>SRLM01000068.1:59786-434801 GCA_015708895.1 Populus ilicifolia | reverse complement strand
CCCCAAAAAAAAAAAAAAAAACACTCTCACACACACCATTTCATATGATAATTTCATGATTGTACCAATCTGCATGGTGGTTTCCTTTCATGTGGTTTCAGGGTCTACGGCCAACAATACCCAAGAATACTCAACCAAAGCTTGCCGAGCTGCTTGAAAAAACCTGGAAACAGGATCCAGCTCTAAGGCCTGACTTCTCAGAGATTATAGAAATCCTGCAGCAAATAGCAAAAGAGGTATTCAACAAGTTTTAATAGATTTCCTGGTTTGGTTTCTCTTGCAAATGGGTCATCATTTATGTCTGCACATTTTCTTCACAAGTAATAAGTGTTGTTATAGGATTAAGACAATTATAACATCTAAGAAGGGAAGTGAATTAGATATATCATTTTGATAAATAATGCAAATTAACTCAAATAAGTATAATACATATAATAAATAATAATATCATTAAAATACTTGAAATAAATAGGTAAGGAAGAGAATTTGTAAACTCGATTTTTAACGTGGTTCAACAAGTTTATATCCACACCTTAAGTATCAAACTGTACTTCAATATTGTATTGTTTTTGCTTGTCCAAGTTCTAAAGCATAATAATCACTTGATGAATTCACACCAAGATTTTTACATCATTCAAAGATATTTTCTTTTCAAGATTTTTCTTCCACTTGAACATATGCCCACTTCACGATTTTTTCTTGGTAAAAATACCTTACCAATGCCAAGAGTATTTACCTAACTCAAAGGTTTACAAGAATGTTTTTATTATCATAATTAACTTTCTCAATTGAAAATTTTAATATCTTTATATCTCACAATATAACACTTAAAGGATTTGAAGGTGTATGAGTGCACTTAGAGTAAATTGAATACCCTTGTGTTAGAATATAAAGGTTTAATAGCACTAATTAAAGTATAATTAAGGATTGATGATTTTGATGTTTTACTCTTAAAATAGCTTGCATATTATATAGATTCGGATTCTCTTCTTAATTTTATAATTAGAGAAGCTATTTATATGTTTCTAGCAAAAATTAGTTGTCTATAGCTATTACAGCTTCACTGAAGTTGAAACAGTCGACTATTTTTTGCAGAATTTCCAGGTGTTTATCGCTAATGAATAAACGGTCAACCGATTAATGTAGAATTCTAGTTTTATAAGTTTTAACTTAGATGAATTCTTAGAACCGTTTTATCAAGTTTTTAACCAATCTTTTTTAATGCATGCATAGTAAAGGACGTGAGTTCATTTTAATTGTATTATCAAGTAAGACTTACATATTTACATAAAGTACTAAAATAAACATTTAATTCTAAGTCGGCTCTTTGATTCTTTTTTTGTTGACTTGATTGATTTCTTTGTGAATTTTTCATGCATATTGATATGATCTTTGTATAAAATATATTTAATCATGATTTTAAATCAAAAATGTTATTAATTTAATTTTTATTCTATTGTTATCTTCAAAATATTAAAAGATATAAATGCATGACTTAGAGATCAACGATAAGACTTGGAAGTTTTCATTGCAGGTTGGGGATGATGGTGAATGCCGCAAGGAGAAATCATCTGGTGGATTTCTATCAGTGCTTAGGAGGAAGTAGTTGAAGGAAGAGTTGCAGTTGTTCATAAACTGATCAATCAACGAGTCGATGGCAAACCATCCGTTTCCAATCCTTCTGAAATACCATTACTGTACAGTTTTTTTTTTGTTTGTTTTTTTATTTCCTGCCATGCATCATCAAGCTGTTTTTTTTATTCGTTATTATTTTTGTTAATTTTATTTTAGTCCATGTTTTGAAATTGTCATTCTCATCTTTTTCTTCGAATACTTGATTATTAAGTTCTGAGAGTAATCTCTTTTGCCGCGCTTTTTAAATGAAATATTAATGCCTGCGTGACTATCATGTAATTCTAACCATTCATCGATTCAAAAATTTAGAGAAAATAAAAAGAGAAAGGAGAGGGGTTTTGATGCGTAAGTTGTAACTAATAATGCTAATAATATAAGAGGGATATAAAAATAATCAAAAATTAACTTTTTATAGATATAAGATTAGATTTATTTTTTTCTTCATCTCTTTTATGTTGCAAGCAGCGGGCTCTAGCTTGAGGTCTATGCGTGCTCCTTGTCAAAAAAATAAAAAATAAAATTAAGAGCGTGTAATTCTTTTTTCATAAAAAAATTCTATCATAAAAAAACATGTGATTAATTTGCGTTATTAAATCTTTTATATATGTAAAACCCATTATACTTGAATTTGAGATGGTCCATACGAAACATGCTAAACTCACCTCCGAACCACAGCTCAAGAGCTACTTTCAATATTTCTAAAGCTTTCTTTCACTGAAATATTGACCGAATATCTTGCAAGCTCTTGTAGGATGACAGACATGCATTGACATGCATTGTGAGATTCAAACCCTAAAAGTGAAGAAAAAAATAAATCCCTTTCATAACTGAGGTAGAATTCCACTTGTTTGTCTAGTACAAGATCCAAAGCTTTCTTTTTTAATGGTTTTAATTCTACTTGTGTTTGTCTAGTACTAGAAGAGAAAGATCCAAAGACACCCAATTTTACACGGGCGTTGTGCATCTAATCGTGATTTTAGCCCTTTTAGTAAAATCCAATCCATTACAATTTTTTTAAATTAAAAATAACTCCATTACAATATTCCTGAATCCTAACCCTTCTCCGGTGTTTGCAGGTTCCACTGCTTGCAACTATGCACGCGCACGTGAGGTATCAACCAAAGATAACAATCTCGCACGTGCCATGGAACCACCACCACCCCAGCCACCGTCAACAACCACGACCTTATCTTTCACAGCCAACATCACCACCTCTGAATTTATCAACTAAGTGGAACAACTTTAAATGTTTAGCGGCAATTAGTAAACAAGCCCAGCGTTTCTTCTCTGCAGTACTGCCCACCGTTGCCGCAAGAGATACTGCAGCTACTAACCGTTTGATCAAGAAATTTGTAGCATCATCACCGAAATCAATCGCCCTTGATGCACTCTCTCATCTTCTCTCCCCCGACTCCACTCACCACCCTCTGCTGTATCTTCTCACTCTCCCTGTAAGTAATAACCCATCATAGAAAAAGCTCTCCTTTTCTCCTTTTGACATTAAAAAAATCCAAATTTCTTATGCTAAATGTGTTTATGTTCCTATTTTTGCAGCTCTATTTAAAGATAAGTGAAGCATCATGGTTTAGTTGGAATCCTAAGTTAGTTGCACAAGTTGTTGTCTTGCTAGATAAACAAGGCCTAGACAAAGAGTTAAAAGCTTTGATGTCTGAAACAGTTTCAAGATTACAGTTTAAAGAGAGGGAGCTTGTTCTTTTTTATTGCAATTTGATTGGGTTTAACTCAAAACACAATTGGGTTCGTGGGTTTGATGATTCTTATTCTCTTTTGAACAAGTTTGTTAGTGACTCCAACTCTGTTTATGTAAAAAAGCAGGGTTATAAAGCAATGATTAGCGGGTTATGCGAAATGGGTAGGGCTAGAGAAGCAGAGGATTTGATTGGAGAGATGAGAGAGAGAGGACTGAAGCCTACATTGTTTGAATTTAGGTGTGTTTTATATGGCTATGGAAGATCAGGGTTGTTTAAAGATATGGAGAGGATTCTTGATAAAATGAAAAGTGGAGAGATTGAAGTTGATACAGTCGGTGCTAACATGGTTCTTGCATCCTATGGAGCTCACAATGCACTTCCTGAAATGGGATTGTGGCTGCGAAAGATGAAAACTTTGGGCATTCCATTGTCAATAAGGACCTGCAATTCAGTTCTGAATTCCTGTCCCACGATCATGGCATTGATGAGAAACTTGGATGCTTCTTATCCAGTTTCAATTCAAGAGTTGTTGAAGATCTTGAGTGAGGACGAAGCAATGTTAGTCAAAGAATTGATTGAATCATCGGTTTTGAAAGAGGCAGTGAAGTGGGATACTTCAGAGGGGAAGTTGGATTTACATGGAATGCACTTGGGTTCAGCATATGTGATGATGTTGCAGTGGATAGAGGAGACGAGGAATAGATTGAGTGATGGAGAGCATGTAATTCCAGCAGAGATTACAGTTGTTTGTGGATCTGGGAATCATAGCACCGTTAGAGGGGAATCTCCAGTTAAATCTATGATCACAGAGATGATGGCTCAAACGAGGAGTCCAATGAGAATCGATAGGAAGAACATTGGTTGTTTCGTTGCTAAAGGAAATGTTGTCAAGAAGTGGCTATGTTAATATATGAATGAGCAAGGAATCCATCCATTGAGCACAAATTTCTACTGGATTTTTCGTCGTTAGAGATTTCCTTTCTATATTGCTTTTATCCACAACACTTATTTCCATATTGAATTGAAAGCAATTTTTCAAGATATTATACACCGAACTACAGAACCGGGAGGACTTATGTTCTTTCATTTTTTTTTGGCTTCATGGAAGTGATTTAAAAAAAAAAATAGATTTTTTTTTTAATGTGTCCAGTTTTTTTTCTAGGTTGTCTAAGGTTTTTATGTTTTGTGGGTTTTTTTACATTTTTTTTTGTATTTTTAATTTTCATTTTCATTATTAGGCTTTTTCCAAGTTATTTTCTGTTTTGATGGCTATAGGAATTTTTTGGCAAGTAAAAAAAAGACATATATTCATACAATTACAATTTATGGTAACACCAATGCTCTATTTTCACTTTTAAATATTATTTTAATGTATTTTTAATAACAACTTTTAAAATATAATTACTGTTATAATTTCAATCACTATCTCTATTTTTATGGGGAAAAAAAAACCCTACACATTGAGATTTATGCCAAATGCAAATGTATACCCTAAACAATCTTTTCCCTTTTACGCATCATGATTTACGTCAAAGTCTCAAAGCTTTATTTTGCTAAGCTAACCAGAATTTGCTCTCCTTCATTTTACTCTCAAGACATAGTTTCTCTTCTTCTTCTTCTGATCTATGAATATAAATGTAAAAAGTTTAAAGTTTTTTTTTTTTAATCTTTAAGGTTTCATTAAAGACACCTTAGGAATTTTTTTAATATATTTTTGATTTGTTTGAAAGTATAATTGCAATAGTTTTTAAAAGTATTTTTTATGTTGAATGGTATCAAAATGATATTTCTTTATTTTTAAAAAATAATTTTTGATATCAATGCATCAAAACAATTTAAAACATATATTTTTTTAATTTTAAACAAAAAAAATTGATTTTTTTGAAATGTAGGTTTACCTAGGTTTCCAAACACTCTCGCTAATTTTTTTTATTAGTATAAATTTTATTAAATTTATATATTCTAAAATTAATTATTATATAAATATTTAATAATACTCAAACCGTTCATCCCATTTTATTATTAATCTCTCTTATCACTTTTTTATTATCACCTTTGTAGGATGTGTCGTCAGCACGTTTGTAACCATAGTTGTTTTGTTGTTCAAAACACTAGAGGCAGAGCAGTATGCCGATTGGATGTGTGTGTGTGTGTATAGATGTATGGGTTGATACTTTATTTTCCTTGACCTTGTTATATTTGATGATATTTTATGTATTGTGGAATTTGTCTTATTACACCAAGTCTATTGGCTTGTATATTAATAACATGCGTGCTGAAGGTCTTCTCTATTATATTTTAGTGTATTTTCAATATAAAAACACTTTTAAAAAACTTCTAAAACAGAAGCAAAAGCTTTTCCAAACATCCCATGCACACAGATAAAATATTTTGAGTGCTAGAGATAAGATTTTGACTGGATGTTTTCTATGCATTAAGTTATTTCTTGAGTGCTACGTTGCATCCTTTCTCAATATTCATTAGATGTTTGATTTCGTGTCCGCCGTATCAATAAGTAAGATTATCTTGTTCATGACAAAGATGATTGAATATCAGAGTAATGAGACCGAAGAGATCTTGAGCGTTTTAGGGCTCTTTTTTGTCTCCTTTCTCTCCCGCCCAACTCCATCATTTACACATTTAAGGTCTAAATTGACCAAAGCATTTCCGAGCAGATAGTTTACTTTCAAGTGATTAAGATTTCAGTTGTTTTTCATAAAACTTGATTTTGTATGTTGTTTACTTGTAATTTCTGCTTCTTCTTTTTTATTTCTTTTTGTGTTCATAGATTTATTATTGTTCTTTAACCTGTATAAAATTGTAGCAATTGATCAAATGATTTTTATTTAGCCCATCATGATATCGATGTCGTGCGTGAAAAACACCCTCCTTAAAGGACTTCCTAGCTCTTGGAGATCAATACTTTATTTTTAAATGTTAATTAAAAGAAAGACTCGGAAGTAAGATTTTTTAAAATAAGTTCACTTATTATTACGTGTCTTAGTAAAAGTTAAAACCTAAACCTCACACCACAGCCTAAAAAAGACCCAGCTCTTTCACGAAAAGATGTTACGCTGTATAAGCGCTGTCGTTTCCAAGCGTGGATTCTTACGAGCTCGTCTTCTTTCTTCGTATACAAGACCACACGGTTCAGCTCAGGACCTCTACTTGTACAAGTTCAACGAAAAGATCTCTAATTTGGCTAAAAATGGTCGAATTGATGAAGCAAGAGCATTGTTTGATCAAATGGAGGAAACCAATACGGTTTCATGGAACGCAATTATAAGGGGCTATGTGAAACGTAGAAAAATTGCTGAAGCAAGGAAACTGTTCGATGAGATGCCTCAAAGAGACGTTGTTTCATGGAACTTAATGATTTGGGCGTATGTTTCGTGTCATGGGATCAGGTTCTTAAAAGAAGGGAGAAACTTGTTTGATAGAATGCCGGAGAGGGATATTGTATCCTGGAATACTATGATTAGTGGGTATGCGAAGAATGGGAGAATGGATGAGGCGTTGAGGATGTTTAAATTGATGCCGGAGGGGGATGTTGTGTCTTGGAATGCTATTGTTACTGGGTTTTTGCAGAATGGTGACGTGGCTCGTGCAATTGAGTATTTTGAGAGAATGCCGGAGAGGGATGCTGCGTCGCTTAGTGCGCTTGTGTCTGGTCTTATTCGGAATGGGGAATTGGACGAGGCCGCGAGAGTGGTGGTTAGGTTTGAGAGAGATGGTGGTAAGAAAGAGAATTTGTTGCAAGCTTATAATACTCTGATTGCGGGGTATGGTCGGAGAGACAGGGTTGATGAAGCTCGGAAACTCTTTGATCAAATACCGTTTTGCGATGGCAAGGGAAAAGGAGGAGATGGAAGGTTCGGGAGGAATGTGGTGTCATGGAATACGATGATCATGTGCTATGTTAAGGCGGGAAATATTGTTTCTGCTAGGGAACTCTTTGACCAAATGATGGAACGAGATACCATTTCTTGGAATACCATGATTAGTGGCTATGTTAACAAGTTAGATATGGACGAGGCCTCCAGACTTTTTTGTGAAATGCCAAATCCTGATATTTTTTCGTGGAATACGATGATTGCAGGGCATGCTCAGATTGGTGATTTGGATCGTGTTAATGATTTATTTCGGAGGATGCCCCAAAAGAACTTGGTGTCATGGAACTCTGTGATAACAGGATATGAGAAAAATGATGATTACATTGGAGCAATCAAGATCTTCATTCAGATGCAAGTTGAAGGAGAGAAACCTGACCGGCATACCTTATCTTCGGTTCTTAGTGTGTCTGCTGGGATAGTGGATCTTCAACTGGGAATGCAGATCCATCAGCTGGTAACAAAGACAGTTATACCAGATGTGCCAATAAAAAATGCCCTCATTACCATGTACTCAAGATGTGGCGCAATAATCGAGGCAGGGACAATTTTTGATGAGGTGAAACTGCAAAAAGAAGTAATTTCATGGAATGCAATGATTGGAGGATATGCTTCTCATGGTTATGCTACGGAGGCTCTGGAAGTTTTCAAATTGATGAAAAGGTTTAATGTGCGACCTACTCATATAACATTTATTTCAGTTTTGCATGCCTGTGCTCATGCAGGACTAGTCGAAGAAGGTCGGGTGATATTTGACTCCATGGCTGGTGAATTTGGAATTGATCCGAGTGTTGAGCATTATGCCTCACTGGTGGACATCATGAGCCGTCATGGGCAGCTGGAACAGGCACTGGATTTGATCAATAGCATGCCATTTGAACCAAATAAGGCTGTTTGGGGTGCATTACTGAGTGCTGCTAAGGTGCATAACAGAATAGAGGTGGCCCGAGTTGCTGCTGAAGCATTGATAAGACTTGAGCCTGACAGTTCGGCCCCATATGTCTTGCTATACAATATGTATGCTGATGTAGGGCAATGGGACAGTGCAGCAGAAGTGAGAATAATGATGGAAAGGAGTAATATCAAGAAGCAAGCAGCATATAGCTGGGTGGATTCCTCCCATAGGTGATTTTTAATATGTGCCTTCTGCATGAAGTCACCAATTGGATGGCTGCACTTGTTAATTTTCAGCTTCGGGCATCGACACACTGCCACGCAGTAAGGTTAAGAGCATTCAACCAGATTTCCATGTATCTGCAGGCTCTCAGGCAGAGGAAAACAGAAACTGGAAATTTAAGTTATTTGAACTGAAGGGTGGTTTTCCCCGGAAGGAAAAGGCCAGCTGTGAATTAACCGGTGATCGCTTGCTTCAATCCTTGAGAAGGACCACTTTGAACACACTGTCAACATGGTCAAAAAATGACGTTGGCTTCTTTTTCGTCGGTGAACTTTTGAAAAATAAGCTGACCCAGAGTGATTTTTGCTTCCAGGATGGGCTTGTCTTTTTTCTGGGAGCATGAGATGCACGCTGCATCTGCAAGTTATGCATTGACATGAGGTATTTTGCTATTTTTGTTTCTTTGGTCATATCTCCTCAGAAGAATTGCAGCGGGCCATCATCAATCCTCTACGGCATAGGTCCGACAAAGCACGGTACTAGATCTAGCAGTCTTGAGGATTGTCCATATTGTTCGAAGCATAGGATGTTCATGACTGAGGCTGCATTGCACAAGATCCCTGAGAATTGTACATGCAGGATTTCTTGGCAAGTATTTGGGAGACGTTTGGCAAGTCGAGTTGCAATGATCTGATAGTCTCATCAAAGGCTCGGAATTCCAGCCCTTGCTTTGCTGCTTGATTTTATAGTCTCATCAGTCCCACACGCGAAGCATTAAACAGTTGAAGGATCCATCTCAAAATACTGTACTCTACTGAGCACTGCGGTCACTGTACTCAACTGAGCACTGCGGTCACTGCTACAAGAAATAGATGAAATCCAACTTCTCAGATCGTCAAATCACGCAAGCGTTGTCAAGAATTTGCAATGATTCAAACTCACAATATCAGATGATAACTAGAAGTCTCCTTTGTGTGCATCCTTTCGATATCTTGTTGGAATTTCCTTTAAGATCCTGTTTGATTATCTTGTCCTTCCAAGCTGTCTTCTTTAACACGATATGATATCATACCACGTGGCGTTTGAATGAAATCTATGTTCAGTTACACTCACGTGCGGTCCAAACATAAAATGAATTTCTCCAAAGCATCCAAAGAAAGCAACGCTCAGCTTTAGTTCAGTAATTAAAAAAAAAAATAACACGCGTCAATCTTTCTTTTCTGTTTTTTTTTCTTTTTTTTTTCCTCGCAAAATAGCATAGTTAAAAAAGTAACTAGGAAATTGCACATTTGATGGGTTATAGAAACAGCGCAAGACATAAATTGCATTTTAATTCCTATCAACATCACCTATTAAAATAATTCTAAAAAATATATTTGTATTTAAAAAAATTGTTAAAATTAAAAAAAAATGAAGGGACAGCAATTATGCTAGGCTGGCATTCTCAATTGTTCTTTTCTGTAATATAAAAAGCATAATTAAATTTCATATTTGTGTACAAACTCTATTAAGAAAATATTTTTTAAAATTAAAAAAGGAGAACTTTATTCTTTTGTAAAGTTTAAAAAATAAAATATTTTGAATAGAGTTTGTATACAAATAGGAAACTCAATAATGTTTTCTTATATTAAGAAGATAATAATTAAGAATCCTGATCCATGCTAAAACGTTACCCCTTGATTTTTTTTTTTGTAAAATAAAAAAAAATGAAAAATATTTTTTAGCAGAGTTTGCATACAAATAGGAAAATTAATTATTTTTTCTTTATCGAAAAAGTATAATTTAGAATCCCTATCTAGCTAAACTATTGTCCCTTGATTTTCTTAATTTTACAAAAGAATAAACTCCTTTTTAAATTTAAAAAGACAGTTTTTAGAGTCTGTATACAAATAGAAAATTTAATTATACATATTTTTTTAATTTAAGAAATAAAAATTATATTTTTAATAGAACTTGGAGACAAATAGAAAATACATTTTTTTAAAAAAAAATGTATTTAATAAATTCCGTGGAAATAACGTATTTCAATAGATTATGACAACGGGAATAGCATAACTTATTTTAACAAAAAGACCACAAAGTCGATTGACGAAAGTACTAGTAATTTCTTCACCTTTCATAAAGCCATGCGTGATAATCAACGCCAGCACAACCGAAAACACACTAACAAACCTTTTCCACGTTGAAGGAATCTAGAAAGTTTTTTAATATAATTTTTTAAGGTTTTTTATTTAAAAATATATTTTTTTATTTTTTAAAAAATATTTTTCATATTAACATATTAAAACAACTTAAAGATATAAAAAATATTAATTTAAAAAATCTAATTTTTAAAAATGTAAAACTATGATATAGATTATGATAGTTACTTGTGTATTTGATCCATTTATTCTCACCTTTTATTTTGGTCCCTTTTGTTTTTCTTTGTTATTATAACCTTTCAAGTCTCTATTATTTACATGTCTAAAACTATACCTTATCTTTTTATCTTACAGTTGCTACTTCTTAATACCTCACATTTTATTTTCCTTTATTATATTTCCATTCTTACCTCCTTTTAGACAATATCTCTCCCCTAATGTCTCAAGACTAAATTAACAAAAAATTGAGAGTAAGGTATTAGAATTAGATACATCATTAAGCTAATGAAAAAAAAAAAAGGGTAATAAGGTGAAACTGTATCCAAACCCTCAAGCTATTATCTAGATTCAATTAGGTTCTCAATTTATCAAAATTTTCAATTTTATCCTCAATATTTCCTAATTATTACAGTATCAAGTTTATCTCTTCTCCTCCCAAAGAAAAAAAACTCTTATACAGGCCTTTTTGAAACATATTCTTTCTCTTATGTTTATTTTTTTATGACGAGGACAAGTTACATGGTATAGATGAGATGAGGACAGAAAATAAATCCATATTAATCTTAGCTTATATTAAACCAAAAGAAAAATCTTTGTGATTGCTTCTCCAATAACATTATTTGGCATGTTGTTAGAAAGAGTAAGAGATTCTTTGGTAGAAGGATAATATTGCAATAATTACATAAAAGAAAGGATGTAATTGAAGATTGTGCCAGACAATAACAAAAAAACATTAAAAAAAACGACACCCCAAATCTAATATATAAGAGAGGTGAGTGATTTTGATCAACCGATACTGTAACCGATTCTCCTCTCTCTATCTTAAAGAGAAAACCAGAACTTCCAGGATTCCACTCGACTCTACCCGTTCTGATTCACCCAGCCGTCAACTCAACAATCGAACTCAGATGATGAAAAAAAGAAGCAGAACGGACCTCGATCAAGCAGTAGTGAATGTTTGTAAACGCGAACTCGGTCAGCTCTCCACTCGCGATTTCGCTCACCGTCTCGCCGCCTCCGAGGTAACTCACTGATTCCTCCCCCTTTTTTCTTCTTCTAATTATTCCGCTATTATTGATAAACTTAATTGATTAAGGGCGTGTTTGGTTGTTTTTTTATTAGGATCTTGTATTGAGGCTTGAAATACACAAGAAGTTGGAGAAGCACGAAGGGTGCGTGAACACGCTGAGTTTTAATTCTGATGGTGATGTTTTGATATCGGGCTCAGATGACCTGCGGGTGATATTATGGGATTGGGAAACTGGGCGTGTTAAACTTTCCTTTAATTCAGGTCATCGTAACAATGTGTTTCAAGCTAAGTTCATGCCTTTTTCTGATGATCGGACTATTGTTACTTGTGCTGCTGATGGAGAGGTAAATAGTATAAAATATAAAAACATCATTCTTTTATCTGATATCTTTATTGTTTTGTCTGTGTGTTGGTGATTGTGAAGAAAGCGTAGATTTTTAGTTGAAATTCGGTTTTGAAAAGGGTTGGCTTTTGGTATCCTTGGTTATTTAAAAAAGGGGTGTTTTTTATTTGTCGGAGATGCTATTCATTTTCGAACTATGGTTTTAGTCGTTTAAGTAAAGAAGAGTGACTTCTTTGCCAGGTGATGCGGTGGGTGTTGGCAATAGATTTTTAGTTGAAATTCATAGCCGGTTTTGAAAAGGTTGTGGCTTTTAATATCACTAAAAATAGGTGTTTTTATTTTTTATTTAGTTTTTGGAGATGATATTTTTTTTTTAGTTGTGGGTTTAGCTATATTTTAAAGAAAAAGAGAAGAGATTTTTTTTCCAAGTAATGGAGTGGATGTTAGTGTGTCAAATTTTATGATATGCATTGCACATGATGTGTTGCCATCTTATGATGGCCTTGTTTGAGCTTAACTGTTTGGAATGAGTTTTATATTGTTGTGCTTTTGTGCTAAAGATTTAGGGCTTTTGACATTTTCCTGGTATATTCTGAATTCAGGAATTGCTTATTTTTCCAAGAGAGTTCAGTATGCATGATTTTAATGTTATGTTGCTTGTAGGAATTATTCATTCTTAACGAGGAACATTTTTTTGATTTTAGATTCGACAAGCACAAATTCTCGAAGGGGGTGAAGTGAAAACTATATTGCTTGGAAAACACAAAGATTCACGAGTTCATAAGTTGGCTATTGAACCTGGGAGTCCTTATATATTTTATTCTTGTGGTGAGGATGGAGTGGTTCAACATGTGAGTTGTGATTACCCTTCCTAATTACAATTTTAGTTTTGCTCTTGCATTTGTTACAATTAATAAGAAATCTTGTAAGCCTAAAACAAATGCCTGCAGCTATCACCTTGCATGTTGTTATTCTTGATTTTTTGAATAGCTGGGTTTGTGCAATTATGTGACACTGTCATTGTGATTTCAGTTTGATTTGAGAACTAGGTCTGCCACAGAACTTTTTACTTGCCAATCCATTAATGATCCAAGGAATTTCCAGCCATATGTCCATCTAAATGCCATTGCTATTGATCCAAGAAACCCGAATCTCTTTGCAGTTGGGGGAATGGACGAGTTTGCTAGACTTTATGACATCCGCAAGTATAGTTGGGATGGTTCAAGTGATTTTGGTCAACCCGCTGATTACTTCTGTCCTCAACATTTGATTGGTAATGGGGATACTGGAATTACAGGCTTGTCATTCTCAGACCAGAGTGAGCTTCTAGTCTCATATAATAACGAGTTCATCTATCTTTTTACTAGAGACATGGGTTTGGGAAATCCTCCATTTCCATCCTTTTCACCGCCAATTTCAATGGGCAGTGATACAAGTGAATTTGAACCTGGGTCTATAGCATCTTCATCATCTATGGATGTGGATGGGAAAAATTTTGCCCAAGCTTATAAGGGGCATAGAAACCGTGAGACTGTGAAGGGTGTGAGTTTTTTTGGGCCAGGATGTGAGTATGTTTCTAGTGGCTCTGATTGTGGTCGGATATTTATTTGGAAGAAAAGGGGTGGAGAGCTTATTCGTGTTATGGAAGCAGATAGGGATGTGGTAAACTGTACTGAGCCTCATCCTCATACCATGGCGCTTGCTAGCAGTGGAATTGAGTCTGATATAAAAATATGGACTCCAAAGGCTATTGAGAGAGCTACTCTGCCGACAAATATTGGACAGGTATGCTTTATTCATCCAGTTTTTTTTTTTTTGAAATCCATATCCTTGAAAATCTTGTCATTGCATTATTTTATGAGAGTTGAATTAACTAGAAATAGTTTATATATTGTAATAAGAGAATCCTTTTCTGCTACTTGAGAAAGATTGGACTTTCATTGGACCAATGCCAACAGTCAGTTTGGTAGCTTTATCTTTGATACAAGTTCTTGAAAGGGAATAATAACTGAATTTTAATTTTGCAAATGGAACATTTTCAGTTTAACTTATAAGTATTCTTGGAGACTGTCGTCTTCTCGCTCTTTTGTCCCAAACTTTCATGTATGGGAAAAAAGGCAAAAAAAACACAAAAAAACAGTGGTGTTTTGGGGATTTAATGTGGACAGATGGTAGGCTAAAACTTCCCAGTCTGGTTGGCTTATTCCACTGAGCTATTAAAGTCTATTATGAAATTTTACTCCATTACAAGCACTGTGATGATAATGGATCGAGATTGCTACAATATCCATGTATAGGCTATATGGGGCAGCAGGGGAACTAATTTCTCAGCTGTTACTTGTTTTCGAAAGGTCCTGAAGCGTGATTGCTATTGGTTTGGCATGAGTGATTATGATGACAATGATTATTTCTCTGATGACGAGGATGACGACGACAGTGAAGACAGTGATGATGTTGATATTGATGAAGACAGTGATGATGCTGATATTGATGATGGCAGTGATGATGATTGTAGTGATGATGGTTGTGATTGTGATGATGATAATGTTCTTGGCAGTTCTGATGATTGTTGATTCTGATTTAAACTTTTGCTCAGGTGAAACCAAAGGCTAGGGGATGGATGTACCGCTTAGCTTCACCAGATGACCTGATGTTGCAATTATTTTCACTTCAAAGGCAGAGGACTAGCCCAGAAAATGTGGCGCAGGACTCGGTTATGGATAGGGAACTTCTAGAGCTTATACTATCATTCAATGCTAACAGTGACGTTTCTTCAGATGATGGAGGAGATACTGCAAATCACGATGACTCGTTGGGTTAGAAGATGCTATTTAGTAACCTTTTGGCCTGTGAAGAAGCGGTAGTTAAATGTACATGGTTTACGGTTTTAGCTTTGACTTTTATTGAGCTGTATTGCAAGTTTCCATGCCTGACTGGCTATGTTATTCTGCATTTAAATTTTTCGTTCACCGATTGGTACTTTCTCCCTCCCCTTTTTCTGTATATTTTTTTTTTCTGTTATATAATGTCTTCCAACCAAATTTGCGGATTACAGAAACGACTTTTAGGCTGCTACATAGAATTCTTTAAACTCAAGACCATGCAAATTCTTTGGCTGCTCTCTGCCTGTCAATGATGTCATTCGCAGATCATGGTTGGTGTCGTTATTGCAAATATTGTTGCTAACAGTAAATGAAGCCTGAATCGATATCTGAGAATTTTGCTGCTCCGCTCTCTTGATCATTCCTATCATAAAAAAATTATGGTCAGGAAATGTGATGAGGAAAGAGCAATGATAGGTGGCCCTAAAAGCGATCTCTCGGAACGGAAGTATCGTGACAAAATTATGTGCTCCTCGACGGTTAGCATTTGTTCATCAACAGCAATCCATGGAGCCTTTCTCCTGGATTGATTAAAAACATGGGGAGTTTCTACTAAAATTTTAACCCAAGAATTTTGAACAGCTCCATGTGTGTGTGTTTTTCTTGAGAGAAAAATGTGACCACCCCTTCAGCTGTCAAAACTCAATAGTTTTAGTACGATATACATTGATAATCTATCATCCTGTTTAAAAAACTGCTGGCTTTAACTTGGTTACAAACAGAAACAGGAAATATTGCAGTTTCAGACAGGTTTTTTTTCCTTCGTATGGCAAAATAAAACAAAATAGTCCCCCCCTACGCTTTAGCAATGACTATACAAGTGGATTGTGTTACGTAGTAAGCTGGATTAAATTTCTTTCAATGCTCAAAAATTTAGACAACCATAATTCGAAACAAACCGGATTAAATTTAATAAAAGATGATTTGGGATATGAAAGGAAATAATTATATATAAAAAAATAAAAAAGAAATTATAAAATTCAAGACATAATAAAATAACTTGATAACAAAGATAAAAATTAAAAAAATTCAAAAAATATATTGTTGAGGAAGAAAACTCAGTTAATTTGAACTAACATGATGAACCCAAAACCCATGATATAAGATTAGAATAAAACAAAAGACCTAGTAAAAAGACCAAAGTTCAATAAAAAAATAAAAAAAAATTGGAGTTAATTCGTGTTAACTTTACTAATCCACTTTTCAAATAACTTAATAGAAAGAAAAATAAAAAAAAATAACAATGTTAAGAGCAAATAATGTAATGCAATGATGTAAAAAAATATAAAAAAACAAGGAAAAAAAATCTAAGGAACCTAGGTTTTAACTTGATTAACCTATCACTTGCGACAATTGATTAGGATAAAAAAATAAACTTTAAAAAAAAACATCTAATAAAAAAAATAAAGTTAAATAAAAAAACATAAAGAGAAATAAAAAAATAATAAAGCTTAAATAAAAATAATTTAATATAGAATGATAAAATAAAAAAATAGTATAAAAAATTAAAGAAATAAATTAAGTCCATTTGAGTAACTTGACCATCCCGACACTTGCAACTTGAGAACAGGATAAAAAAATACTTTCAAAAAAAGGACCTATAAAGAAACACTGAAATTAGATAAAAAAAAATGAGTATGGAAATGCAAGTTAACCTGAGTTAATTTGATTAACTCTCACTTGAGACAACACTACATAAATAAAGTAAAAAGTTATATAGTTTAAGGGTTAATAATTTAATACCAAATTATGAAATTATATATAAAAAATCAACTTGTTTTTTTTTTAAAAAAAGTCAATTATGGTTAACTTAATTAAACTATTATCCGAGATACATGAAATCGGGATAACGAAATAAAATGGAAAGGGGAACAAATAATGAAGATAGGGAATTGATAATTAAATATGAAGTTATAATTTTTTAAAAAATAATTTTTAATAAAGGATTGCCCCCTTAAAAGAAAATCACAAAAAGATAATAAAGTAAAATATTTAATAGTAAAAAAATTTTAAACTCAAATAATGCAGGCCAAATATAATATAAAAAAGTAAAAAAATAATAATAAGGGGCTAAATTCAAAAACAAACAAAAAATCTAATAAAGAGATAATAATAAAAATTAATCAAAAAAATATGGATCAAAATTAAATAAAAGATCAAATAAAATTAAATGCCGAAGAATAAAATTAAAAAAAAAGATAAATCAAGAAAATCATAAGAATATAGAAACAAAAAAGAAAAAAACCAAAAATAGATTAAGAAAAAAAATGCAATAAAATTGGAATTGTAATATATATATATATATAACACATAAATATAGTAATGAAAAGTAGAGGGGTCAAATCATATAAAAAAATAAAATAAAATAAAATACTCAAGGATAAAATTGAAAAAACTCTAAAAAAAATCAAAAGCTAAATAAACAATAATCAAAAGAAGATGGGCTCAAATTGATAAAATCAAATGACATAATTATTTTTTGAAAGGACATGGGTAAATTTATAAAGAATAAACAAAATAAAAATAAAAAATTCCATCACAATCTAACTAGATCTCTTTCACAAGTACACGTAAAGCTATTAAAAAGAAGATGACTCGCCGCTCTCAACGTAGCCATGAAAATTAGACTTTGGTAATTGAAAGGATTTCATTCGTCTCTTTAATGGGGTAGAAACCTTAGTTGTTGTTTTTTTTTTTTTTGGATTTTAAGGATAGTTTTGTAATTTTATTGTTTTTTAAATGCAAAAGATGGAGAGTCCCTGGATGTCCATTTTTTTTAAGGGGCAGGATTGTAATTTAACTGTTTAAGTTGTTTGAAAAGGACTAAAAAGCTGCTCTACAAAAACTTAATATATTTTTTTCACTTTTAAAATTAAAATAGTTGTTTTACTATAATAATAATAAAAAAAAAAGATCAACCAATTTTTTCCAATGATTAATGCACCCTTTACAAAAGATAATTGTACCGCCAGCTGCCAGCATAACCAGTTTTTTATCTAAAGGGTAAAAATATAATTACATTGCATGGCGGCCATGAATAGGGAGATGTGTCAAGGGGCACAGTAAATCACCTATTCCTTTTAGGTTTTTTAGTTTTTTTTTTTTTTTGTAATTTTTCCCCAGCTGTAGATAGTTAAACACGATGTCGCTTCTTTGTGATTGAAGAAGATTCATATCATTAAATTCTAATCTCCCGTCTAAAGAAGAGGCTGAGGCATAAAGATTTCTGGCAGGTGCTTGTAAGCGAATTGAACGTCTATTATGCATATAACAGTGTGGAGAATTTCTTCCAAGGTCTGTTCTTAGCTTTTCTAATGAGGGGCTCTCTGGAATATCACCATTAGGGGTACATGAAGTTTGTAGAGAACTTCCTCCTTGCACATTAAAGAGGTAATTCCAATCACACTAGGTCTAGGCTAGAATGCTGCTGCTGCTGCTTTTGTGACATGAAATAGGAGGAGCAGCCCTTATCAGAAGACTCTGAAAGAACGCAATCATCTGCACAACATTATTCATGACATTAAATCCATAAGCCATCAGAATCAAGGAAAATTCTAGTTTTACATTAGAAAAGAGAGATCAGGGTAAAGCTCATACTGTTGCAAATCCAATGCACACAAAAATGAAGCCAGGGAAATTAAATGGTGCATCCTCAGACAGGAATAAAGCTGGAGAATAGAGGGAGAAGTTAATTCTAATAACTTCAGTTCACAAAGTTTCACTTTTGTCAATTTTCACGTACCTGTCAGAGGACTATAGATTAAGGGGGAGATGATGTTTGCCAAGGAGATTATTCCTGAAATGCATCCTTGAGCCTTCCCCTGAGATGATTTTTCACGAGTTGAAATGAAAAGAAGAAAAAAATGAATGAATTTGGGTGTCCTTATTCCTCTAGTTAAAAACGTGATCAGTTAAAGATTGGTTGGCTGCATTTAACGATTTTGCTCTTTGTTGACAGTTAAAATGCAGATCAAAACACACAGAAGATTGTTTCGGGTGACTTTCTGAAAAGTTTGAGCCTGTAAGCACGTTTACAATATACAGAGAAAATGGAGGCTATCAGTATCAAAGCATAAGACTTCAGCCTCTCTTAACCAAGAGTTACCTGCTCATCAGGCCCTATTTGTTTCGACACGATGCTCTGTAACTGTGGAATTACACCAGTAATAAGACTTCCTCAGTCAAAGAGATCTTTCATGAATATGAGAGTAAATTACTTACACACGGAGGGATGAAAACTGCAAAAACCGAAAAAATGGTAGTGGCATACGGGACCTGTCCACAATGGAAACTTACTTTCAGCGTCATAAGCAACAAGAATCGGAAAAGAAAAACAATAAGAGAAATCAACATATTCTTACACAAGGTCCACCAATTCCATAAAAACAAGAAATCAGAAGATAGAATTCAAAAAACTGACATATAATACCACGAACTCAAGAAGAAAAGGACAATCTGGAATAAAATATGAAAAAAAAATGTAAATTAGTTGAAGCAGTACCCAAGTTGAGCATGCTACGCTGTAAAGCAGTGCCTGCAAGATTTCAGGTAAAATCACCAGCATTTTAGGCTGAACTTGTGTTGTTTTAGTTCATCAGCACGAATAAACTCAAACAAGCTAAGTAAGGTTAAGACTCTTACATTTGCAATGCCCCCTAAAAGCCCTATTGCCAGTAGTTTTTCCTCTGCTACAAGTGGTGCCAACAAGGGCATGAGAAGCAGCTGTGAAATTCAGTAGAATTGGGTAATAAGCTCCGGTGACTGAATTAATTAGCCGACTATTATGTGATATGAAACGCAAAGGAGAAGAAGATAATGAGAGGAAAGAAATAAATATTTTAGCAACACCCAATTTTATAAATGCGTACCTGTGATGCCATTCCTGAAACACCAATAAGTAGCATTAGATCAGCATACTGGTTTTTGCTGAAGTGAAAACGAGCCTTCAAGTAGTACTGCATGGCACAAATCATTCAAGTGGGAAACCAGAAATTCTGATGAATGTTTTATTGATATTTCCTAATATGCTGTCTCATTTCAGGGTTGTTCAATTGTGTTTTCAACTTTTAATTAGTTGTTCTTGTTTGTCTCTTCACCTAGTTCAACACTTTATACTTTAACTGAGAAAATGAATTTCCCAGAAGTTTTTGGCGTTCTAATCTGCTCTATTGGTGGAAAAGGCATTTTCAGATTATTGAGATTGACGATCTATAAAGAGAGTAACATCACCTATAAGGAAGAGAGTTTTGTACCATGATAGAAGCCTGCAGTCCACCATATGAAAGCCTATTGAAGAAGGCAACAATTGCCGCTTGCGAAAATGTCACGCTGCAACACAGTCACAGAATCTGACATCATACTAGAAGGACATTAACTATGGCGGTTCGAGTAAAGCACAAGATGTTTTGCATTTGCCTTATAGTCAATCCTTAACTACCCCTACCTGCTCTTCAGCAAGCTAATGATAGCCTGAATTGATGGTATCTTCTTAGATGCCATTGGCTTCCTTGGTAAATCACCATCATCTTGACAGCGATCATCCTGTCCGCTCTTCAAGATTGGCTGCGTCAAATTTTCGCTCTTTGGTAGACTTTCCTCGACGAAGATTCTCATGTACACGGCGGCAAGCATTGACACCAATGCAGCAACCTAGAATGGACGAAGAGTGTCAACAGTGGCCAAAAGAGAGGCACACTTCTTTAAGGTATTTTTAGCAACGGAAACCTGAAAAGTCAAAGCAGTGGAGAGGAAACGAGCAGCTAAGGTTCCACAGATAAGCGCGGCTGTTGTCATGCCAGACAGAATTCCGAATACTGATGTTCTTTGTCTCTCTAAAACGTTGTCTGCCTGGATATTTTTACGAGATGAAACTTAAACGGTAAGAACTGCCTCACGACATGTCGTTTGGCAAGCAAATGTTGCCACAAAGTAATTAGATTGATTACAGATGGCTACCACATAAGCAAGAGCAAGGCATTCGATGCTTCCTTCACAGATCATGGCTGTGAGGGTCCTGAGCGCATAGTAGGCATAGAAGAAGCCGGTTGTCCTGCTATATGCCAAAATAACTGCAATAAATAGAGAAATAAATCAAATAACAATAATGATTTGATTTTTAAGACCAAATCTTGAGAATATGTGTAAAAAAATAACAATTTTAGAAGTAAAAAAAATCCAATTTCTATTTTCAATTGAAATCTCTCCATTTCAATTGCTCATGAGCCCGGCATTGATTCTTTTTCCTTCCTTTAGCTTTTGTGCTAGTTATTGATAAGTTTTTTGGCAAATAATATATGCAAGATTTTAATTAAATATATCAAAAATTATTTATGTCAATAAATATAAAAAAGGAAAATGTAAATGCTTATATTCAACTTATCTCAATGCAAGAATAATTTTTTTATAAAATAAAAAAATTAATATTTAAGTTGTATTAACATGTTTTTTGACATTGAGTAAAACATATAATTATAAATCAAAAACTTAATTATTACATATAATAAAGATCATATACATTAATAAAAATATATAAGATTTTAGACTAATTTTCAATCTAGGAGAAGAATGAAAGTAACATTAAAATATTATTTTCTTAGTTTTTATATAATAATTTTTTAAAAAATATAAAAAATAAAAATTAGAACAAAAAATGATACAGATAAGTTAAGTATTGAGCGATAGATATTTAAAGTCTAAAAAATAAAAAAAATAAAAATATTTTTTCCCAAAAAGAGTGTAAAGAAAAAAAGGAAAAAATGAGAAAAAAAATAGTGATGAATAGATGAAGTGTAAAATAATAAAAATATCAAGCATAAAAAAATATAATAAAAATTTTTTTCTTAAAAAAATCTAAAATCTTAATTTTTTTCACAGCTATGGTCGAAACTATTAACAAAATTTACAATTATACTATTTTTACAGAAAAATACTATTTTATAATATTTAGAAACTGTAATAATATTGCGAATGAGACTTTCATGATGTTGAATAAATTTATTTTATTAGAAAGAAGGCTAAATTCTCTTTTCCTCGTATCTTCATTAATTTAATACGAAAAATGCAACGGCTAAAATCCAGCCTGTCATAGATTCCCCTATCACTAGCTCCTATGCGCGGGGCCAATTACGACTGCTATAGATTCACGTGTCAAGCAATTTCAGGAGCCGTCCGACACTCATATTTGGCGGTTCCTAAGGAGACCATTACGGATGTCCACAGAAGCCGAGAAACGTCACCTCTCTGTGATACAAGACTTTGCAAATTTTGGAATGATTTTTCTGAAAATGGAAGGATGATAAAGACGGCTCACCGACTTCAGGTTACGTGGGAGAAAGAAAAAGGGCACGCAACAGAACATCTGCTCACGACAAAAGTCAAACTGTATCTTTAGTGCCCTGGTGTGTATTACTTGTTATTTAAAAATATATTAAAATATTTTTAAAAATTCTTAAATTATCACATAAAAACTATATAAAAAAACATTAAAAAACCATGAATTTAATGTTTTTTATAAATTAAATGTAATTTTAAAATGCGTCTACATGCAATAAACAATTATTAGCTGTGGTGTGAGCTGGTAGAGGATCTGGGCTCCTGGACCCTGGTTACTGGGTTTAAAATATAGTTGTTTTTTGTAATTTAAATTAAATCTCAAACTAGAAAATTACAAGTTCTTCGAATAAACTCGGGGGGGCATGCCGGGTTTAATAAATACTTGACAATAGATGAAGCTGGTTTGACAAAAACGACACCGCTAAAGCGGCCGACATGCATGAATAAATGCAAAGCGATGTTTATCCATGACCATGAGATAGATATTTTTAAAGGGAAGGCATGCTTACGATCATACTACCGACCCATTGTGCCAGTGGGGCCCCTGTGCATTCGGACCATATCCTTCCAGGCACTTAGCAGACAACAATCATAGCTTATGGATAATTATGAAATTAAGTGTATAACATATGATTACCTAAAGGAACAATGGAGAGAGTCAAAGGAAGTGTGAGCAGAGCCTTCCTTCCATGCTGGTCTGATAGATTCCCAATAAGCGGCAGCATCACAACTGTTCCCATTCCTATAATCTGCAGAATAGATTCATCACTTGCTAATTAATAATAGTATTTTATATTATTTCCTTCCTGTCCCTTCTGGGGCTCAAGTTAATTAAACTCTTAATGTTAAAAATAAATTTAACAAACCATGACATCAACAGTGGGAAACAGAAGTGACTTCATTTATTAGTACTTGTACTACTTCATTTATGAGTACTGGACTCCCTCAATTACAGCCACCCTAGATTTTATCTTCCTGTAGGAGTTGGGTAATTGTCGTTGTGATGAGAATGGAGAGAGACACATCGGCCAGCCGTTTTAAATATCTGTTGTCATTGACACATCATAAATAGTATCTAAGAAAACTTACTGTGGAGAAATATTAAACAAGAATAACAGAGTGATGCTGTTTGTCCTGAAATTAAGATTAGTTTTCTGAGAAAATCTAACCATTTGATCAATGGTGGGTCGTTTAACTTGTAGCTAGGATCGATCAGTGAGATCCATCTCATCAATGGCTGATAGTAGAAATTTATTTCAGAAAGAATTACTCATCAAATGAATAACTTCAGTCCTGCTTCTGCATCCTTAACTAGTAATTAGCTAACTGGTTTTGTCATGTAAGATGAAAGTAGATGTCATTTTCTCCTAGTGAACCTCCGAGGAATAAGATCATGATATTGCCTGTTATGCAGATAGATGCATGGCTACGAACATCTTTCTTGGTAGGTTTGAGTTGCAGGTGGAACTCTATGGATAGACAGAATGGACATAGAAGAGATATTGCAAGCCAAATGATACGCCATCGCGATCTACATATCCTTGCATGGCGTGTATTGATATAGACATCAACAGCATACTAGAAAAGGGCACATGTGTACAAGGCACTAAAGTTTTTTCAATTAAAAAAGATTGAGTTTCTGGGAAACCTCAAGAACCCTTTTTTAATGTGTTCTTCCAAAAGAAATGTATTTTAAGTAGCTCTTTAATTGTCTTATGTGATTAAATTAAAAGGCACATGGACATGAACTGATTGTTTTCTAATAAAGAAAATGAGTTCATATGGAATTTCTTGAAGACCCTTTTTGGTTCTGTTTATAGTCTTCATCATTTCATCAGATCATGTAAGCCATGCAAATTAAATTAAGAAATGCATAATCAATCACCCCTACTGAGAATTCGCAATTTCTCCCATGGATAAAGATGAAGGAAAATAAATAAAAATATAAAGAGAGTGGCATACGGCTTGCTGGAATCCGGTGAGGTAAATGGCAAGAGAGCACTCATCTTGACCTGGACAAACTGCTACCATGGTGACATCGGTTACGGCCGGAAGCACCATTAAGCTAGCGAAGGTGGAGAGGAATACTGTCACGAAGAGGTGGATCAATTCTGTGAACTTTTCCATGCCCTTCTTTTTCTCAGAAAATCTAGCAATAGCCCTCTTGGTGCTGCTTTTTTCTTTATCGTTAAAACTCTATTAGCTAGCTTTACTTATGAAGAACTTGGATACCACACTCGAAAAGCAGCGGATATTAATGGGTGGGTGGCTGCCAAGTCCTTTTCTATATGTTCTTTCCGGGAAAAATTGGGCATAAAATGCAAATAAATAGTGAAAAGAGACATATATAAAAAGTTTCGGTGAAATAATAAAATATTACGATTTGATGTTTAATTAAAATTACAATTATAATATTTAACAAATATTATAATTGATAACTGCAACATTAATTATAATTTTATTATAATTTTTAATTTTTAATCGCGATGAAATATCATTGACAACTTTTTTTAACAACCTTATACCAGTTTTTTATTTACAAGTATATATTTTTTTTTATCATTGAAGTTTAAAAGGGTATATGTGATGCTTTAAAAATATAATATTTTAAATTATAAAATATAATAATTATCTTTTTACGTTTAGAAACAACAATATTTAACAAGTATTGTATTTTAAAAGTGTATCCAGATGAAAATATATTATTTTTTAAAAACTTTTTCATATGATATTGTTATCCTAAAAATCTTTAAATTACTAGTCTAGTTTTTTTTATATAAAAGAATCCAATTTTAACCGAGAGAGTGTCAAAGAAAATTAAAAAAACTCGAGTGGGAGTATTGTTTTAATTTATTCAAATTTCATGTGGGGTTAATGGTCCTGGTGGATACGTGGAAGGGCACACAGTATGGACACATTAAAACAGTAATAAAGGACAAATCTTGAAAGGATAGTGGAGGGTATAGACGACATTAATCATTGATTCGCAAATGATGGAGGACGATCCCTTTACGAAAAGAAGAAAAATATCTAGTTTTTAGCCAGTTAGACGTAGGCTTGTGCACCAGCTCTATCTAGCTACAGTTAAAAATTGTCGAGCATATAAATAAAAATAAAAATATGATCATTAAATTATCCGAATCATATTATTTCAAATAAAATATAGTTTAATTATAATTTATATAACCCTTAATGTTCTATTTATCTTCGTAAATTATAAATACAGTATAAAAATAAATCAAAATTCTTATCACTCAATTAATAATATGTAAATAAGTATCCAAAAAAAAAGTAAACAAGTAGAAAACGAGTAGGCTTGATTATATATATATAAACACATAAGCGTTGCTTTGCTTAACTTTTTATGATGGTGGGATATATATTCTATGTCGAGGTTTTATAAATAAATAAAGGAAAAAATTAATTTGGGCGGCTCAATCAAAAATCAATTAACTTGCAACTCATTTCAATTTGACCTATTAAAAAGTAATAAAAAATCCATTAATTTTTTTTAAAATAAATTTATTTTAACCTTTTAAAAAAGACGAGTTAACTCTCTTGAATCATAATCTAGATTTTATTTTGATTGAGTTTAATAATTATTATAATTTATGATCTGATAAGGTTGAATCTTGTAGGGTTTAATATTTATTGTAGTTAAAATATATAAATTTCTTACATCAAAATCAATTTTTTTTAGCACGTGCTTTACTTTACCAACTCATTTTTAGAGAGTTTTCACTGTTTGAAATATATAATTACATGAACTCTCATCAGTCAACTGCAGAGATAATTATTATAAAATCTTCAAATTTTATTTGATGACCAGTTTAGGCCTTGACCCATGCTGGTCGACCAACAACCTAATCATTAGGCCCAATCATGCCTGGGTTCTACCTTTTTTTCTTAAAAAAGGAAAAATCTTGAGTTTTTATTTTGAAATAACGCTTGCATGCCTTGAGGTTTGTCCAAATTAAGACAGGGCAAGTCTCGGTACTTTCACTCACATAAATCACTAAGCCCAAATGCGCTTCATTGTGATCGTGCGAGCTACGGAAGCGTGACTCTTGATTACGATGGCTCTTGCTGCTGTAGCCCGCGAAGAAAAACCTTTCTATTATGGACTTTTTTTTGGGTAAAAAGATATTTTTATTATTATTTTTTTGTTATTGTAATATATTTTAAAAAAAATAATATAAATATTCAAGTCAATTTATATATATCATGACTAATTCTGCAGGTACTAAAATTAACAATAATATAAATCTTTAGTGACTATTATATAAACAATCAAGTACTCAAATTTAAGATAACAGAGAAAACAAACTTCTTAATTCAAAGTTCTTATCACTTGATCACTACTTAGATGATTTGTAACCCTTTTTTTTATTTGGGTTGGAGGTTGATCTTGGATCGTGAACAAAGATTGATCGGGTTAACTTAATCTTAATTAATTTTTTAAAAAATAAAAACTTGAAATATTTTTTTTATAAGATAACTATTTTTTTTAGTAATCTAATTTGAACTAGATTTTAGATTAGTAAGTCATTATGTTAGCTTGGTGAGCTACAATTAAAAAAATATATAAGAAATATAAATGATTTTATCTATACTATTTTTTAAAATGAAATAAAAGCCTAAAATATTTAAAAGAAAAAACTAGGGTTTTTTACTAATCTAATTTGAGTTAAATCCAAGATCGATTAGTCATTGATTAACNCCTTGGTAAATTACGAGTTGGGTAGGATGGTGAAATTTCGAATAAATAAATCTTATTATGTAAATGAACATGAAAATATCTTTTGTAAATAAAAATAAAAATAAAAATAAAAATAAAGCTCATCTAATAAAGTTGGAACTCCAATTTGGGCCCTGGTAAGAAAGTTCGTAAATAACTTCAAAGAATTTACCAGTAAAGATCTCTTTTGTTAATTACAAGCCTAACTAGACGAGTTTCTTCCCCCCAAGTTACCAGCATGAAAATCTGTTGAAATTTACACCAACAAGGCTGCACTTCCTCTAGAGAAATTTTGTCGGCTTGTTTACATCAAAATGTTAATTATATTTTTTTTATTTTTTAAAAAATATTTTTGATATTAATATATTAAAATAATTTAAAAATATTAAAAATATATTAATTTAAAATCAATAAAAAATATTTTTTTAATTTTTTTCAAAAATATTTTTAAATTACAGAAACAAACAGCTAAAACAAATATATCAAACAAATTTTCATTACCTTCATGATATCAATTATTTTTATTATATTTGCTGTAAAGTTAAAATAATGCATCTTTAAGATACAATAAGATTTTAAATTTATAAACAATAAATTTTATTAGTTTTTTAAGAATTTCTATTTTGTTTGATAAATATAAACAAAGAATTTATAAGAATTTTTTTTTTAAAATCATCTTCTAATTATTTTTTGTCAATATTAAACTGATATATATATATATATAAAGAAATAGCACACTAAGTAGAATTCAAAGACAAACGTCTTCCTAACTTGTTACGAGATGCCATTCATAATTAATTAATTAATTCCTAAATTTAATCAATTAACTTAAATTAATTAATTTTAAAAGCATCAAGTGTCATCATGTAAATATATATATTTTGGCTTTTCTTTCAATATTCAAATTTATTGATTTGATATTTCTCGCATTATAAAATACAATAAAAACCTCTTTATCTTTTTAATATAAAATAAAATTCTCTTTATTTATCTACCTAATGTAAAAACTATTATTTTTATAACATAGCTAGTTAAAAACTCCGTCTCCAGCTGCAAAACTGGGGCACACGGCTTCTTTTCTGCGGTACCCATCATCCCGCGTTAAATCAACCAGTAGAGAGGAGGCTACGAGGTATCTTCTCTCTTTTGAGTTTTTAAATTTGAACATGGTCAAGGAAATATATTTTTTAAATGCATCAATAGTATAAAAAATATAAATTTAATATTAATTGGAAGAAAAAAAAATCTAATCTAAGTCCATCACAGGATATCTTTATTTTGTTAACAAAAAAGCCGTTAACATCAGATTCAGTGGATGTTTTGTCAGTAAGCGCCGCCAGTCGCTATCTTGAAAACGTTGAACGGGAAAGCTTGTTACGGCAAATTTCACTAAAGGTTCACTAGTAGTAGAAGAAAAGTAGGAGTCACTGGGCCTGCTGCAGGACCTGAGCCTACTACAAGCATGCTGGCCAGCTTAAGCTCTGCCCTAGTGGAGGGCATATAAAGAACGAGTAAAATGTTATAAATCATCATCAGGTGAGATCTTTATTTAGCTGGGTTTACAAGCTTCATCTGTCCACGTTTAACTTGTTCGTGAATTGGCGTAAACTTGAATCTGTTTTAGATTGATGTCACGAGAACACGTTAGGTGGCTAGCATTACAAGCCGCAATCTAAGAAGCTCTGCAGAAGTTTCTATCTTATGCTTGAAAATTCGTGTTGCTCGACATACTTGGCCTAAACTCCTGTGCAATTAATAAATTATTAAAACAGAGCAACTTCCGAGAGTTTCACTTTTCATTTTCTTATATAAAACCTCATGCAACTTCATAACTGAACCCCACTGCTAAAGATTATAGAAAAGCGGCATCAACAGCATAGCATGCACTGTGTTTTATTTGGCTGGCTGTATCATCAAATTTTGCACTAGAAATGAAGCTTGTTGCCTTGCCAGTATTCTTAACTTTCTTTTTAGCTGCTGCTCTGGTTGTGAACTTTTCATCTGCTGTCCTTTTGTATTTGTTGTTCAACTTCTTAATTGTGGTCATCATCTTTTGGAGTTATAAGCCATGCAAAGAAGAACTCGACGAACGCTGGCCGCCTTTACTGTCTTCATGTGGAGACGCCTATGTTAAGAGCAAGGGTGAGAATGAGAACAATGAGAACGCTGAATCTTCATGTGATGTTGCAGGAGACATTTGTGTTAACATTAAGGGCGAGAATGACAATAACGAGAAGGCCCAGGACAATGACAATGACAATGGCAATGGCAATGGCATAGACAATGATGGCGAGAAGCACGGTTGTTCTGATGGTTGTAATGAAGACGACAACAACAATGGAAGCGCTGCTGAGATTGGTTGGCAGGATGTTGATGAAGAGATTGATGAGAATCTGGAGAAGAGAATTGAAGACTTCATTGCTAAGGTTAATTATGGATGGAGGGAAGAAATGCTGAGGGACCATTAAATAACCATCTTCATGATCAGTTGCGGCTTGTTTAAAGAGGTATTAAAAATAGCTCGCCGAAGCACTTGTGAATACAGCAAATGGTTTTCGCGACTCTCGATACCCAGATTTTTTCAGGGGGCTCTGTTCATCGAGTTCCCCTTTTGTACTTATCTTTGGTCGTTTTGCTTTATTGATTTTCTGTTATTGCGACGACAATCAAGTATGGCATGTATAAGCGTGAAGGTAAAATACTCGTCTTTTCTTCTTATCTGGGTTATACTCGGGCTGGAGTGTGAGAGAATGAGCCAGCATCACAACTTAACACACACAACTGCAATCCAAAACACAACTTAATCGGGCAGAATCCACCACAAGAATGTCCTGATTTCATAATAATTTAAACCAAGAACGTTTTGTGTTAATCAAAATTTTAATGTTATTATCACTATATTTTGGTACTTCATAATCCTATCCATTATCCTTGTCCTGCTCTGTGTATTAAGATGTTGAGACAACGTCTCTCTTGTTTGTAAAAAAATAATTTTTTTATAAAATTAAATTTAAAAAAAATAAATTNTGGTAGTATAATGAAAAATAAGTTGGAAAATAGTTTTCAATGTTTGGTTATGTCATGACAAATAAACTGAAAAATAGCTTATTAATATTTTATTTTTCTCAAGTTTATTAAAATAATAAGGAACAAAACTTACAAATTAAATAGTTGAATGAGAATGAAATTGAAAAAAAAATATATAATTTCATAAATTATCTCAAATAAAATAAATAATAATCAAAATAATAAAGATCAAATCTAAAAAATAAAAAAATAAAAGATGAAGAAATTAAAATCATAATAATCAACATTTCATAAATTATTTCAAATAAATAGGTAACAATCANTAAAAAAAATAATGATCAAATTTGATAGATAAAAAATTTAATAAAAGAATAATAAGAAAAAACAAATAACAATTATAAAAATGAAAACCAAAATTAATATAAAAAATAAATAACAATTATAAAAATGAAAACCAAAATTAATATAAAAAATAAATATTCAAAATAAAATATATATAACAATTAAAAATTTAATGATCAAATTTAATATAATCAGTAAATAATATAATATTTTTAAATTTTTTATAATTTTTAAAAAATATTTTCTGTCTAAATTTTCCAGAAAAATACTTTCCTGAAAACTAAGTCAAATTTTTCTTTAATTAAAAAATATTTTTTGTTGATCAAATTTTCTAATGAAAAATAAACATATAAAAATTTTAAAAATAATTTTCTGAAAACTAATTTTCAAGAAACACACATGCATAATCCTTTTTCAATAAGATCTTAAACAGCTCATTTACATCCACAATAAAATAATTTTCTTTCAGCCTCTCACTTTTTTCTTCTAGTTTTCGATTTCAGATAAATTTCGCAGAAATACATAAAAAAAAATATGATACAAAAAATCCAGCATACATCGAGGGGAGAATTTTTTTCATGTTGCTTCATGATGTGCCAACGACCTGGTCAGATGAAACAAACGTGTAGGACAACCCGCTACTTAAATGGCTTCAAGAATCCTTACTTGTAGAGGCTAAAATACTTGCATTACATTTAGTTCACGGAACTCTCAAGGCAAAGATTCTAAGCTACACTGAAACCTGATCAAAGAGGGACACTTCAATTTGAATTTTAACCTCAACTCCTCCTGACGCCAAAGCAAACATGGCAAATATACCCCGCGTGGTCTCTCTTGTTTTGCAAGAATACTAGGGAGCTATACAGGAAAACACGTTTCAACTCCATACCCTTCAAGTAGACTCCGACTTAAAACGGATATTGCCTGTGGATATTTTGTTCCATTAGCAAGAAGGCTTTGATTTGCATTGCATGACAAACGCAAACAGAAATATTGATGAGCTTAAGCATGGATATGATGGTCCAATGAGTGTTTAAGATACAAATACCATAAACGAGGGAAAAGATGGACTAATTAAGGAGGCTTCTCGTAGGAATTCTGCTCTCTGAAGTCTGCAATTGCACTTCGTATCATTTCAGACACATGGGGTTGAACAAACATGTGAGAGCTTTCCAAAATATGAATGATGAACTTCTGTGATGCCGGTAGCGAAGCATTCAAATTGATGATGAATTGTGCCATAGGTATGTCACTACAATATAAACATGACAAAAGTCCTTCGGTAAAAAAATTTGGAGCAAGAAAGGTGAAGCTAAACAAAAGCCTCCAACACATGCATGAAATATATGCATATCTAAATGTTCGATTGCAAGCAACGAATGGCTTCAAATTATTGCATTGATGACAATCACATACCAGCCCAAGAATGGATGGCTAGAAATGCATTAACAACTAAACAATTCCTCAATTTCCTTGGCTGAAAAGGTTTTAAGGTAATGAGATATTTACCAGGATATGAACAACCCTTTAGTGGCATTCACCATTTGTAGGAGTCTGAAATCTGAACTGCAAGAGAACTTACAGGTATTTGAAAGTTAGCACATTTTCTGGATTGAATATACTAACACAAGCAAATGCAACAACATCAGACTGGAACAAAAGAACCAAAACAACAAAAAGAATAAAGAATCTTTTTGTTTATTTCTACAGCAACCCATTAACCAAAACAAGAATTTCCAAAGAATTGCTTCACCATCAGAGAGAACACAATTGAATAATAGAGATTTCACATTCAATTTCATCAGAAAGCCACAAAGTTTATGTTTTTGTTCTTTGCTTACACAAAACAATTTAAAAACAAATTGACCAAAAAAAAAGTGTAATCAGTTGCAGTAGCAATAACCAAAAGAACCCAGAGGGAGTATTTTGGCCCATAAAAAATCACGGAATATTAATCTATAATATTCCATGATTTTAATCTATAGCGGTATTTGACCTTTTTTTAATGAAATGTTGAGGACATCATGGAATAGAAAATCTAAAACATGCTGTCGTCGCTTCCTATTGCAATACTTTTGTAACAAAACAAAATGAGTATCTTGACCTTCTCATTATCTCTAAGTAATCCAACGTTGGCCTCATCACTGCAACTAAGAACTGATGATGTTATTTACATGCTCAATTGCATTAAATAATCACCAATCGCATCAATTAAATCCTAATTTATCTCAAATCAACAAACCCTAATATATAAAACTTAACCCAAAACAACAATCCAATCAACGCTCAAACAATCACAAAATAAATATGAAACCGATGTTTACCTAGATTTGTCGACTGAGGAGTGGTGGTCGAGGCGGTGGAGGCTACAAATCGCGTTGGAGATGGCGGTTTTTGGAGAAAAAACACTAAGGATGCTGGATTTCGAGGGGGAATAATCTGCTGGTTTATGCGGTTTCAAGGAGTAAAGAAAGGGTTGGGTCGACTGGGTTTTTGGAGCAGCGGCGGAAATGAGGAAGTAGAAAGGAAGTACTATTCTAAATTTATCTTTTTAACTAAACATATTTTATCTTTTTTAGGTTTTTATTTTTATTTTGAAGTACTAAATAAATGCAACCCAAGATTATTCATAAAAACGTTCATTCACTGCAATCAATTTGCAACGAAAATCACTCCTCCTGTATTCTCCAACGTGAAATTCTTTCTCAACTAAATTCAAATAGAACAATAAAATGCTGCCCCGGAATTATGTAACCAGTCTTTGACAGCGATTTCAAGTTTGCTTTTGAGGAAATGATGATCATCTTCTTCGGCCCTTCGGCAATCTTAAGCATGTTTTCCACAACCCCAACCCCAACCCCAACCTGATGACCTTTTCCTTTCAGCTCTATTTCTATTTATTGCCGTTGGTGACCGATTAGGTTGCGAAATCCTTCTCTCTGTTTGCAAAACTGGGTTATCTTATTCTTCAACTTCTGAAACAAAAAGACAAGAAAAATGAAACGATGAGGTAAAGGAATGTGTAGGCAACATGGAGAGACTACTGCTAATTCCCAACCACTCTCACCCTGGAACAGTCAGGTTGATATCGATTTTCATTGCAAGTCTTGGAAAAAGATTCTAAATCAGGCGATCGCGTCAGAATGGAAGCTAAAACCGGGAAGTGGTAGTCCTTCAGACAGCCATTCACTGTAATGACCAATTACTGGAGATCATCAAACACATCAGGAAGGTGATTGAGAAGGAATTGAGCGGCAGCATTGCTAACATAAGTAAACACTATATAATTCAGCATCAAACAATTGTAACAGGTAAGTATAAGCATTGGATATCTAACTTTTTTAGAGCATTTTCAGAATCAGAACCTAACATATAATTCAAAGAGAGATGCTCAAGAGAAACCAACACTCCACTGGGCTCTTCAAGACACTTCTATTGGAGATCTAACTTGAATTCTCAATGTCTTGGAACCAAACATCCACCTAGGCAACTCAAAAGGCTGAATTTTCCTCCGACCCAAACGATGGTTCATCTAAGCTAGAATTTTCCTCCGACTCGGAGAATGGATCTTGTTCAGCTATCCCAACCTCAAGGTTAATCCCCTGAGCTTGACAATTGACAGAAACACCGATCCATTTATCAATAAGATTTAAATCAATATCACAGTTATCTGTGTGCCGGCAAGCCCAGTGAAGTAAAAACCGAAGTATCGCCAACCCCTTTCGCTGGCTCAGCAATCTATCCACACGATCACCAAATTGCTTACACGAATTTGAGGGACCATCATATGAACAATCTGTTATAAACTTAAGAAATGGGCTAGAGATGGACAATTGCCTACACCATTTTGATGCTGCTACAGTTCGAGCCTTGCCAAGGAAAAAAAAATTGTGATGAATAATGGGTTCTAGCAGACTAGATAACCGAACCAACACCGCAGCATTACTACACTGCTTTTCGACCTCGTCCTTATGCTCAAAAGTCCTCTAATACAGATGTGAAAAACTGCCCATTCAGAGATATATCTCAAACTAATACAGGAAACAACATGTCCAAAATCATTGAAGATGGAATCCACACGACTATAAATAAATACCATATGAAAAATATACAAAAGCAATAGGCACAATGAAAAATAAGGCTGAGACAGAGAGATTTCAGTTTGGAGTATCACAAAATTCTCTTAATACATTGCCTAATCAGATAATTGTTTTTTTTTTTTTATGTTTCTGAAGGCAGAGATAATGTTGACGGGGAATGTAGTTGAGAATTATTTTTGTGTGGGGATTCAATAGATAATTGGGTGATAGTTGGGAAATAAATAGGTCTTTGTCCGCATTAAATTTAATTCATGCTTAAAAAAAAAGGAAGGTATTCACACTAATAATAAGAATTTGAGATAACAACATAATAATTAGTGTGAATTTTTACAATTTATGTCAACGATTATTTATTTCAAATAGAAGTGGAGACCCTGAAAATTATAGCAATCAAGTAATTATATTACCGGAAGAAATTTATTATATGCTTCTTCTTTTCTGTTCCCTAGCCATGCTGTGCCTTCTACTGGCTCTCTGATGCCCATCGCAGTAAATTGACGAGCTTTAGCATGCATGTAAATTTTTGTCCCCAATACAAATCGGAAAAACCCATTTCAACAAGACTATCTTCTACTTTGGTTATATTATTTTGGCCAAAGTTTATGAAATCAATCACTTACAGGGTGGCTGTTTCCTATTTCAGAAGTTGAGTTCGTAGATGAGGAGGCGACACTTGTAATTGGCAAACTATAACAATAGCAAAAGCAGCCTGGAGTTAGGTGTGTATGATATTCTTCTTTCAAAGAATACAAACTACATATTGGAATATGGAAGTTAAGATGGCTAGGGCTTGGGAGAAGATGAATGATTGGAATGACAGGTTACAGACAGCTCACCAATTGACAATCTTGCATTTGTACGAGGACCCCATCACACCTACCCTGTTCTCCTGAAGTATCTCTTGACCTTTCTTATAGATTTGTTCCTGTGCTGTGCTGTGCTTATTCAACTGCTCAAAGCTTATTCAAGATAACCAAACACAGATAACCCTTTGATTTCATGTATACGCGTTGCTACTTTCCAGCGCAAATGTCAGGATTTGCATGTGAGGGGTTGGTGAGCTTCGTTATGGTTTGTTGTCATACATCAATAAATTAATTAATCAGTTAGAAAGCTTAATCGATTAAGAAATATTCCTTTTGATTGCTTCGAAATGCAAGTAAACTAACTCTTTCTTTGACAAATGAGCCTCTGATCTCATAGCAAGAAGCATTTGTAAGCGATGTGACCAGGCATTCTGGTTTTTTGGCTAACAAAGTCAAGCTATCGGTGGTTATATCTGGATTATAGTTTATTAAGATTCATTGTCAGTTCCTATATAAGGCTGGTAGATACAGGAGTTATTAATCCATTCTACCACGTATCAATTTACTAACGGGGAAATTAAAGATGGACCAGTGCTTGGAAGTTTCAGTAGGGAAGGCCTCACCGAAGAGAGATTTTCGAGCATTAAGAGGTCGAAATCATCGAAGTCTGAAGAGCAATTTGTTGGAATCCATTGCACAAGTAAATGATAGAAGTGTTGTTTTACACACCAAAGAAGATGAAGATGGATTTGTGAGGACGAAGTTGGTGGTAAGGAAGCAAGATTTAAAGCAAATGTTAGAGCTGATGAGAGGCTGCGATAGCAGTACTAATCAATCATCATATTCACCAGCATCATCTTTGTCCCTCGAACAGCGATTAAATCTTCTGCAGAGAAAGCATCTTTCAAAATCCAATGCAGCAAAGGGGAGCTGCCGGCGTTTTTGGACTCCTGCACTCCAAAGTATTCCTGAAGAGCTCTTATATTAACTGCTGATATGCTAACATCTAGAAAGGTTTTTCCTTGCAACTTACATGTCATCAATCCTGTTTGTTTCCTCCATTCTGCTGTCAGTTCCATGTTATTGTGCTTCTGCTAAATCCATGTTTTGTTGAATTAATATATTGCTTGTTAAGACACAAAATCACTGAAGAATGGGGAATTCGACAGAGAAAGATGGAAGAAAATAAGAAGTACGCATCAATGGTAAGAATTCGACAGCAAAAAACCTGTGAATTCCTACCCTTTCTTGCTTCAATATGGATTGGAAGGGTATGCCGGTAAAAAGAAAAAAAGAAAAAAGATCCTATGAATTAGGAAAAAAGATCGATACAAGATTAAAAGGTAATGTATCCTCAGATAAAATGAAGATAGGAAATCAAAAGAGTTCAATGACTTTCCTCAATGGCGGCAAATCCATGAGGTTTTTCTTCTTATTTTGAACCACACAATGGTATGATATCTCCCTTCCTGATTCAGAACTGACTACCATCTCATTATGCAGCAACTAAAAATTAACTTTGATCAATAGATTACTGCCGTCTTTTCTTGTCTCGGCAGCCCGTGCTTCCACACTTGCATTTGAATGCTTTGATCGGATGATGCTTGTCATCAAACTGAATACCATAATCCTGCAATAATAAACATTCATTAACCCTGCAATATATAGTCTTAAAGTCAACAGATGCCAAATAAATTTGTTCTGTTAACTGAACAAAGCACGTGATATAAGATGGAGTGAAATTTTACCCATGTCACCTCTTCCATCGGCTCAATACCTCTAGTTGTGAAAAAAGCATGCTGCATGATAAGTATAAAAAATAAACAATTGAACCCTTACATCACGGAATTCAAGATATGATTCTATTTCACTGAGAAAAAGGAAAACAATAGCTAGCATTTGATTACTGTTACGAGATAGTAGAGATGTGATAGTGGAGACAAAATGGACTTATCCCCTATATTTCCCGTAAAAAAAAAAATCAATTGAAAATTATTACAGAAACATCTTATTTCATGTCTTTGTTTTCGTTCTTTCAATCAAACTTTTTTTTTGTTTATATTATATTAATCTCTTCTGTCTTAAGACACCAGCTAAACACAACTCAAGCTTGAGAATCTAAGCTCCATACTCTATAATAGTGACGATCCGGAGTCTCCACTTCCACTGGAATCTCAATCAAATGAGAATCATAACATCTGACAAAAAAAAGAGTACAATCAAGTAGAGGCAAGGTAGGAAAGTGTCAGGAGGGCTATGGAAATACCTGTGATTGATAAACCTGCCAATGTTTCCAAATTCTGTTGCGTCCAAGCAAAGGGCCTCTTCATCCTCCAGTACCCTTTCAGAGCCCCAGTCTGCATCCAGCAGCACTGGATAAGTATGCCTCTCCTTTTTAGCAGCCCTTTCATTGTTTCGCTCGTACAGTTCCTGATTCGTCACAATTTCGCCTACATACTCACAAATGAAAGTGCCTTTCTTCAAGGCATTCACAGATCGAACACCCCACCCTTTCCCTTCAGGTGCTGCAAAAACCTAGATAATACATAACTTGGTAGTTATTACACAAAAAGATGCCATGAATAAAAAACTGACACAAATACTAAATGGCTTCTAGATGAACATGCTGATGTATCTAACAGGAATTTACTCAGACCTGCAAAGCAACTTGTAACCCTCGCTGGACAACACGATTTCCACATTTCTTGTTGCATCCACATTTACTCCAGCACTCTTTTATAAATTTCCTAGTTAAATGGCCCTTGCATCGTTTTATTTTCCCATATGTCTGTTGCGGTTCATTCTGCAGGGGGCATATTTCACAGTAGTAGAAGTGTTTTCTTTGAGGATTCAGAGACACGGCAATGGCTTCATCCAAAAACTCTTCCTTCAGCATTCCCTTCTGCGTGTAAACAAACTCGCCACCAGTTTCCGCAGCACATGCACAAGGCAAGTCTGAGGATAGACAATCTCCAAGACATTGTGCACAACAGTTATCTTCTGATATTCGAGCAGGAGAAAAATCAACATGGCCACCTTGGTATACCATGTTATTTTTTATGTAGATAAAATCTGGCAACTCTAGTGTGCTGCTTTCATTCGCTAGGGGAACTGGTATATGATCTTCACCCCGGGATGTATCTTTGAGATAAATGGGGTATTTCTTTTGAAGGACAGCCTCCATCATCTGTGGTTCTGAAGATTGTGTGTGTTGTAGAACCTTACTCAGCTCCAATTTAGAGTTGTCCTCGTTATCATCTGTTACAACTTCTTTTCCTTCAGGCTGCTTTGATTTCTCACAAATTTTTCTCCCAGTTTCACTGCTTGAACCGTTGTCCATCTCCAAGAAGAACCGGCACACCTTTTCCATCAACTTCACCAAAGAGAAATCAGGATTCTGGATTCCATGTGTTGCGGCATTCATCTTCCACCTCTTCTAGAACTGCATCCAAACTCCATTGTCTGAAATGAGAATTTCCAGAAGAGTTACAAATTAAGGGGACCTTCACTTCTGCATTGACTGAAGATGCAATATCAAACTGTGATGAATTGGAAACACCTTCATGTTCTCTATCCTCCATAACTTTATCCTTCACAAAATTTGATCTTGTTCCTCTAGCAGCAGCTTGAGAGATTCTAGACTCTTTCCTTTATCCTGAGCTGGTGGACTAGAACCCAAAATTTTAGCTTTTTTGTTAGCGAAGTTAACAACAGAAAATGAAGCCTGGCCATGCCGATGTTCGAAATTGTGATTCAAGTTTGATTCCTCATTACTCTGTTAGAATATCAATCAGTTCTTTATAATTATCTTCTTCAATGAGCTTCCAGTCATCTTTATATAATTTTACCAGTCTTTTTAGCGTTTCCTTAACCTTTTCTTCGGCGAAGCCAAAATGCGCCACTGCCATGGATGCCTCTGCTATTTTTTTACTGTGACCACCAGTATTTCGTGCCATATCTAACCGAAAATTCAATGTAATTTAATCTGGAACTAACTTCCTCTGGTCCTTCACCTTCAACAATAGGCTTCAAAGTGAGAATTCTTTTTCGCTTCTGACAAAAAATATTGTTAAAACTTTTAAAGTGGAAGCATCTCCTCCTCTGATTTTTAAGTCCCTTCGTAAAAACAATTTGGAATCTTCAAATCTGACATGAAGTTAGACGAAGACAAATTGTCAGCTGAACTATTTCAACTGAGTGACGCTAGAAAAAGAAAAAAAAACTTCAAACATTAAACCTCAAACACTAAATCCTTACGAAGACACAAAGAAATCATCAATTGCAAAGGTTTGAACTTCATCACTCAAAAAAGAAATATAGCCTTTAAGAATATAATTAAAGATTTATATATATCATCAATATTCTAAGAAAAAGTTGGTTTCTTTTCTCTTTTGATTAATCTTATTGTAGGAAGTCTCTTGACAAAGACCCTGGTGGGGTCAAGTTTTCCTTGAAGGAAAAAACATGACAAAAAACCCTAACCTCCTGTAAATTAAATAACAGGTTTGATGCAAGAAAAGAGGTTTAAAGAGGTAAAAACCTGAAAACTCAATTTCAAATCCCACCATAGTTCATTGAAACTCTTGCAAAATAGGAGAGATTAATGAGTTTATAGCTCACTAATACTCTTGACAAGGATACTTAACCTATCATAAATAAAATTTAGAAAGAAAAAAACAGAAGGAAAGATACTTACCCCTCAAAAAAAAAAAAAAAANATAAAAAAAAAAAAAAAAAACAAGTTTCTTCCTCCTTGTGCCTCGTGGCACAATTGTGCAGCCCTGTGCTCTGAGCTTTCTCACATGTTACACTCCAAGTTTCTCTCTTTCATGCTGCCCCTCTTTGATTTGAGTGTCATTATCTTTCCTTATCTATTTTTCTGGGGTTTTAAGAACTAATTTTTGTATTGTATTTGTTAGTTTTTTAACCGGATTTTATGTATTTATGCCGATCGGTCTTCTTCTTGACGCAGTTGGGAATTACAGGGATACAAAGCTGGCAGTTTAATCGCAGTCTGGGCGGTCAAAATTTGTTGCACAAAGCAAGGAAGCATCGTAAATTCATGAACAAAAAATCCACTGCCACTTTCCTTTTATGGAACCTGAATCAAACTTGGTGTCCAAATTGAGAAAAAACATCAACGTTAAAATCCCACACAGATTTGAGTTTTTGAAACGATCTAGAATTCTTTCAGGGTTGGTTGTTTTTATTGGACAGGATTTTGATTGTAGTTTAAAAAACATGAGAGTCGAAATCTAATTTAAATTTGATTTTTAATTCAATTATATAAGATATTCGATTAATTTTGTAATTATTCAATTTAAATTCATTATTTTTAATAAAAATATATTATTGTAGACCCGAATTGAACTAGAGATAAGTTTTCATATGATATATATAATTATGAATAGTAAACAAATCATATTTGAAAAAACTTTCCTCCTTTATCTCATGTTGTGTTTCTCGAGTCCTAAGCTATCTATCCTCACCGTCCATGCTATACAATTTTTCGAAAAAATACGATCAAGTCAATAAATGATGATTGCCTCCAGTATACTTAGATTGGGTTTTTAAAAAAAAAAATCACATTAATTTTAGGTCATATAACAAGTGAGTTAGAGTGATTTTCTTATTAAAAATTCGAATTGTCATAATTTTTTAATTGTGATTCAAAATTAATTAAGACTTTTAATTTAAGTCATATAAACAGATTATCATGAAAGTGGGTTAAAATGATTTAAAATAAAAATATATCAAGTAAAAATGACTTACAATAATTATATATATATATAAAAAAAAAGAAATATAGTATGAGTTATAATACATACGTTAAAAATTAAAAATTTAAACTTTTTATTAAATCAAAGTTTAGACTCATTCTTTTTAATAAAAAAAATTTTAATATAAGTTCAAAAATATTTCTAATGAAATATAATTATAAATTTTCTTTAATCCAAAAATTTAAAAAAAATTAAATCAATTTGGAAACGTCATTTATTTGTGGCATGAATAAGTATTAGTGACACCAAATAGTAGAGTGGTCTTTTAGACACCAAAAATATAACATACACGAATAATAATAAGATTATAAATAATAGAGGGACCTTTTAAACACACACACACAAAAAAAAAAAGATTTACATTTTATGGTTTGAGATTTTTTTATATAACCTCATTTATGTAGTTATATTTAATTTATTTAATCCCTTGTTTTTTATCTGAGTAAAATAAATCTGTGAAATTCAATGTTGGGTTCTGCGTTTCAAGTGATGCATGAAGGGAGCCTTTTATGACATTTTTGAAAAAAATTATAAAAAAAAACAAAATAATTTTCCCAATTTAATTAGTTTGCTTTACAATGACCTAAAATGTACAGAATTAGGCAAACATTGTTAAATCCTTCGGAAATAAACTCTCTTTCTTGTGTATAAAAGTGGAATCCACCCTAATAATTACTTATAAACCTCAATTTTTTAGGAAAAACATAAGAGAATATAAACTATAAAAGTATTGAATAATAATTTCTTGGAGCGCTGGCATCATTTTGTAATCAAGGTTAATGGGCCATGTAACCAACAGGCCTCATCTTGTAGCTCCATTTCACTCATGGATACTGTAAATCCATTTTGTATCCGGGCCCATTAGGCCCGTAATAAATAAAATAGAAAATGATCCAAGTAAAGGTTAATGATATCTGTCATTTGCCTTTAAACGTAAGTTACAAGAATTGAAGTTGGATAGCGTTGTCACGTAAATTTTAATTTGTTATTTTATTATTAAATATTTCTGTTCAAATAGTTTGTTTCTTTGAGAGATTTATAATTCTTTGTATAAACCTAAAAATTAATCTAAACAAATTAAAAAAATCTACAAATAAAGAAAAAATAATAAAAATCTTGAGAAAAAATAAAATTATTAAGCAAGGTATTTAGTTTCTTAATCTAAACAGAAACAAAACAAAAAATAACCAAGAATGCAAATAATTTTTTCTTCAATTTCTTCAAGCTAAAAATAATTCATTCTCGAATTTAAAATGTTATTATCAAGCATCATATATGTTATACTCAACCTTCTTAATAAAAAAAAATCGATTTTTATATTAAAGAGAAGATTTGAAAATTTACTACATAACTCTTACGTGTAACTTTTATTTGAAAATACAAGAATATTAATTTTAATCCCATCAATTTTAAAAAATTTTCAAGACACACATGAGGTGCATTCTTCTAATAGATAATTCTTTAGGTTCCTAATCTTCATCACTGCTTTTTAGACATTTATTTTTAATTTTATATGTTTTTCATCACTAGTTCTATAGCTTCTTGTTTTTTTTTTCAAGGTGAACCTTTTCATTTTCTTTTACATAAATATATAATGTTTTCCTAACTCATCTAGCAATGATTATTCAAGTACACAGTAACATTATGATTGTTGGACTCTAATACTAGTTGATACAGAGCTACGTTGCCAATGATAGATAAAAAGAAGAAGACAACAAGCTAAAAAAACAAAATTGAAGCTAAATAGGATTGTTACAAAAAAACACTAATTTATCATTTTATTACTAAATTTTATGTATAGACAGTCTATCTCTTTAAAAAATTACAACTCCTTACCTAACCTAAAAATCAATATAAACAAATTAAAAAATAAATGAAAAGCAACAAAAAAACTCAAACAAGTTAGGAAACCTAAAAATAAAAATAAAAATAAGCAATAAAATGCCCCAAAAAAATAGAAAAAATAAAATTATGAAATAAAATTTAATTTTTTAAAGTGAATAAAAATAACTTGAAAATATAAATAATTAACTTTCCATAAAAAAACCCTCCCACTTATTTTGTTTTTTAAATGCATAACAATTCATAATCATTACAAGTCTCGGGCCCAAGAAGCAATGGGCTTCCAATGGAACCCTCTCTCCATTTTTTATTTTATTTTTATTGTGACGAAAGCTCATGCCCTTACGAAATTATCTTTATTGGATTCATTAATTAATCAATTACATATATATGGGCTGAAAGCTCGTTCTCTTACAAAATCCTCAAATCAACTCCTGTTCTTTCTCGATTTATCATTAAAAAAAAAACTTATGTTTTTTTTATTAAATTAATTGTAGCTTTGGTGATCGTATTCTTGCAATTTTTTTAAAGGATATCCTCTACTCTAGAAAATTCTTATGATTCATCATCTAACTTAATTATCCCATTAATTCAGGATAATATGAAAAAGTGAACATTTATCTAACACATGTTAATAATTAACGGTAAATTAAAAATAAACGATTCATATTAACAAATATCAAGAAGACAAGGAAGTAAGGAGCAAATATGTGATCAATTCATTTATTTTTTTATCTCTTCTCCTCACTTGACATGTCGTTTCGATTTTCATCATGGTCACTAAGCAGTAACTGAAGATAAAATGACAAACAAAGAAACAAAAACGATGCGTCGGAAATAGGACACGTAGTGTTAAACCAGAAGAAAAGGGAAATGCTGGGAGAGATCGTTTGTTACAAATAAGAGGTGGTTTAGGTTTTCTAAAAATGCTAATCTTTCATCGATCCATCTAGCGTAATAAGAGGTGGTAAGGAGGATAGTATACCTAGAGAACCGGACTGAAGACACCGGCAGCAATAATCAGCAACAACATGAAGGACCTTGGCCCAGGGTGCAAAATGCAGAGACGAACGGGCTGGTGGGGCACATGTTTGTGACGTTGGATTACATTAAATTAGAGTTCTCACACTTGCTCGCGCCTCCATGTGAGCTGCAACAAGCTGTCAGTAATTAAAGAAACCCACCACATGGCAATCATCCAAATGAGTAGCTAGAACAACGAAATACTCCTTGATGCAGATAGTGTCTCGTTGCATTTGTTACTTGTGGGTTGGGAAATTTTCTATACTCCCTTTCTTCGGATATTACAACTTCTTGTCTAAAAAACATCGCTGTCTTTTTTGGCATTTCTTGCATGCCCTAAAAGGCAATAAAGATCGAAAGCAACACGAAAACATTCTCTCTTTCTTTCAGCATTTGAAAAAAAAACATTATAACCAGGCTCTTCTAGTTCCTCACCTGTGATAGAAATATTAAGCAAAGAAGAGCATAAGAGGGAGAAAATGGGTGTTCTCAGAAACACACCCAAAGCTTCTCCAACAAAAAAATCTGCCACCCTTCAACACCTCTTTGATTTGGAGGCCAACAATAGCATTGGCACTGAGATTTACAGTCCCAAAAGGAGCAAGCAGTCTATCATTAAATCTGAATATGGAGAAATCTTGTCTATTATATCTCACTGTTGCTCCATCTTCACTTTCACTGATCCTTTAGAGTCTCCCTCGGAGCAAGATGTCAAGCGATTAAAGCTCTTCCAACTTCTTTCTTTCATGAAGAAACCCAAAAAGCCCCTGCCTGAAGAAATTATACGCCCTCTTGTGTCTATGCTATCGGCAAACCTTTTCAGGCCTCTCCCGCCATTTGCCAAACGAACCGTCGTCTGTGAATTACCTGATGATGAAGACCTCGTTTCCACTCTCTCGCCTGCTTGGCCACACCTGCAAGTAGTTTACGACATTCTGCTTCGACTGGTCCTCAGTATTGATCCCAAAGTTCTCCGTGGTTATGTCGATAAACGTTTCCTTGTCAACCTTCTGTCCCTCTTTCAGACCGAAGACCGAAGAGAACGCGAGTGTCTGAAGAATGTTTACCACCGGATATATTCCAAGTTCACCTTCTACAGGGCAATCATGAGGAAATCTATGAATGATGTTTTCTTGCACTATGTTTTCGAGTCAGAGAAGCATTCTGGGATTGGTGAGCTGCTTGAGATATGGGGAAGCATCATCAATGGTTTTACTGTGCCACTGAAAGAAGAGCACAAGCTGTTCTTGATGAGAGTGCTTATTCCTTTGCACAAGGCCAAGGGGATGCCAGTTTACCATAGACAGCTGGCCTATTGTGTTAATCAATTTGTGCAGAAGGAACCAATGCTTGGTGGGACTGTTGTTAGAGGGATCTTAAAGTATTGGCCTGCCACAAATTGTCAGAAAGAAGTTCTGCTCATTGATGAATTGGAGGAACTGGTCGAGAATATAGATCCTGATCACTATAGAAAGTTAGCTTTGCTTATATGTACCCGAATTTCGAGGTGCTTGAACAGTTCGAACTCACAGGTACGCTAATTATGATCCATGATACATCCTCATAAGAATTCCTTGATAGTTTCTAGGCCACTTGGATTTGGGATTTCAACCTTCCCTTTCTCACATTCTCCCATCACAATTCATGAGAGAAAGGATGATGATTCAGTACCTTTTTAATTCTTCTTGTGCTTTGGGTTCATGAAACAGTAAATCATGTTCTAGTGGTTCCTGAAGGCTCCTTTTCCTCCCAGGGGAAAGGTCCTGAAAGTGGTCACAAGATACACAATCAGGCCTCGAAAAACCTCCCATTTTGTTTGATGATGTTAAGAGATGACCTGTTAGTTAGTTAAGCTTGATTGCATTGTTTACAAGCGGATCTTGTGAACACAATTCAGGGTCTTGCGGTTTTTTTTGCATCTGCTATACTTCTGCAAGAAGCTTTCTTCTACAGGCTTCTTTCGTTTTCTGTCCCTCCTTTTTACCTTATGGATGTCATCAAGGTTTAATTATTAATGATCATAATACGCTAAGGCCTAAATAACTTGAAATTCAGGTTGCAGAACGTGCACTATACGTGTGGAACAATGAACAATTTGTGAAGATGGCATCATCAATGATGGAAGAGGTGTTTCCTGTGGTAGTAGAAAGCGTAGAAAAGAACCTGAAGTGGCACTGGAGCAAGAGTGTAAAACAACTGACAGAAAAAGTGAAGACAATGATAGAAGAAATGGATCCAAATTTATATGACAAGTGCCTGGAAGAAATAGCCCACAAAGAGTACTTAGCTGGCCAAGAAGATATCAAGAGAAAAGAAAATTGGGAAAGGTTAGAATCGGCAGCAGCCAAAAACCATCAGTTCTTCCAGCCTAAAAAATGTACATATGTCTCCCATTAATGAGCAAAGAATCTGACTCTTTGCTGGCAATTGGTATTCAAAAATTATTTGACACTGCTATACAAAGTTATAAAACAAAGACTTCTTGATCTCCAATATGAGCTAACAGGTCACATTTCCTAGGGTCGTTCACCGGCCATAGAGGAATACCAAATAACCTAAATCCATGTTGACTTGGTGGTGAAATAAATTTATGAAATGCAGAGATATCATATAATTATAATTTAAGTCATCACAATTACAAAAGCCACGGTAGGGATTTGCTAGTATCAAATGGTGTACCTTGATCTGGCTTTGGGTTAGTTTGTGTTTGGTACCGTGGTAAATCTTGCTTTACAGAAGTATATTTGGCTTAAAAATGTATTATAATCCTCCTCGGTATCAACAAATTAGCTGCCTTACAACCCTCCATGAAAGCCAACAAAATGGAAAAGATCCCCTCCACAAGGCTAGTTAAACTCAATGAATTTGACCTTCTAAAGACGGCCATCCTCGAAATCTATACCATGTTCATTTCCTAATGGAAGGACCTTTCTCGATCAGAAAATAATGGACATCAAATCATACTAGCCCCCTCTGTTCCCATTTTATCGGACCAAAATTTCACATAACAATAATATATTGGCCCCAAAAGGTGATGCTTAGTGAAATGTCACAGTTCAAGAACAATCTAAGCAGCAACAAATTTGTAGCATCTCCTTCACCCTGCTGCCGCTGGGTTTAACTTGGACAGGGCAACTTCTTGCCAACTCTTCATTTTCCTATAGGCTAAACAGTACCCTCCACTCGTAGGTCCTAACTCAGCGTTTATTTGGTTTCATTTATAATCTCGTGATTCAACGTTGAATACAAAGTTTTAACTGTATGATGTGAGTTTTAGTCTCTCTTCTGTGTCTGAAAGAAAGCATCCATGTCACAGCCGTAATATAAAACACGGAATGTGGCATAAAATCTCGTCTCATTTCGGTAGTAGAATCATAATTAATTTGAAACAAAGCTGATCAATACCACCGGACGCGGATTTTTAATCTGGATGATTATCGTCTTTCGTTCTAGTCAGAGGTTTGGATGTGCCAAGTTAAAAACCAATTCGATTTGAAGATTCTTAGATTTTCTCGGTGGTCTTGTGCAGCTGAGAACTGCTATGCTCACTCTCTGTTCTTGTGGCGATGCTGATTGTTGCTCTGGCTTCAGTTGACTCTGTTCTGGGCCATGTTACCTTCGCTTCTAAGGAAAACCCACCTTGATAGAGGACTGAACTCCAAACAGAGATATGAATTCTAGCATGACCAAACAGGATTGCAAGTGAGCAATAGAGAATAGTCCAAGGCAAGTTTACTACCCAGCAAACCATAAGCTGATACCAGAAATAATACGTTCTCAAACCAGAAAGAAGAAAAAGCTTTATTATATGATCAAGGTAAATAACAATTTCTGATTTAACAGCAAATTGGGTATTGTTACAATCAAAATCCAAAAGAAAGAATTTTACATGGTACATCACTGCCCACACAAGTCAAATCTCAATCTCTCAAGGAAACAGGAATCACTGAATCCATCACCCCATTTTTGTGGCGAACTTTGGGGGAGATCATGTGAAGCCGAAAACTTATAACAGTTGGGGAACGATGTAAAAACCCCTTGTACCAGAAAAAAAGTGTGGAAATCACACAAAACCTATCCCACTGAAACCGAAAAAATGCAGAAATAATCTTGATCAATAAAGGAAGAGAAATATTTGAAGCTTGAAGTCCTCGCTTTTAACCATTTGAAACCACCATCTATCTAAAAGCTTGGAAAACTGCACCACTTTACATCATTCCCGCAACCCCATATGATGATTTTTCTAAAACCAAAAACTGTCTGGATTTTGAAGAGGATCAACTTCAAGCTTCTAGGAAATATGGCAACACCGATGCTCTGTCTGAAAAAAAATCGCGACGACATCCTGGTCCATGCCCTAAATAGTAACTCACAACTCAACTCATAGGGAAATGCACAAAATGATGATCAAGAGTAATGCAGGTGTTAGCTCAAAATAACCACAAGCTGAAGATGAGTTCCGGCAGAAAAAGATCACAATAGGATTACACTTGATATTTCAAAAGTTTTTCCTTCACAGGGGGCTCCAATGCAGACATGTACTGGTCCCATGCTCCATCCCTGAGCATCTGTAATCACATTCATTGTCAAACAATCATGTATGAATCAATGTTGCCCACAAGTTATTATAATAGGAAATGAATTTACATTAACCACGTACACAGTGATTGATATAAAAGAAGATCCCCTTTGTATTGGAGATCCTACACCCAGAAGTTCTAGAACACAAATCCAAAGAACAGGATAGAGTAAATGATTTCAACTGCTTTGGAAGAAATAATTCCAAAACAAATCCATTTTGCCTTAGGTTTTAGGTTGTTCTTTTCATTTTCCTTTCTCTTTTCCTAGTGAAGGAGGGCAAAGGGTAGACGATAGTAGGGGGGGTTTTCCACTTTAATTTTGCCTGCACAAATTTGCAAGCTTCATGTCCTCGTCCACAGAAAAAACAATCTGAAAAGGGATTTTTACTATAAATTTTTATTAAGAAATCAAATAGCTTGCACCATATTTCCAAGGGTTATCAATATCATTTTCAAAATACTTGACTTCCATGGCATTGAAAGGTGGCCAGAATTTATAAGGTAAATCATATCAAACAAGTGAGATGTATTTCTGACCTGTTTATAACCATGCAACACCTGGCAAACTTCATTATGTAGCTCTTCACTTCTTATTTCCTACACAAATAGGTTTCCAGGCAATGACATATGAAATCATTTAAAAAAAAAATAACTCATAAGATTCAAGCAGCACCACCATCATTACATGCCAACTTGCGATCGCTTTGCACATGAAAACAAGTGAACTTAGAGCTCCAGAAGGATTTCTTCTGACCTGAGATGTTTAGAACACCCATAAGTTTAATTATGCATTCAATTCTGATAATAAAAAATTATGAGGAAAGGCATACCATTGCACATAGACCTCGGAAGGCATCCTCTTTCTCAATATCATCATGTATCCTGCCAATGTTATTAATCTTTTGTTAATTTTATGACTGCAAGAAATGTTCCATGAACATAGACGAAGATGGACTAATACTTACATGGACAAAGCAATGCACCATGATTGCATGAAATGCTCCATGTGCGGTGATAAAATTTCAGGACAAACCCATGCAAGCCTCCCAAGTGTGATTGCACTATTTTCTATGAGTGACTTGTTGTTCAGTTCCTGCTCAGCACCAGAAATCATATCATAAATATCATGAGCAAAATGCGCACACAATAATAACATGGAGACCATTACCTCTGAATATTGGAGAATTGGAACCAAGCATGGCATGATAGTCATAACAATAGGAGTGATTTCTTGATGAACCTGACATTGTAAGAAGCACAAAATCAAAAGTTGTCACCGTTAATTAAAAAAAAAATGAACATAAACAAGAGAGCTGAACAGCGAGTCTCATTGTATGAAAGGAAGTGCATTTTATGTCCTTAGGTTCACCCAATATCCTCTTTGTCCATTTCCCAACTGGGTCTTAAATTTTCCAAGTCATAGCATGCAGATGAAAAATGAAGATGAGGCAGGAAAAAAAAAATGATAACAAGATACTGAATTCATTATATGCCATAATTTTCCAGCCAACGCCATCAGCAATTTTGACAATAGGACCATGCCACAACAATATTGAAACTTTGGAACCCGACAAGAATAAATAAAACTGCTATAATGTTAAAACATTCTTCACTCTGACATTCTACTGAATATTAGTCAACTATACATTGCAGAAAAGCCATCTACTGACCTTAACTGCTAATTCTCCAATAGCCCAACATGCGTTATTTGCTACTGAAATGCTTTCCTTCAGCTTAGGAGTGCACTGCATGAAGCATTTTTGTTATGCAAATATGCTGCTGGCCACCTATAATGCTCATAAAATCAAGACATGAGATTCACTAACCAGTTGTTTGGCTGCAATGTCAAGAAACTCAGGCAATTGGGGGCGCAAATGAACAGCACATACCTAGATCAAAAAATCACCATAAGGCATCAATATTTACCAAATGTAAAATAATAAAGAACCCAAGAGCCGGTCACTAATCTTGCGGCCCAGGGTTACCTAGCTGCCTTTTCTTTAGACTGTCACATGAGTTAGCTTCCCAGCTCTGAAATAGTAGCAAGGGAGTGGAGAGGAAAGTTAAATTCAGTCAGCTAGTTCCAACTTACTCTTGCAAGGTCACCGAGGAGTGCAAAAGCACTTTGCCGAACATCAGAAGCATCATCCATGCAACATTGCAGAAGCAGGTCCCTTAAATTGCTTTGTGAAACCTGCTGATGGAACTTCATTAGATTATTCAACAAGGAAGACATGTTTGCAGCAAAATGCATGATTATAGAGCATCAAATGCACACAACGCAATCCATGGTCAGCAAGTAAAAATTTGATTTGCACTCCATCAGTGCTATATCCAGGACAAATAAGCAAATTGTTAAATCTTAAACAAAGTACTCCTTTTCCAAAGCAAGGTAGCAAAATTGCATTCCAAACCAAAGCAACCAAGCTATAAGCCACTGAACACAATAAATTTTTGCATTGATTCATGGGTGGATAGTATGAAAGAAAATAACAGAAAATTGCATGTACCTTTTTTTTGGCAGAAGTTGAACCAACTTCGTACAGAGAACAAAATGAGCAATTTCACAACGGAAGAAAAGGTTAGAAGAAGAGGATTACCAAACTTTCTATCCCACTACCAAGACCCTCAGCAATTCCGGAGAGAAGATCAATTGAGCAAACAATGAATTCTTTATCATACAAAAAGCCAGCTGTAACAGGATCAACCTGCAATAAAAATTTACTGAATCTCTAAAAATCCATTATCCAATAATAGGAGCCACCAAACAAGGTTGTGGTAAAGGCAACGAGAAGCAAAGAAATCTCAACAGGACAAGCAACTTGGCCACAAGGGAATATAAATTCCTTTTAGAATAAAATCATGAAGTCATGGGTTGAGCAAGCAAACTTTTTATTTGCATTTGTTGGGCAACAAAAGAGTAACATAGGTCATAATTTCACATGGTGGTCCATCAATACAGCATAACATGTGCAGGCTTGGCCTCTTGATAGTGAAGAGCAACCAGTGCTCATTGGTTATCCCATCACTACTAAAACAGTCAATGAGAAAATAGGCAATAAAATGTGAGGCCTGATTGAAAGTTGAAACTATAAAACATGGTTAGTAGTGCATAAACTGTTGAACAGTAGTGGCCAGCACTCAATCACATAAAGTACAATCAGAGATAAAAAAAACGACTCAAAAGCAGAATTTAAATTACTATGAGCATAAAACAAATCATCACTTCTGAATCATAAACTTTGTATGAAAGAATTTGCTCAAACCTTCGCTAATTGTTGGCTCTGAATTATGGCTATACACCTCTGAAATACAGGCTCAGCAAATTGAGAGAATCCTGTACCCAATGCCTGGAAAAAGAAGAAATGTGCATCTTTAATCCCACAATAGTCTGAGCTATGGATTTTTAAAAAATGCCTTAAATCCATGACCACAAGTATATATTAGGGTGGGATGATTAACGATCTTAATAACATATCCCCATCTTTCCATAAAATCTGAAAGCATATAAGGACGCATCTTTCACTAATGTAATACTGGCATCATGTGAACAACAGGGACAGGGATAAAGGTCAAAAAAGCAAAAATTAATCACACCTGTGCTATGGATGTAAAGCACTCCAGCAGGGGAAAGAGATCTTTGTCTGAATTTGAAAGCTGCTGCCACTTTGCAATTAATGGTGGCATCAAAATTTCAAGATAAGCAGGCTGCAAATTACCAAGATAATCAATCCAGTTAAATTTCAAGTAAGACTCTCGACTGTATGCATCACTTGAAAGGAGACTGGAGAGGGAGCAAGAATGGGGGATCAATCACATGATGTTGAAACCTTATTCAGTTCTGCTCCAACAGCATCTGCTAGAGTTCCAATAGCATCATATACAATTCTAAGATTCCGTCTCTGGATCAAAAAACACATGTAAATGAAAGGTGGAGTCTAACAGTAACCATAAGCTGTTTATGAACTTATCAATGAAATCATCCAAATTACATCTAATCATTTTAACAGTAGAGGAGCTTTAGTGTCAAGAAGGAACCTGATATTTCCCAAAAGCACACATCAGGTGCTGTAAAATAATCTCTAAACGTGGTGCCAAGTCTTCAGCAGCTTCCTGCAAATGCAAATAAAGCATTAAGATATATGTAAATAATTGAAAATAGAAGAAACAATTAAAATGAACCTATTAGGACCTCTTCTAGTGTTGCAAAAGCTGAACAAGCAGCCTCTTGCACACGCTTGTTTGTATCCAATATTCTCCGTAGAAGACCCATAAGAACCTTGTCAAATTGTTCATAGCCTTTTTTATGGCCACTTTCCTGAATAGATAAGAGAAGAATTTTCAACTGAGTAATACAGAATCAAAAGCGGCAATGGATCATTCATCCTTATAACAATAAGCAGGACAATAAAGTTGTAAGGAATATAGACAGGAAGCAAACACACTTGTTGTGAAAAAACAGCTGCATTAACAAAAATGAACTGTACCTGCACAATGTATTTGCTGAATCGGGAAACTGTCCAACAAGAAATGCTTCGTATGAGGGGGAACTTGTCATCTAATAGAGGAATAAGGAATTCCACCATCTGCATGCACAAAATACTTAAATTTTTGGCATTGACTAAACATTCTGAATCACCAAATTAGCAAAATAACACTCTACTACAAAGAAAAAGGATGACAATATAAAATGGTGTAACAAAGAAGATACAAGGATGACAATACAGCAACTGCAAAATCACAGCCATTTCTAATAAAACTTCACTCGGAGAAAGAGACAAAGGTGGCTTCAAGCCACGTACATGGATGCGATCAAGAGAACAAACAATTAAAAAAAAATCAAGTTATGCATTAACTGCATAAGGCACTTGAAGGCCACCATGCACCAAATATGTAGTTTCCTTCAAATTTCAGATTTGATTTCTGAAATCAGACACTAAACGCCTTCAAAAGTCTATCATATTTCTCTCTTTCCATACTGAACTAGTTATGACTTAACAGATTTCCTAGAAAACATAAAGTCATTGCTGCATCCATTATACTCAAAACCCAGGTCATGTGCTTTAAGACTTCAAAAAATTATCACCTGAGACAAATGAGGATAAAGACCATCAATGCAACCCTCAGCAACAGCACCAAGTGCCAAAACTGCTGCTTCTCTGTCTTTCCAGGATTCATCACCGCTAGCAGCTAACTTAGCCTGCAGATATTTTTTAAGTTACAATGGCAATTCAACTTGAGCATATAGATATAAGCATACATCTCTTGAATAACGAGATCTATAGTGATAACATAATAAATATGGTTGAAGAAAACAGCTCTTTCGCAAGAGGTCTCATGGTTTCTTTTCCGGTTCTTTAGATTGCAAAAGCATGACTCAAACTAAAGATCTAACCTCTCCCTGCTATGTATGCATGAGGGGCTAAATAACCATTGGTATAACAAGATTTATTGTATTACAACTGTCACTATGCTCAAAATAAATTCTCTAGAGATAACATGCTGAGGACCAACTGCACCCACAATCTCTAAGCTAACTTCCCATAGAAATATGTGCCATTAAACCTGTACACATAATAGATGTACGTTGCCTTAGTGCCTTTGTTCTTAACAACATGTATCAAACTTGCAAGATCCAAATAAACAGCTTGATCCTGGGAACCATATGATCTTTTGATCAACCAAGAGGACTAAGTGTTTCAACAGTTAATCATCGGGACAATAATAAGGAAAAGATGGGTAACAAATCAAGGCAATAGCACTTGAAGGGAGACATCTCTACTAATGCACAATGGAGATGAAAAGTAAAATGCAAAAATAGTGCTTCAAATGAAATTCATGCATCTAACACCAAATAAGTTAACTACCTCAACAACAGGCATCAATGTTGGAAGAATCTCATCTCCAAACACATTTGAGAGAATATCAAGGGCAGCTGCACTGCATTTCCTTAAATTCCACACATTCACAATGTCATCATCCTGTTAATTGTACCAAAATATTGATTTAGAAGGATTTTTATCAATGACCTTGTCTTTCTACACCTAAAGCACCACAAATTTAAATAAGTTTACCAAATCATAAACTAGAGAAGCACACTGAATAAACATGTCAAGATTTTTGTAACTTACATCATCTTCCACACTATCTGATCCATGAAATCGTGATGTATGAAACCGAGGTTTCAGATCCTGCAGAGCAGAAATTATACCAAAAGAGAAAAAAATATAGTTTCAGATGCAATACTTCAAGCATGACATCTGTCATGAAATATAACACACTAGAACACCCTGGGATTGAACAACAAGAATAAACAGATTGAACCTGATCCCTGTCTGGGAGAGACTCATCTTCCTGCAACAATGAGTTGATGCCAGGTAAATTAAGAATTATAACAAATACCTAGTCAGAATTGTCCACAAACATAAAACAACACAAAAGAGTTACCTCAGCCTCAGCGAGTGACTCATCATCATCAGCATAAGCCATGTTTGACAGCAAAACCTGAAAAAGTTTGGCCAGAGGTTTTAAAAAAAGTTGCATGTAACTCTGATGAAAATAAGGTAACAAATGTATAAAGGGTTTATGCAGTACCGGAATCAGACGTGGCAAGAATTCTCTTAAGTACTCAAGTGGTAACTGAGCATTACAGTATGCAGACCTGCCGATTATAATTGATATTAAGAAGGCAGTGTGAAGTGAAAGACATATAAATAGTTATAATAACTGCGAAGGCATGCAAATGTTCAGCAGTGGCAAATAAGCTCACATGCAGCTTAAGTTGCCTTTGCAAGGTTAAAGAGAATCAAATATTAATCTTGTTGATCATGATTAAAACAGTTTGGAACAGGACATGAAATGCTAACCAGGCCAAGATTTAAGATTAAAAAACACCGGATGACGACTAATTGTTAACCTAGGGAGCTAATTTAAAGAGGGGGGCTAAAATTAGCTTTACAGAAACATCACCAGACCATCAATGCCACCAACACTGTAAGAGTGCTTCGGACATCAGCGCCATCACAAGCCACCGTCATGTTACCACTGACACCATTACTAGTTCACTACAATACCACCCCGAACACTACAACAAGGTCTCATGCATTTTCAACTATACAGTTCATAAAAGATGTCACACAATCGGTTGCCTCAACAATTATTTTTCCCAACTCGAATTCATGTAAATCATTAAACCCCATCTTCTTCTTCTTTTTTCCAAACCCAAATCAAAACGACCACCAATCCAATTTTTTTGTTTTTGACATCTGCGAAGTTAATGCAGGAGAGAGGCAAGAAGCAAAAGTTCTTTTCCAGTCCCAATAATAACACTGCCACTTGCACTTCTGTTTCATATTGCCAACAACAGTTTGGAAGCAAAAAAAAAAAACCCAGAACTACAAAAAAAATAGATTAGGGGGGCAATCTACATCCCAACTCATACATAATGGAATCAACTTCAAGTTACTATGGTGTCTACAACCAATTTTCCAACCCAGGATGTCAAAGCTACAAAATTATCAAACATGTAATTTATGGAATGGAGGTTTACCAGAATTCACAGGCTTCAAGAGCCACTTCATCATCACCATTCTTGTTGACTTGCAAGATATATTCAACTACATCTCTCAAATGTGGCTAAAAAAAGTGAAAAAGTCACATCCATGGAAAAAAAAAAGGCACAGTAAGAGCATAAAACATTATGGCACATAAGGCAATTACATAACATAAAACTGAGACACTCAATAGAGCAAGAAGGCAAGTAAAAAACAACTAATAAGGGACTTGAAACTGAGGTAACAGACAGTACAAGTCCAATCAGAAAGAACATACATGAGATTAAATTAACAAGATACTCACCTCCAAGAAAGATGGCTGGACCTCAATTAGCTGTACAAAAGCTGCACAAACCTGTTCATCACGGAGTTAGAAAATATGGATCAGCACAGCCAAACTTGTGAAACAGAAAAGCAATAATCTGAATAGTTAGCAAAGATTATATTTCAACCCTTTTTTCTGTGCTAGGAACGGAAACATAATATGATATGTGCAGCCCGACAAATAATACCATTAAAACCCTACATTTTACAGTCAGAATACAGCAACTGATACAGAACAAAATCAAAAGCGGCTAAATTTCTATTTTGAAGTAAATTAGCTACAATCATGGTGAGGCAATGAGAAAGTATTCACCAATTTCCGCACTTCAGCAGCCTGGTCATTAGCAAGAGCAAACAAACCCTGAAGATACTGATTCATGGATGCATAAAGAGCCTGCAAAAAATTTAAATATGTATTTACCAGTTGTCTCTGAGAATCAAAATAGCATCTAGCAGTTACTGGAAAACAAGATGGATGTAACAAAGAATACTCACAGCAGGCATTAACATAATGTATTGATTCACTGAACCCAACGCAAGTTTTTTCAGTGAGGTATGAGGTGACTGGAAGAACTGTTCATGGCAAAACCAGGTTAACAAAATTAGCTTGGTAGGGATCATAAACAAGAAAAACCTCCAAAATGATCTCAGAGCTCTGAGAAAACACCCATCTAACCTGATATAATCGAGGAAGGATGATCTTAATGGGTCGATCAGGTAACCCAGGCACATCTGAATCCAAAACTTGTGGAATATCCTCACAAATCTACACCAAGAGAACATTGCCTTAATACAGCAGTTATCACTGCTCAACAAGAAAACACATCCTCTAATTAATATATTGCCCACAAAAACCATACCATCTACATTCTTATAAGTTTTCTTTCTGTTCAAATTCATCAACATCGCGCGCGCGCGCCGGAGATCAAACACTAATAATTTACTTAAAACACTAACTCTTTCAAAGAAGAAGCAATCAACAATACCTTAGACAGAGCATCCATAGCGCCTTCCATGTGATTAAGATCATTACTGTCCAAACAAGTAATGAGAGCTTGCAGCAACTCAGGCCACCCCAAAATTCCACCCAGTTGAACAACAACACTAATAATGGTCCCCACCGTCGACCTTATATGCCTATCCGCCGCTCCTAAACACGGCAACAACTCCGATTTTATATACTGTTGATACGCGGGCGTCATAGTTTTATACGCATTTCTTAGGTTGTTTTTTAACAATAATCCCGCCGCCTGCCTAATCTCCACCGATTTCCCCTGCAATTTAAACAATTATAAATTAAATTCAGAAATTACCGATGCTCTCCACTATCGACAAAGAATTGATGAAAAAACTGGCTACCTCGGCGCGAGCAAGAATGAAGGCAAGGTAATTATTGAAATCGGCGAATTGAGAGAAGTTTTGAAGTTGTTGCCAAATCTGAAGCTTATCGGCGGTTGAAGTTGGTGAAATCTGATGCTCTAGTAATCCACAGATCTCCTTGAATCCTTCTTCCTGTGGCTGCCACGCCGCCGCTGCCGTTGCCTCCATTAATCTAATTCTTGAAGAAGATTTTGCGAAGAAGGTGAAGGAGTAGAGGAAACTCTTTCTCTCTTATCGTGTAGATTCTTTGAGAGTAATATTTTCTCTGCTACCAACTAGTAAAGTCTACTTCTATATATGCAAGAAAGACAGATAGTGTTTTGTTTTGCGTATTTCTGCGTGCTGTGGCGGGGTGTGGCGGGGGGGTTTTGTGCGGTAGGGTACAGTCTTGTGCGTGAAACCTCAGCACCGGTGGATGGCGTAGTTCTCAGCCGGTTGCTGATTGATGGGTCATTTCTAAAAAATATTATTTTATTTAAAAAAATAAAATGACGTTATTTAAAAAAAAATCTTAAAAAATTCTCCAAATTAATTCAACTGAGTCTCGGTTGGGTTTTCTCTTTAAATGAGTTCAAGAAAAAATTCCGCCACTCGATATTTTAAATTAGCAAGTTCCCGGATAAATTTACATGGTCAGATTTTTTATTGGCGAGATGTTGGGTCCATTTATAGGGTCAAGTTCGATTACTACCAGTAATAATTGCTGTTGTGATGTGAGTCGTTGATTTATTTATTTTTTAAATTCATCATTATATCTGGTTTAATAGTTTTTGGTATCTAAATTTACGATCTTATCTTGTGTATTTACTATGTATGGTTATAAAATTAAGGACAATTAGATGACTTGACTATCAAGACATTGAATCGGGCTCTTTCAGACGGTTTGAATAGCAGGAGTGTGAAATACAATGTCAGAGAAATGGCATGTTTTATTCTCAATCGCTGCAAAAATATATATATTAAGACATTAAAATATTTGTGCTCGATGATGTAGAAACTTAACTAGATAGTTCAAACCCGATTCACAGTGGACCAGACTGATTTTTTTTGCAGCATAAAAGGGATGATAAAAAAAATTCACCGCTAGAAAGATGTATTTCAGAGCTTGGCCTAGCGGTGGAAGTGACTTGTCTCCTTCTACTGCACCTGGGTTCGAGCCCTGGCGTGCACATCTGTCATCCCCGCGGTGCCTTACATGCTTACCCCGACACCCCACGTAAATAAATAAAAAAAGATAATTAAAAAAATATTGATCGTGAATCTGGAGAATTAAAATGTATAATAATAAAATAAAAAATAATTTTTTTTCAGTTATATATATATTGGACTCGAATAAATATATATTGAGTTTTTTTATATTTTTAAATAATTTTAGTCTGTTAATATTAAAAATAAAAAATATTTTAATATATTTTAAAATAAAAAATAATTATTTTAGAATACTCTACGTTACAACACCAATTACGCAATTACTGGAGCAAAAATGTCCTCTCATGGTCCATATATCCAATTTAGATAGTGAGGGGATTGCATGTGCAGAGACATTGATGTTTCTTTTTTCTAACAAAATAAAATAATGTTTGGCCATATTGTTGTAGGATAGAAAAAACAAAAATAACAAATAAAGAAACGTGTTTATTTGAAGAGACGATGAAAATAAAAATATAAAAATAATTTTGTTTTTTAAATAATTTTAGAATGAATTTTTATATCTCTAAAAAATATAGGCAGGGAACATGTTTCCATAAATAATTTATATCCCTGCATTTTTTTCTTCTTCAATTTTTTGAAACATTATGACTCGGTGAAAACAGATTAAATTCTTCAAGTTTTTCCAATTCTCTTTTTTGAAAAAGACTTTTTTAATTAATCGGAAATCACTTTATGGCAGCTCCACTGGTGCCATTTCTTTAAGAATTTAACTCTGAAAAGGAACTTTCCAAAAGCAATCTTGCGGTCAATATATATTTTTATATATATATTTTAATGGTGATTGTTTTTTTAAAAAAATATTTTTGATATCAATATAAAAAATAATTTAAAATATAAATCTTTTCAAAAAAAACTTTTTAAAATACAAAGACATGCCCCCACTTTAAACCCTAAGAGTTCTTCACTACACTGACAATCTAAAGGCTGCTACTACTGGGTATTAATTCAGAAGCATGCAGATAAAGGAAAGAAAGGGAAAGAAACAATGAACTCAAGTTATTTTGATAGACGGGGTATTCTACAGTGTTTGCACATGGTTTCGAGTCAGAAATGCAATCAAATTTTGATGGACTTTGACTTCCATTGCTCTTTATTTTTCTGTGATAGACGCCGGGGAGGATGGAGGACTCGAGGAAAATAAAATCTGGATCTCTGGGGTTGGGCTGCTTTCTTCACCAGTATGAATGATCTTGATGATTTTAGCTTGGACCATGTAAATTGTAGGAGTACCTCTCCAGTTACTCCCTTTCTGAATCTGTATCAGCCATCAATTACTCGAGACTTGAAAGCTGCAAGACCTCTTCTTGTTATCAATCTCATTACACCGAGAAAGTTGTTTTCTACATTATTTTTTACTAAAAAATATATATTAAAATAATATTTTTTTTATTTTTAACATAGATACAGCAAAAAATAATAAAAACATTAAAAAAATTAACTTGAAACAAAAAAATAATAATTAAAAACACAATTAAACGAGCAACACAGCTAGAAAGCTGTGCTATGTTACATAATTAAATGTAAATCAATTTGCTCCCGACCATTGTAGGTAAAATCCCTTGAATAAAGGTTTATGTTTCATATACACTAAGATAAATTACCCATTTGTATCCGAAAAAATCCAATTCAATGGAGACAATATAAAATGCATTTTCCTCCTTATATTCAAACGTGGATGGGAAAGGCACCGTGCCCCCGACTCCATTGGGAACACACACCCGATTATACACTTTCATATTTCTTTTCGTCTCTTGTCATAAATGTTTCTCTAGTGATAGGTCATTTAAAATAAATCTGCTATTAAATTTATATTTTGATTATTGTTTCTTAATCATGGATGAGAATTATAATAAAATTCAATATTCATATCAACTTAATATTTATTATTTATTGACTATTAACCGTCGAACATTAAAATACAACTAAATAATATTAAAAAGCACTATGCCAAAGGGTTAAACATTGTTTGGGCCTAATATATCCACACCCATATCTCTATTTTCTTCCTCTACATTTTTTTCTATTTAAACAAAAACGCTACATGATCAAAGGGTTAAACATGGTTTGGGCCTAATGGAAATAGGCCCATACTAGGAACACACAGGAGAGTCCGCACCGACTTACCCGACCCAAAATCATTATAAAATGTTTAACTATACATCCCGGTTAAACCGACTCGCTCAAACTCTGCTTCCTGTGCTATTCTGTTTCTCTATGCCACACGCAGAACTCGATTAAAATTCTCTCAATATCGTGAGGTACGTCATCTATATTCAATCTTCTACAACCAATCCCCTTATTTTTTTTCTTGATTATTGTTAGGGTTTCTTTAATTAAATTCAGGTTTCCTAGGTCTTCATTCTTCGATAATTGAGCCGAGTAGCTGTGTTTCAGGGTTTTACTGGGTTTGTTTTAGGGTTTCGTTTCTTCGATAATTGGGTGAGCTGAAATTTTATATATTGTGCTTTGACTTGCAGTTATCTAGTTTTTTGCGAAAACCATGGATGTTGATCACTATAATGTGTTGGGCCTACCTTCTGGGGAGGAAGGGGCGAAGCTAACTGAAAAAGAAATAGCGAAAGCGTATAAACTGAAGGCTTTAGTTTTGCATCCGGATAAGAGGCCGGATGATCCGAACGCTCATGAAAATTTCCAGAAGCTGAAGTTGTCATACGAGGTTCTCAAGGATGAGAAAACCCGTAAATTGTTTGATGATCTTCTTCGAGCTAAAAGAGAGCAGCGTGCCCGTCGGGGTCAGCAGGATGCCAAGAGGCGGAGGATGGTGTCTGATCTTGAAGAAAGGGAACGTGCTGCATTTGCTGTTGATCCTGCTGAAGTGGAAAAAAGGCGAGTAGAGAAGATTGACAAGGAGTTGAGAGCACAAGTGGATAAAATAAGAGCCATGTTCGCGAACAAAGGTGTGCCTGTGGTGAAGAAAGAGACGGTGGGAATAAAGGAGAGTAGGTTCGAGGAAGATGAGAAGAAGATACTTAATGTTAGATGGGAGAAAGTGGATAGCGAGGGCTATAGTGCTGAGAGGCTGAGAGAGTTGTTTTCGAAGTTTGGTGAGGTTAAAGATGTTGTTATTAGAAGTAACAAGGAAAAGAAAAAAAGAGGCCAAGCTCTTGTTGAAATGGCAACTGAAGAAGCAGCTGTAAGTTTACTTTTCCAATCAAAGTCTTGATTTACTAATATGGAGTCTGGGCATTGGATTTTTGCAATTACTTATGTTGTTTTTTGTTAGGTTGCTGCTTTGGGGAATGTGTATGGAAATCTTTCAAATCCTCTTCTAGTTTTACCTTATGGAAAAAAGGTCGCAGCAACAACGATTCCTACAAGAGAATCTGATGGCCTAAACATTTTTTCTGGGATTAATCATCAAGCTTATGAAGATAACATCCTAGAGAAGCTCCAAAAGGTTAGTTGAACCTTGTTTTAATCTCTTTATTTGACTTTTAAAAGGAGCTTAGATTATGTGTTTGAAACATAATTTGAGTGTAAGTGCTATGTTTCTCTCTTAATTTTAATTTTAATTTTCATAAATATATTAATGAAAACTCACACATGCATGTTTCTTTTACTACCATCTATTTTACTTGAATTATGTCTCCAGTTGGTGTTTAGAATCTTCCATAAAGACTAGATTTTTGTTCTTTGAGGTGCCAAATAGAGCAATCATGACTGTTGCATGCAACATATAGTGTGTGTGCAACATCAGCATAAGTAGTGATTTGAGCAGAGTATTTGAAGCATCTCAGCAAACTTTGAGTTATCCATGTTCTTGGATGATATAAGGGAAGGCTGATTGTGTGGATGAATATGATAGAAGTTAACTCGATGCACACCAGCTTGGATTAGCTATTTCTTTTCTTTTCCTTGGGGGTGATGTTGGGTTGTGAAGGATGCAAGATCTTCTGAGATTTTTCTCATTTGGGAGATAGATACAGCATGGTGATCATTTTTTTAGCAAACCTCACTTGACTGGGATGAGATTGCAGAGTGACCCATGGGTGGTTATTCTCCCTATTTGGGAATTCCTTTTCCTGTGTCTCCACCTCACATGGAAGCTAATTCCGTCAGCACCCTTCATTTTTGGAGAATAAGTGTGAGGAATGTCTGTAATGCTGTGATGATAGAACCTTTTGTGTCATGGAAACTATGGGGAGCCTATTGGCTTCATTTCTATGCAACATATAAATGTTTTCCTGATTTATCTGTCTCTATAGGATCCAAGAAAATGACATCATACTTCCTTGCTGTTCTTTTATTTTTCTTCATGCATTTGTTTCCCGGTTTGTGTTTCTGACATGGTTATCTACTTGCACGCAGGCTGCAGAAAATCAAAGGCAAAAGGCATGACTGTTCATTCAGACGAAATACTAGAAATGTTGTATTTGTGGTTATGCTTCCGAGCTAAGGGCAGTTACCCATGTGATTGGAGCATGGTGGGAACTTAAAGAATGCATTTTCCGAGCAAGAACTTGCTCCTAAAGGCCTGGAAAAGAAACCAAAGAATGCGATTTCAAATAATTTTTCCCTGCTCTCCAGAGCTGAATTATAACTATTCTTGTTGTATTTGTATGGATTATTTTACTTATTTAACTTTCTAAAGTCGGCTTTGAAGTCTGCACTGTATATTATGCCTCCAAGCAGCCCTGCCAATTCCATCTATGTAGAGTGCGATTATGAAAATACATACTTCCAGTCGGTTGGGAAACCTTGGTGTAAACTTGTAAAGGTGCTGGCTATTTTGGCTGAATATTGACATATCATTTTATGTTGTCATTTGTTGGAGATCGCGGTTGGCGACTCCATTCTATTCCTCAAGGTGGGCTCTTCAGCAATAAGAATTGGATCTATAAAATACATGTTTTGCAATCTTTACTCTTTGAAACTTTTTAACTTTGTTAGTTACTCTTATCCCGCCACAAATTACAGTGAACATGCGAAAGGATCTTTCCCATGAGGGCATCTGGCGAACACCTCCTCGGCTGCAATGATAACCCCTTGCTGGTGAAAACCACTACAATACTGCATTGCTGAAATCCTTTGTCTTTGCAAACTCATTTAATAGGTGATCTTACAGGTTTGAATCAGTGCGCGATGAAGGTTGTTCCTTGGACCAGAGTAATGAATGCAACTGCATTACCTGCCTGATCACACGAATTAGCCATAAAAACAATATGGTACATTTCAAGATATCATTTGCAAACACCATTTGATATTAAGCTAGTTAAGATTATCCCAGCTGCTGAAATTTTACTTATTTGATATTTTTAATCGCAAAAAATGGTGTTATTGATTGCTCGCCTAAATGAACAAGAGCAGAGACAGCTAAAGAAGAAAAAATAATTTAAAACGTAAAAAATATATAATTTAAAGCTGGAAACTCTTGTAAGGCAACATGGGATATGCGAGTCGAGGAGGAGCCTGCTTGTTTCATTTTGGGCAACAGTTACAGATTCAGAAAGCAGAAAGGATTGGCTGATATTATATGTTTCTTCAGAGCTCAAGAAAACTATGTATGTAGTTTTTATTCGAGATGCCCTATCTCTACGCTGGAGACAGGCTGCAAAAAAGGGAAATTATCTGCCTCAAGCTAAGGGCAGTTTCCCATGCGAGCATTGTTGTCGGGAACTTTTGAGGGTTCTGAGATCTCCGTTTTCTTGCCAAGAATTTTCTCAGAAACAAAACCAATGATTGTGGTATCAGAATTTTCCTTCGATTTAGACTGTATCAGGAAGTTCCTGCAAGGAGCGGATGATCGTCTTTGAATTCTGTACAGTATATCACGACCTCATATGGGCCAACCTGAGTTTTGTCTTTCAGAAATGGATTTTAGAAAAAAAAATCCCCAAATCTATGGACCATAAACCTTCATGTGAACTTGTAAAAACTTGCAGACTAATTAGGTAGATTGATGTATCATCAAGGCGGTGTCAGTCCATTTTACTTCAACTTTAGTGCAGAGATGGGGAGCTGCATTGGGCAACACCGTTCTTTTCTTCTAGATGACTAGAACGTACGACCTTGTTTATTCCTCCATGAAGAATCCAGAACAGACAGCGGATCTTTTGCTCAAGTTCTATATGCAAGCAAAGACTAGAACATCATTTATTCTTGATGCCATTGTGAGGCACCAAGCTCATGATCAATCCTTTAAAAGAGAGGGAAAGGATAGCAGATAAGAACATAGCTGTGCAACCTAGCTCACCTGACATGTTGGTTCGGAAAATCTGCAACCTAGAGTCTGATCCTATCAATATCAAGTTAAATCATAAAAAGATATCAGTGTAATAAAACCTGATTGATTTGGACTAGATTTTAGTAAATTGGTCAAACCACATTCAAACTTTATCGGATGAGCATCATTCAATTAAGTGGATCCCATGACAGACCAAACGTCCTAATTTCACGTGGAGGACATCCGGGTCATAATTCTTGGCCCATCTGCATTACTCCTAGAACTTAAGAAACCTAAGCCCAATGTGTAAACATTGCAAGTTGCAACATTCGGAGCTCAAAACGACAAAAAAAAATTGAAATAACACGACGTAAATACCATGTACAAAGTTGCAACTACAAGATTAATTTCTTTCTTTTCTTATTAAACACAGCTTCCCAGATCTGTTGGTACCTGTAACATGCTTACAATCTTCATTAATTTCACCAAACACAAAGCTTCTATCAAGTTCTTGTAGCTCATTTTCTCGAGGAGGGATCAAGTGCGAAAAATAATTATGGAGAGCGAAGTGCAACGGTCAGTTTCATTACGGGCAAACCGGAAAGGAGGAAACTACCGTAGCAATAATAATCATACCTCATCATCAAGTTCTAAGGGTAATTACTATTGAATCACTGAGTTTCTGACATGGGTTTTTGTTTTTTTGTGTACTGGGCGAGTGTAGGTTTTGTTTTATTGATTTTGGCATTAAGGGATTGGTGGTTTTTGTTCCTTTTGTGAAAAAAAATTAGCATTTATTGTTCAGTCTAGTCTGATCTTGGTTATGTAATTTATGGTGAAACAGATGTTGAAGGTGGTGGTGGAGGTCTTTTTAGTTCTGGAAAGTTGCCGAGTGATTATGCGATGAAAATAATTTGGAAGAAAGGATTTATTCGCTTGGTTCTTGTTGCCGGCATTCTTTGGATGTTAATCATTCTTATTGTGTTACTGTTTCATGTTTGGTCTTGTCAATCTTCTAATCTATTCTTTTCAGGTAATGTTTACTTCAACTCTAAATCCTGCTACTGATTTATTTGTTTATGTACTTTTGTGATTTATGCGATTAGATAAGGTTCATAGGGTGACTCGTTTTTCTTGGATTCAAACAATGTGTAAAAAACTGGGAAATTCAAGAAATGGGTTTGATCTTGTAGATGCATAGTTTCCCTTACGCACAAGAGTACAAGAATTGCATGCGAAATCTGTCTTATTTTGCTAACTGTTTATGTTAACACGATGCAATCCTATCATTTGCGTTATACATGCTTAGTGATAATCTTGTGTAGAAATCTTTACTTTTCAACTTGCATAAATTTGCGTTCTGTGGTTTGATATGATGGTTGTGTTTGACATGCAGCAATATGTAACAAAGAAAGCAAGGTATATACCATTTTAAACACTTGGGGATTTGTGCCACAGCAACACCGTAAGAACTATAGCAATTTCTATTGCTTGAAGTGTTGATTGCTATGTGGTTGTTATAATTGATACTACTTCTCATTGTATCTTTAGGTTGTCCGATCCCTGTCATCAGTAACCCTGACAGAATAGTTATTCCCGAGGGACGAACCCATGACCAAATTATTAAAAATCTTTCATATGTTATGGAGGATAAGCCCGTGAAAGACAGATCTCAGTCATCCCCATTATTTGGAGGACATCAAAGCTGGAAACAAAGAGAGAGGAGTTTTAAACTACGTTCTTCCATGAAGGTAAATATAAATGCTCGAAGTCAATCTTGTTGTTAGTTTAATTCCTCATTCTTGAGAATAGCAAAGTAATCTTCGGGGTCATGTTATATGATGAAATGATGATGGATGGCATCAGATAATTTTTTATTTATGTCAATTCTTTTCCACGACTTGTGAAAGTTGAAATTTTCGGCGACTTACAGCTCTCCTTATTTGAATTTAATTTTGTTTCTTATTTTTACATGTGCTTTTGCCTTTCAGGTGCATTGTGGATTCATGCATAATGGTGGTGCAGACATGGATCCTGTAGATATTAAATATGTTGAGAAATGTAGGTTCGTGGTTGCCTCTGGAATTTTCGATGGATATGATGTACCTCATCAGCCTTCAAATATAAGTGACCGTTCTAAGGAACTCTTTTGTTTTCTTATGGTGGTGGATGAGATCTCTCTCGAATTCATAAAGGAAAATGTTACTGTCTGGGAGGACCATAACAGGGGACAGTGGGTTGGTATCTGGCGTCTTATTCTACTGAAGCATTCACCTTATGATGAGCCCAGAAGGAATGGTAAAGTTCCCAAGATTTTAACCCATAGGCTATTTCCTCAAGCACAGTACAGCATCTGGATTGATGGTAAAATGGAGCTGATAGTTGATCCGTTACAAATTCTAGAAAGGTACATCCTTGCATGGTTAATTTGCAGATGATGTTTTTTGGTTCTGTCATTTTAATCGTGATGGCTGAGAGTAAATGAACTTAAGACTTGAATGTTTGCCCTTCTTTTGTTATAGTTTTCTTGTAAATGAAAATATTTCTTCAAGTCTCACATTTGCTGGTCTTGGTTAGTGGATGCTTCAGTATCCAAAACTTGTGTTCTCCTCTCAACCTTTCCTGAAAGCACTGGTCACAAGATGAAAAGTAAGCCTTTTGAAATAAGCATTTTAGGGGACAGTGTCGATTAGTTGTGTTGTCTGCTAAATTATTCTTCAATCTGTATTCTTCCATTCACATGGCTTTCTTCCATTCACATGACTTACAAATTATGTGGTATTCTCTTACATCAAGAGTGAAATATATGTTTTCTGTAAATACACTCCTGAAGATAATGTCTAAGTGAGAAAGTTCATGGGTTGTATCCCTAGGTTTCACCACCATCATTGCACACCCGTGCGCACACGCGTTTATGTCTATGATGTCAAAGTAAATGATACCAGGTAATATGGATGATCTTTGATCTGCAGATACTTATGGCATGGGAAGAATACATTTGCCATTGCTCAGCACAAACATCATCGAAGCATATATGAGGAGGCTGATGCAAATAAGCGAAGGAAACAGTATGCCCGACCCCTCATTGATCTCCACATGAAAATATATTATTACGAGGGGATGGAGCCATGGAGTCCAAAGAAAAGTACTGTCAGTGGTAAGAGAGAAGCAACTTCCTTAGTCCTTTATTTTGTTGCATTTGTCTAGTTTTTTTGGATGAAATTTGGGTCTGTGTTCTCTGTTGGTAGACTTGGGAGATGCAACATGTTACATGCAAGCATATGAGCATTCGGATGGGGTTTTAAACAGTGATAATCATAGTGATTTACATAATTTTTCCTGTCCCTTGATTGGTGTTTGTAAATGCAGATGTGCCAGAGGGAGCTATTATCATACGGGAACATACAGCTATGAGTAACCTGTTTAGCTGCTTGTGGTTTAACGAGGTCAACCTCTTCACACCAAGAGACCAATTGAGTTTTGGCTATGTTGTTTACAGACTAGGAGGTGCATTCAAGTTCTTCATGTTTCCAAATTGTGAGTACAACTCACTGTTTGTGTTGCATCCACACACCCGAGAGCATTCATCGAAGGTAGAGTGGGTAAAAAGTTTGAGTGAATTTAAGGGTAACGGTAGCAGTATGAAGGAGAGCAGAGGTGGATTAGGCTTGTGGACTCCTTATCCTGCAGATCTCAAATCAGTTGTACTGCCTAAAGTAGTAAGAACATCAAAAGCAGGCTGAGGTTCATACATTTCGCCATCTTTAACTTTACTGATTTCTTTTTATTAACTTGCTCCTGCTACTTACAGAAAGAACACACAAAACCCAAAAAAAAAAAAAAAACTTGAGGTCTCGCATCATTGAAGGGTTAATAAAGAGAGAATAAAACCTGAGATTTAAATGATAATTAACTCATTATGAAACCAGGTGAATATTTTGGTGGCCTTTTTTTAAACCAAACACAGGCACCTAATAGATGTCTCCTTCATCAATCTGGTTTACAAGTCCCACAGGAATTTGGTTTAGTTGGATCCCCTTTTCACTTGGAATTTGATACATATATTGTGTGGTGTTTGATTAGTGTTTAAGGATTACAAAAAAATAGAAATATATGGGATTGAAAAGAGAGTTCTAAATACTCGCTCAATGTTCAACAACATGGAGTCTCGAACATGATCACAGAAATTCTCGTCCCCCTCAGCAAGTATCTTGCTAAGCTTACCCCTGTGGCTATCGCATCTCTTTTCATCTGCGCGTCTGCTATCTGGTACATCCTAAAATTCTCGATCACCTCCCTCCCTCGCGGGCTTCAATATGTCTTCATCTTCTCACTGCCTGGCGGCTAGTTGGACTGCTTGTTTTCACGTCCATAACCCCGGCGGAGTCCAATTATTGTACACAACAATATCCATTCGCAAGTCCAAGATTTTATGTAAGGCGCAAATCCGACCTTTCGAACAGGGCTACACAGTTACTGATGATACCTCGATATTAAACGTGGCTTTCGCGTCTAAGAATGCCCACATTGACGGGCTGGTGGCATGGTTATTAATTAGGCGTGTTCATGCCTTCCCTGCCGTTCATATGAAAAGATGCATTTATAGCTTTAACCATCGATTCTTGTCCGCATTTTGAGAAAGTCCTGTTGCCAGATTGTACATCACTGCCATGGCAGTTTCCTTCCCAAATTATTGATGCTCTTTTAGTGACCAGACAAGAATCACTATGCCAGGCCAACAATTTTTTCTAAGCAGACTCCTTTCCACTAGCATCTTCACTTTTCACATTTTTACATCTAGATATGCTAAGATAAACATTGTCTGATGGGTTCTTATCTTTTGCGGGCCCTGGATTTTTAGTGCTACTTGTTGAATCTTAAAACTTGGACAGATCGGGGCAGTGTGGGGAAGTTTGAAGTTTTCTGGTTTTCCACTAAAAAACCCCTGTCAAATTGAAATTAGTTGATTTGAACTGATTTTTAATTTGGCCTTGAATCAAGTTTTCTAGAAATAAAAAACCCCATTTCGTTGAATTTTTTTCCCCAGACTGAACAGTGCTGGATTTGGAACAACCTTATTATTAGCATAATTTTAAAACTTGCTTGAATTTAGAGACAACCTAAGATAGGTCAATCAGGTTAACAGTCCAGGACAATCCAGATTTTCTAATTAGAATCTAGAAATTGAATCAGTTCTTGAAGCTGAAGCTTTAATTGTAAGATTTACATATTCATATATTAATCTAGTTGCATATATCTTGTGTTTTTCCTTGCTTTCCTTTTTTTTTTTTTCTGGGGGCTTTGTTTTGAACTTTTTTTTTTTTGCTCATCAATTGTGTTTAGAATTTTGGAGAAAATACTGATGAGTACTAATTAATCATTGATGTTAATCTAACAAGGCGTACTCGCCTCTTTTTAGACAATAATATTACGAAAACGTAGCACGAACCATGTCTAAGAGTCAATCATGACATCAATGGCATCCTTCTTTCAGCAAGTTCCAAATTAGCCCCATGCATCGTAGGAACACTGGAACTTCTTCCCTTTTGTTATTTGCAACATTGACAGGCAAATCAAGACCATAGGGCTGGCGCTCCTCGACCAGCAGGTTGAAATCATGTAAGCATGGATTATTGGCTCTCTGATCTCTATGCTTTGTTTGGGGGAAAAAAAGAGTTCAAAAAATAAATAAAACACTAGATTCCTCAAAACAGAAGGAGAATCCAGGAAGATAGGCTTACAAAACAAACAAGGAAATACAGCAAGCACCACATAAGGCCAGGCCTAACTTCACTAAGTCCCACGATTGGGTATCGCCAACTAATAAATAAATTACAAAGATAAAACCATTCTCAATTTTTTAAGGTTTTTTCGACGAGCCGGACACTTCAAATTCGTGACCCAAACGGACACACTACCCTTATTATTTCTGCAGACGTGGATTTTTGGACATACCAAATTGCAAATCAACTTCTTATATCTCATCGAAAAGAAAATAATCATGACTCTATAAACACTTCTTACTCAATAGGCTGCATCTCGACTATAGAACACATCCAGAGTCTTAGCAGGAATACGGTGGAGTAGCTCACGGGGGAAGATGCGAAGAAGAGTCCATGCCAAATCAAGTGACTGGAAGATGTTGCGGGTGTCATAGGCTCCTTGGGCAACAAATTTCCTCTCAAATTTGTCCAAGAACTCTAAATATAGCTGTTTATTCAAGAGAACACATGTTAGTTCCTATGTATCAGATAATTATATACATAGCGACAAAACTCTTCAAGAGAACAGAGGAGAGTAAATGACCAGATCTTCAGAAGAAAGAGCTTCTTCTCCAACCACAGCCTTCATGGCTTGGACATCCTTCCCAATAGCATAGTTTGCATACAGCTGAAGGATAAGAAGTTTAAAATAAATTCAAAGGTTAAACAGCTTAAAACATGGCAATAAACTGAAAATGAGGTACAATGGCTAACAAATCGGACCTGGTTGGACACATCAGAATGGTCCTTGCGAGTCATCCCCTCACCAATGGCACTCTGCAATGGTAAATCAATGATACAATTTAGAATATGCCTTGCACATTCTAATTGGTGATACCATCTTAAAATATCAATTCTTGATGTATTGAGAATTCAGAGAAAAGATTCATCCTTACTTTCATGAGACGAGACAGAGATGGGAGGACATTGATTGGAGGATAAATCTGCCAATAAAAATGAGTCAACATTCAATCAATTAAAACTCCTACATGGAGATATCTACAGTTATCTAAAACCCATAACATTATTTTAATGTAATAATTTCCTGCAACTAAGTGAAATGACCACTCATGTGCCATATGACCTTACCTGTCTATTGTGTAGCTGCCTGTCAATATAAATCTGTCCCTCTGTGATGTATCCGGTAAGATCAGGGGTGGGATGAGTTATATCTGGTCAAATAAGAAAATCAAGATGAAGAAATGTTTTCTCGTTAAAGGAAAGAAAGATGCATGGGACAATCAGTGTAGCCTGAGAATACATTACCATCATTCGGCATAGTTAAAATTGGAATTTGGGTGATTGAGCCTGTACGTCCTTCAATACGACCAGCACGCTCATATATTGTTGCCAAATCAGTGTACATATACCCAGGATAACCACGCCTTCCAGGCACTTCTTCTCGGGCAGCAGACACCTGGAATGGCAATCAGTAGTTTGTAACTCAAAACAGAATAAAATAAAACTTAAATATATCATAAAGTACCTGGTAATATAATTATATAAAAAATGACCTATCAACACTCCAGAAAAACACTAGATATATTGAGCAATCAGACAAAAAAATTGATAATGGATATTTATGCATGCAAGTAAATGCTTATTCTGTTTGTGCAACCTTCAAAAGGTGCATTGTAACACATGCTTTAGGTTTTTAGCTCACCTCACGAAGAGCATCAGCATAAGAACTCATATCTGTTAATATGACAAGAACATGCTTCCCACATTCATATGCCAAATATTCTGCAGTCGTAAGAGCAATACGAGGTGTAATAATACGTTCGATTGTTGGATCATTTGCCTGGATGACGCATCAAAAGAATAAAATTTCAGAAAGAATTCATGAAAGGTATAAGATAATAAATTATTATCTTCAATGAAAATCATCACGTGTTTGGGTACAAAAACAAGGTTCAACTGTTAAAACAAAACCATACCAAGTTCAGAAAGAGGGTCACTCTTTCCATTGACCCGTTTTCCTCAAAATCACGTTTGAAAAACTGTGCAGTCTCCATGTTTACACCCATAGCTGCAAATACAATGGCGAAATTGTCCTCCTCTCCACCCTGAAAGTTCACATGGCAAGTTAGTGACCTAATTACAAATTTAAGTTAGAAAGAGCTGAGAAAGAAATGTGAATCAAACAACTATCTAAGTAACAACAAGCTTCAATGCTTCAAGGTGAATCGAATTAGGGAAATGAAGAAATAACACTAGGTGATGCGTGAACCAGTGCATGTGCAATTTGATGAGGTACTAAAAAATCAAGGAACTCTTCTAATATTGAGCACTAAACAACAGACGAGCTTTTCACTTGAAGTAATTGTGAAGCATAACATAAATGTGGTCCACTCATTAAATTTAAATATTCTCCCAATAAAGCTAGTATTGCTGTTTAAATATATGGTTTATTTATTTCTTTATGTCTCCAAAGAATACTGTTTCAAGGATCCATTATAATGGAACATTATTCAACTACAGATTTAACAGTTATCTTACTCATTGAGAACAAGGTTGTGAGTCTAGTTCTCACAATCCAATAAGGTGTGAACATTACCTCAAGAAGATTTTCGGACTTCTCCAATCGCTTTACCAGCCCTGCTTGGCGACATATTTGAGCAGCTATTTCATTATGGGGAAGACCAGCAGCAGAAAACAGAGGGATCTTCTGTCCTCTAGCAATAGAATTCATGACATCAATTGTAGAAATCCCTGTCTGAATCATCTCCTCAGGATACGTTCTCTCACTAGGGTTGATAGAACTCCCTGCATAAGGCATAGCATTTAGTAAAGGGCAGTTAATATTATCCACTCTAAGAAGATGTCAACAAGCAACATATATTAATAAAGATTGTTCACTCCAAAATATAGCCTACCAGATATATCCAAATACGCCTCAGGCAAAATAGGAGGACCATTATCAATAGGCTTCCCAGAACCATTAAAAATGCGACCAAGCATATCCAAGGACACTGGAGTTTTCAGAACCTACAAAACAGGGGCAGGGAAAGCAAGGGTGTCACCGGAGCAAACCTAGTCTCTTAAGGAAACTACTATAATTCAATTAAAACTTCAAAGATGTAAATGGCCATACAACAACTTATCAATTCATTACAGCTTCAGTGGTATATACTAGAATCCAGCACAAGCAATGTTCCACATCAGAAAACCAAATGATAATAATAACCATGTGAACTTCATCCATGACATCTAAATGTCAAAAACTGTGGAGTATTATGAAATACAAGCATTGAGGGACTTGCCTTTGTGACAAAGGTTTAGCAGTGTTTCTTTAAGATATAGGTGTAATTCATTATCTACTTATATTTCCTATATGTAGCTATTTTCTGCAGATTTTTTCTACAAGAAAAAGAACGAGAACAAGTGATAAATGAGATCTAATTATCTGGTTGATGTTTTTTTGGTGGGATGTAAACATGTGAGCCTACAGATGGTTTATACATCTCAAAATACCTGCAAAGATTTTCCATGTCTAATTTGCAGCATTTGACAGGTTTGGTAGTTGAAGGTTCATTGGTATGAGCCGAAAATTGCAATTGCTGTTTGACAAATTAAGAATTAAAAAAATAATCAAAGGCAAGGCTTCAAACCTCTCCAGTAAATTGCACAGTTGTAAACTTGTTGTCAATCCCAGAGGTTCCTTCAAAAACCTAGCCAAGAAAATACCAAGAAAGAATGCATTCAGTCTTTAAAACAGGTGCGCAATTTTTTTCACTACAAATTAAGCTAAGGGTGTCGCCTTCAAACAACTCAATTTATAGCAATCTTTCTACACACACACACACACACACACGACCACAGTCACAATGTTAAAGTTAAGATTTTTACTTTAATCAGGAAACAAACCAACTTATTTTGAACCTGCAGTCGCAAAGAAAAGATGGAAAATGCTGAGCAGCAATCACCTGAACAACAGCTTTCTCCCCATCAACTTCCAAGACTTGACCACGTCTGGTTGATCCATCTCCCAAACGAATATTAACAATCTCTTGATATTTGGGTCCCTAACATAGTGAATAAACAAGGCACCAATCAATAAAAACCGAAGCATCACCATAGTGGTTAACAAATCAAATAAATTATCCCAAGCATAATCAATCAAGAAAAGAGGAGTATTACCTTCACTTTTTCAAGTATGACAAGAGGTCCAGCAACTCCAGAAACAGTTCTGTACTCTGTAATACATGAAACAAAAATTTAAATCGCAATAACTACTCTCTAGAACCTCGATCACCACTTGTAAAACACTCAACAAATTTAAATTAAAGAACAAGTATCTCACTAACTGATTTCTTGCCATCCCAAACAGTGTTAATCCATTCCATTCGGGTATAGTTCACCGATTAATTATCAATTTCTGTTTCGTTCCATTATGCATTCACATGATGTCTCCAAATCAAATTCGCAATTAATTACTATACTGCAGCAAAACTCACCCATGCCGATCTCAAGCGTTCCCTCCTCCATATCGAGATTGTTTGTTTCCACACCCATTATCAACCTTCATTTTTAAAACAAAAAAGTCAAACAAATTGATTCCACCATAAATTAATCTCGAAAAAAAGAATTACAATTTACATTAATCAGCTTATAAATACTAGTTAATTAAAAATAAACAAAAAATCATTGAAGAACTTCAAAATTTAAGAGCACAGCAGGAACGGATCAATAATTATAATACCTAGACAGAACTAAAAAAACTTCCTTAGCAAATAGTAGCCAAACAAAGCTTCATCAATCATACAACTTAGTATCAAAATTCAACGAAACTAAGGAAGTAACTAACAAAACAAGCGCATCAATCTCAAAATCCAATGAGAAATGAAAGTTTCAATTCTAAAAGAATTTGATTGGCTGATAGTAAAAGGAGGAGGGAAATGACAATTTTGGATCTGAAAAGGAGATGTACCTTTTTTGTGATCTGCCTCCGGTACACGGCGAGAGATAGACAGGGAGAGAGAGAGGAGGGGCGGGGGTCAAGAGAAAAGGAATAAACTGAGATCGGATGCTCTAGAAATTAAAAAATAATAATAAAAACAAAAACACTTTGTTTTGTAAGAAATTATTGAGAGAGGGTTATTTATTTTTTAGTATTTAATGGAAATAATGATAACAGTCCGGTTTTACACTGTGATGGGATGGGATCTCGTACATCGCGCGTCACGTGATATTTGTAAAGGATTGGGGAAACTAGTAAATTCGGAAATATTTTTTATTCTTTCCTATTGTCTCGATTAACCAGATATTAATTCTAGAGATGATTTGGATTTTGTATTCTCCATTGTCACGGACTCTTATGAGAATCTTAATGTTAATTACTGATTTAAGTGATATTAAAAAAATTAACCTGATTGAAAGTGGTTCTAATAAACATATTTAACTAAATAAACTATTTCAATAATGAGTATAAATAATATGACTTGTATGTTTACGTGTTTCAGAAGTGTTTTTAAAAAATTATTATTTTTTTATTTTTTTATTATTTTTAAACTAATATTTTTTAATATTTTAAAATCATTTTAATATACTGATATTAAAAATAATTTTTAAAAACTAAAAAATATCATTGACATGCATCTTAATATGAAAAATTATTTAAAAAACAACATCAACTATATTTTTAAATAAACCTGGAATTTCTTTTGTTTTTGCTTTATTATAAAGAATAACTTTATATATTAGGTTTTAGCTAGTTACTTAATTAGCTCACATGGAGAAATAAAATATGTTTATAGAATAAATTACCTAATCAAGTAAAAAAAATAATTTATTTAAAATAAAAACAAGTTTAAAATAACTACTCAGTGGACCTTGTCACATTATTCATAGTATTAAGTTAGGATTTTAAGCCAAGAGGTTGGATTAGGGATTGTATTAATATTTCCCAAAAATACAAAAAACTAGAAAATTGAACTTCTTTTTGTAAAAAAGGTAAGTTATGGGGTTTTTTCCCCAAAAAATGCAAAGAAAAACCAACAGTAACCAAATGGGCGCAAATTGAAATTATAGAAACGGAAGTGATATATTTGTGAATTCACTATCCACAAAGCCAAAAATGTAATAAAACCAAAAACTTGTAAAGAAAGATATGATGTAACGGTACGTGACTACTGGTAGACGTGAGAACACGTGTGCAAAAAACACTGGCGGGGTCCACTGCAAGTTCATAGAAACTTCCATCCATCCAGAAATGGACGCTCACGTTACCAGGATCAGCATGACAGTTGGACGTCTGAAATCGGTCTAACAGGGGCTCATCTCCAGCCAATGAAAATCAATTATTGCAATTAAACGATAAAAAAAAACAAAAGAAGTATATGTGGTTTGAAAATTGAATTTTGTTTTTAAATAATATAAATTATATTTTATTTAAAAATTTAAGTTTTTAAATTGAATTATTTTTTTAAATATTATTAGAATTTTAATGATTAAACAATTGTGAATGTAAATATCATTATTTTCGTTTACTTAATAAAAATTAAATATTTTATATCAGATTAAATATAAAATAATATGTATCTATTTAAATTTTAAAAAATTACTTAAAAAATATAATTATATTTTAAAACATAATCTAAAAAATTTAAATTTTAAATTAAATTGATTCTTTTATTATTTTTAACTCCTTTCTGCACAAAATTTTAAAAGGGTGTCTATAAAATTTTTAGCACTATCCTATACAGAATATAGACAAATGTTACATTCTCTGCAACGAGAACAACATTTTTAATTTTGGGATTAGGAAGATTAATTAACTCGAAATTGATGTTTTAGTTCTTCTTCTACGTACGAGAATGACCAAAAATCAAATTCTTTCTCTAATATCTTTCTTTATTTGGTAATCAAATTGTATAATCAAGGATATTTCTGGACATCAATAATTTATATTTAATTTGAATTATTTTAATATTAACCTAATCAAATTTAGTAATTTGACAAAGTAATTCACGAAATGATTAACTCTTCTAAATTCAATCCAACCTGATTGGATCAAAATAAAAAAAAAACAAAAAAAAAACGACATATTTTAATGATCCGTAAATGGACTGAGAAAAAGAATAACCCATGCCCTTTACTAGGTCATATCCTGATTGGAGCGCGATAACCATGATAGTAGAATGCAACTCAGAATTGCGAAAGGGTTTAGATTAATATAACAGCATATTGAGATGCAAGGAAATGATCAGGCATTGGAAATTGAGAGCCAAACTCAAAGTTTCTGTTAAGGGTTACCGGGTGCTTAGATAAGAGGTTCAACTCCCTTGACTGGAATTATTTAAGCAAATTTCCTTCTCCAAGAAAGTCTACCACCCGATTGGCAGCTTCGAGTCCGGTCACTTAAGATTTTTCCTGTTGTAAGTTGATTTGCAGAAACATCCAATCAATCTTCTGCTTTTGTTGATCCCCACTTATGCAATCAATTTAATCAACGAAGTGATATATAGTACCCGTGCCCATGATCTGTGCCGCGTTATAATCCAATCTCCAGCCATGAACATGCAAGTTCGGCAAAGGTGTAATACTCATCGAATGAAGAACAATACTGACCGAAAAGTTCGTTCAATTCAAAGAAATTCCACCCAGATGAATCATCGAATGAAGAACAAGCATTCCTTGCAAATGGAATCCAGACCTGCTTACACGAGTCGGAGAAGAAAGGCTTAGATATTTACGCACATAAGTATAGACTCCAAGCAAAATGGGGCCATATTCGAAACCATTGCTGTCATCAGAGGTAGGCTATATTCGAAACCATTTCTGTCATCAGTGGTAGTGCTGGTGCATGAATGTGATTCATGGTGAGACTTGATGACCCTTCAAGATCCAAGGGCATTACTTCTAAAGGCAGAGTTGAAATATGAATATTTACAGATGTGTCAAGTGCCTGTCATGTGACGCTTGTTACAATTTTCTCTAGAAACATGCTAGATTTTAAATTTCTCTATACCTGAATGCTTCACTGCATTGATAAACAAATCAAGAAAATAAACTATACTTGCAAATGAAAATCAGTTTTGGGTTTTAGATGGTCAGTGAAATGTTATTCTTTTCTTCTTACCCTATTTCTATATGAATGAAAATCCAATGAGAAATGACATGTAGGATTATCCGTGGACATACCTTCTTGTCATCGGAGACCAAATCGCTTGCAGACAGGTTTAAAATGTTCTGAAATTCCTCTCCGGCACCGTATAAAACCCGATTTCCGGTTAAAACAGGATAAAGTAATAGTTTAAGCGGAAAAGGGATGAAAATACGGGAACAAGCGACTCCAAAACAGGAAAAGATAAGAGAAAGGGAATCATATTGTACCATGGATACAAACATCACCAGGATCACCGAAATCACACCCATCTCCAAGAACTGAAACATCAAATCCCTGAGCAAAATATCTCTCCTCCATATTCAGCACTATGAGCAGCTCAATTATGGTCGTTTATTCACCAAAACAGGACTTAAAATTTTCAATTAAGAGATTATTTGACAAGATATTAGAATTTTATTGATCAAATGATCTCGGCTTCAGAAGGGTGGTGAGGAATTTGCAGTAGTCTTTGAACTAGAGTTTTGCCTTCTATAAACTCGTGAAAACTTTGATACTATTCAATCCAGTCACCATTCATCTGCTGTGGCCCAGCATCTTTTTGTGACCTGACACTGAAGCAAAACTAATGATTTTATCCCTTTTTTTTATCCTTATTACAGTATCAACATAGTCATGTAATAACAAAAGAGGCTAACTTGAGGCATCAGTTCTCCAACAAGTAATGTCAAAGAAGAATACAAAACATTAGCCTTTCTCTCTCTGGCAAAATATCTTTCTTCAAGGCAAAGATACACGCTCACAAAACTCCCAAAGAGATACAGTCTCGGGAAAAATACAAATCCATCCCCCATTTTTACATATAGTTTCTATGTAATTTTCAAAATTCAAAATTAATCAATTTACTCTAAAATTAGCAAAATTCATTTATAAAATATTTTTTTCAATATTATTATTTTTTCACTAACAAGCACAATATCCTTATTCTAAGTGGCAATGAATAGGACTATGTGTCATCCAATAATTTTTATTAAGCACAATATCCTTATCCTAAGTGGCAATGAACAGGACTATGTGTCATCCAATAATTTTTATTATTTAACTCAATAATTAATTCTTAAAAAAAAACACTTATTGTCATGATTTCACTTCCCATCATTCATAGGTTTTTTTTTTTTACTTGAAGAGGAGTTTCAATATGAAACATACATACATACACGTGTGTGTATAGAGTTATTTTTACCAAATATGTTTTTAATTTATAGTTATTTCAACTTATTTTTTAATGAGTTATTTATGAAAAATAATTTTTAAATTTTAAATCAAATTAAAATTTATAATTTAAAAATTATATCAAAACAAACTCTAATTAACACTTGATAGTTGTGCTTTATTTTTAGAGAAACGATAAGAAAAGTTGCGATTGTACTCTTAAGATTTAGAGACCCAATCGAAATCAATTAGATAGTTGGAGGACTAATTTGTAGTCTTGCGAAAATTCTCTCAATCATTAACAGTTGCTAGCTTCCTCACTCTTCTTCTCTTCTCTCTCTCTAAACACAAAAAGAAACCAAACCAGTCTTCCATTTTGTCCGCAAAAAGAACAAATGGCTGCATCTCTCTCGGTCCGGTCCAACCGTCTCTCTCCATCCGGTTCACCTTTCTCACGACCACCGGTTCACACCCCCTCAAACTTAAATCAAATAAAATCATCATTAAAAAAGGATCCGTATTTTTGGAGGGGAGTAATTGTGCAACCCAAGCGTAATTTAGTGAGAGCAGGCTCAAGAGCCGATGATTCGTCGGCGCCGTTTGAGATGTCAGTGGAGAGCGCACTCAAGCTTCTCGGTGTCCCAGACGGCGCGTCGTTCGATGAAATACTTCGCGCCAAAAAATTAATTGTTGCTACTTGTAAAGATGACCAGGAAGCTATTGCACAGGTGATAAGCATGTCCTCACGCACACCGGGTTATTCTATCTTTCCTTTTCTTTTTCAATAAAATTTGTGTCTTTTTAGCTAACTGTGAATTTTTGAATTTCGTGTGGAAAGAAGTGTTTAGTTAAAGATTTTAATTTTATTAACGGGTTTTGTTTTGAAGTGTATTTATTGTGTTTTGGGTGGTTATTAGTGATGGGTTTTTGTGAAATGTGAGATTTAGCTTATAGAGGTTGAAATTTTTTTTCTGGGTTTGGTGCCAGCTGGATTAATCATTGCCCTGGTGTTAAATTTAGCATATGAGTTATAATGGATTGGATTTCGTATCATCATGCCCATTAGAATTTGAATTTTTTTTTTTTGAGTTTTAAAAGTGACTGGAAGCCAGTGTGCCATTAGATGCACAGCCAGTGTATGGGTTAGAACTTAGAACTGTGAAAGGTACCATAGCTCTAAGTTCAGTGTATAGAGTGATTAGTGAGTTTAGTGGAGGTACATGATAAATGGGGTGTACAAATCTCGGTCATCAAGATGCTGTCCTGCATTGATTTTTAATTGCTGTTGCTTAGTTATTTTTTAGAGGTTCTTGAGATAATGATCTTGGTAGAATTTATGGCATGTAATTTTCAGTTGTGGTGTTTTGGGTCCTTTTTTGCCATTTTCTAGCGATTATTTCAAGATTCTTGACTGGTTAAGGTTTATTTCACTTGTGTTATTTATGAACTTCTGCTTGAAGCTTAGTTAAGAGAGTTTCCCTGTTTTCTACCCTTTTCAATTGATGTTTCTGCATTTATACTGACCTGTCTTGCTACATTTCTTCATTGTGCTATAAGTTTGTGGTATCGTTATGAAATGATGACATTAGAATTAGAATTAGAATTACAAAGAAAAATAAAACGTTTAGGATTTTGCTCTTTTTTTTTTTGTTTACTGTAGCTGAGGCGTGTTTTTTGCAATTTTCATCCTTGAAGTTCTTTTTTTCAATTTTTTTTTCTATTCTAACCCCTCTTTTATGAGTATTTTTTACATTTTGGTCCAAAACTTCCTTTTCTTCTCATTTTGTTCGTTGAGCTAAGAGAGAAGAGTCGCCAGATTACGGTGAAGAAGAGAATAAGTTTAAAAACGGATGCTTTTGTGTGGTGAAATACATCATTCTTGATGTCAATGAGTTTCTTTGACGAGAGTAGTTCCATTTAGGTCTTCCTTTTCATTTATCTTTCCCAAAAAATTAGATTGGGCTTTGGGATTTTATTTGAATTGGGTTGATTTTTTTGTTTTTTAACCGATTAAGTGGTGATTTAATACCAAGAGTGGGTTTTTGGAAGTCCCTATGATGTTTCTTACATGTTTTTGGTTGAAAAAATCGGTGAAAATGGGTTTTTTACCCTTAGGAGACTGTTGTCAATTTTCTAGCCACCTCACTCTTATAGCAGGCAATGCCTGCGTATTTTTTCAGAAAATCCACCCCCGAAAAAAGGAAAAAAATTATAAAACAGGCCCAGGTGTTTGGGCTGACCCAGACCTATGCCCTTGGGCTTTTTATTTTTAATTTGTTTTTGTTCATTTGTATTAATTTTCCTGGCTGATTTTTTTTTTATATGCATTCTTTAACATTTTATTTATTTTGAATTTTGCTATGTAATTTGCTTTTATTTGATATTTGTGGGTTTATCATGGTTTAAAATAAACACCTTGGTTTTTAGTTGGTGCTTAGATTCACAAACTTCTATTTATTTATTTTTTCGTTTAGTTAAACAAAAAATAGTTTTAAAAAGAACAATGTTATTAAAACAAGTTAAGTTCATCACCCAGCTCAAGTATTATTAATTAAATAAGAATTAATCTAAAAAAAAATTAAACACAATGGAGTTCATGATCCAATTCATGGGTTTAAAGGGTTAGGTTGCAAAACCAGGATTGATCCAACATGTAACCATCTCAATATTTTAAAAATAAAATTGTCATCTTAGAGTTTTTGTTTTTTTTTTTTGTAGTGGTTCACATTCTTTTTTTCTTTCAAAATTCTTTTTATGGGTTAGGCCATGAAATTCGGGGGAATCATTTTTATTTTTTTTTGTTGTGCAGCTTGCAGCGTAACACAGGTACCCATGTAGTGGTCACTAAATTGACACAGATATGGTCTAATTTATGACATTTACTTTCTGTCACAAGCATTTATTGAGCTTGAATAAGATTTTGTATCATTGTGTTTTAGATAATTTTTATTTTCTCATGAATGTAGTTAAATTGTGATTTTTAGGTTGAAACTGCATATGATATGCTGCTTATGCGGAGCTTGACTCAGCGTCGAGCAGGAAAAGTTGCCAGTAGTAACATCCGTTATGCTGATGTTAAACCTGTAAATGGCCCTGGGATGGGATCAATGCCACAATGGCTGCAGACTACAATCAAGAAGATCCCAGTTTCCGTGGAAACGCCATCATCTGGAGAGTTAAGCTTACAAGCAGGAGTATATGGAGCATTGATGGTTTTAACTTATGTTAATGGCACTTCCACACCTTCTGTGGCACCTTATGCTGGAGCTGATGTTCCTGGGCTGTTATTAGCTACAAGTTTTGGTGCTTCCTTATACTTCATGACCAAAAAGAATGTGAAATTAGGTAAGGATCTTTCCTTTTATGTTTCATCAAGTTTCAAGGAATTTGGCCTAAAGTTCTATTTACTTGAATCGGGTCATTTTATTCAGGGTATAATAAAATTTTACAGTTGGTTTTGTGGATGATGAAAAGCTTCCAATCGCTTAACTATGCTGATTGTTCATTGCAACTTCATAATAATGGTTGGAGAAAAGAGCAAAGTGTGCTTGTGTGCGTTTTGGTGTGCCTCTGGGAGTGGGGTGGGGGTTGCTCTGGAAATATGCGGGTGTAACATTCTAGGATGTTACCAATATGGGTTACCAGGGCATACCATGTGAGAATGGAAACCTAGCCTCGAGGGAAATTGAATTTTTTGTTTTGAGTTTCTGTGAATCAACGACTTGTCGTTACTAAAGACCACATGTTATTTATACATTACGAGAATTTCAACTGCCTGAGAGGAGCAAAAAGTGCATCTAAGACTGTTGCTGGTCATCTTTGCAGGGAAAGCCACTGTAATAACCATAGGGGGGCTTGCGGCTGGTGCAGTGGTGGGTTCAGCAGTTGAGAATTTGTTGCATGTGGACGTTGTCCCAATTCTTGGCTTACACTCTCCAGCAGCTGTAGTTAGCGAATTCATACTTTTCTCGCAATTCTTGGTCTCCTTGTACCTCAGGTAGGGTTAAGAGGTGATTGAAATTACAATCAATTTGTAAAACTTGTAATTATTTAATTGCATGAGCATACCGAGCTTTTTTGTTGATTGTTGTACAAAACTAGCAAATTGAATATAGCGACACTTAAGTTGACTTGGAATTTGCATGACAATTACATGATCTAAACGGCTATTTAATATTAACAATTACAATCCTTGAGGGATTGTTGCCCTTGTTATTCTTGCTGGAAAAGCTGAAACTTGATGTGCAATATGATTTGCTTATATCCAGCTTGAGCACAAATCATGTTAACTTGATCATGTTTGGCCTGATGTTGATGGATTGACATTGTCTCTGGCGGTTCCACACTGATGCTCTCGACCTTATAAATGGATGCCCAGGCCAGGTCTCCATGCATCGTTTAGGACTGCGGCTAACCACGCAGTTGGCTGCAGTCCCAAACGCAACTTTGCTAGGTCCCATGAAGTTTCCTGTCCGAACACTTGTTTCTGGAGCGAATTCCTCAGCTGGACTCACGTTCCCAACATCTGGACAAGAGCCCTGATAGTAAAGCTGCTGGATCTTTCAGTGCATCTATTATATATTAGGCAGCATTCTGAGTTTTGAGTGAATCTTGAGTCTGAATCTGAATCGACATCAACATGATTCATGGACTCAAATTGGACTCTGCTATGGAAATAACCCTTCACTCATGATCAATGTGATGGATGGGTAGACCCTAGAATATGGGTATTGCTAAATTGGCTCTCTTTGGCTTTGAAAGATTGAGAGAGGAGTATCATGGTTGCCTATGGCTAACCACACCTGGACAAGAGCCCTGATATTAAAGCTGCTGGATCCTTCAGTGCATCCATTATGCATTCAACAGCATTCTGAGTGAATCTGAATCGGCATCAAAATCATCCAGGGACTCAGCTATGGAAATAACCTTTACTCATGGTCAATGTGATAGATGGTAGGCCCTAGAAGATGTTGCTAAATTGGCTCTCTCTGGCTTCGAAAGATTGAGAGATGTGTATCATGGCTGCCCGTGGCTAACTAAAAAGCAAAGAATACAGAACAGGTCCTGGAAAGCACTGGACCTGCCTTCCCTTGGCTGCTGTGTTTCAGCAGTGTAAATGATGCTATGTCCCCGAAGAAGGCTAAATGGCGGCTTTTTCATTTTTCCTGCTCGAACTGATGCATCTGTCATTGGTGTTGTTGCCTGTCAAAAGATGTTACTAATACTTTGGATAAAAATTTCTCATGCTCCAGTCATTTCATTTGCTAAGGCTGATCCATGTGTGTCATCCCCGGGGCCAAAAGCTTAAAAACCGGACAATTAAACGGAGCCTAGCGAGAAAGCCAAATCCATCACCAAAAATCTAAAATTTCTCTGGTCCCCACCGTTCTTTAACTACTTACAATAACCTCCCACTTTAGAATTTTCCCTCTCTGCACTTCTTGCTCATTTCAAGAAGCAATAAAGTAGAAAATTTTTACAGGTCTTGCTACAAAGACGTGGGCAACACAATACAAATCGACAATAAAAAAAATCAAGGATTAATTGCTACAAATGCCTAGTAAAATATAACTTCAAACTGTCTCAGCGAGCTGCTTCGACAGAATAATATACAAACCATCCATGAAACGGGAGATAATCAAGGCTCATTTCAGGCCCTCTCAGTCACCCGCTGCCATTTTCTTCGACAGGGGAGCCTTCTAGGAAAGATTGCTTCTCCACTTTACCAGCAGTGTTCTCGCTATGATTCGCAAGATCATTGTACATCTTCATAGAAGCCTTGGAGAACTCGGTTAAGGACTCAAAAACTCTCGAAAATCCTATCTGTAACCCACTTAGTGTGATCCTCTGTGTTTCTTTCACGTAGTTGTGGTGTTTTTCCTTCTCTACATCCAGCTTCTTCCTTAACATGTCCAACTGATCTTTCTTCTCTGTCAAGTGTTCACGCCAGTGTTCTGCATCTGGCTCGGGTTTATATTCTACAAGTTCAGATTCAAGAAACCTGGTCTCTACCTTCTGGAATGATGTGGTTCTTCTGTCGAATTCTCTTGCTAGACTGTCAACTTTCCTTTTCTGTAGCTGTTCCTCCCCTTGCTGAGCCCACAAAGCCTTCATATCTTTCAAGAAGCTTTTAATTGCACAGGACACTGCCTTGTCTGGTAACTTGTCCATAGAAGACAACCAATCATGGCAAATCACAAGTAACGGGGGACCAACTGCTTGATAAGGCGCTGCTGAACTCCTGACCCTGGAGCAGAACTCAATTTCAGGTATTGTGAACATGCTTAACCAACCATGAAGAGCTCCAACATATGCCTTCTGTGCTGCAAAATACTCTATAAAGCATGCACGCCAATTCAGAAGCTCAGCCTTGAGCTGAAGTGTCGCCAGCCGGTGCAAGTCATTGCAGAATTTTTCATGTGTGGGGCTAGCAAAAGATTTTACTTCGAAAAGAATCTTGTTCTGGGTTTCATGGGATTCCAACATAACCTTCCAGGTGTGTGTTAGGCTGCACATAGAGGAAGATAAATGAAAAAACCAGGAAGACACGGAATGAAAACTTTAACAGAATTGCTTTAGTTTCTATAAGCAACTTCCTTACCCTTTTAACAGTTCTACAATTTGAGGCTGCAGTTCTTCATCTCTTAATTTCTCGATTCTCTTAGAAATTGATTCAGCACTTCGAATTGCAACCAAGATCCTAGCATATAAATCTTTTACTGCAGCTCTGGTCTTGTCCGTGGTAAGTTCATCATCTCCCCTGACATCCTGGTTTCTCAGTCGTGAACACTTCTTTTCATATATTTTTCTTGTGCTGTCTCCTGCCTGAGGAAAAATAAAAACAAACTCTTATACGAGAAATAAAAAATTTGGTTTATATAAGAAATGCAACCCATTGATGTTCAAATTGATCTTGATTTATAGCAATTTTCATGATACAAAGAAGCCGTGATGCAATCTTAATGAACATAAACAGTTGGGTGTTAGTGACTTGCCTTGACCTCTTCATAGAGCTTCTTTTCCCAAGCATACAACCTTCCAAGTGTTAGTGAATGGCTTCCTGAATCCATTCCTCCATAATCATCAAAGAGATCATTCTTATATTCTGTCCAAGTAGAAGAGCCTTTCGAACTGGACGCTACAAGGCTCTTGCATGATGATGGCTTTGATGAAGTGGACCGGTGCCATGTAATAGCTTGGATTAGTTTTGTTGAGTTCCCTGCGTTCATATGACATGGTGATTACTTTTGTGAGGTTGATATCACCCACAAAAAAATCGAGTAATTACGAGGAATGTACATCTGTTAATGTATCACATAAGATAGAAATAAAACGGGGGACAGATATAGCACTGTCCCAGTTTGATCAATTAGTGAAACAAGCGAATCTCAGATCCACTCGCAAAAAAAAAGCTAGGAATGACCGGATGAGGATTCCCAAATATTTTCATGCCGGTTTTTTGGAATTTTCCTTCGCAGGCTACACATTAGACCTCCTATCATCACTAGCAATTGTTGTATGAAGTTTGCTTATGCATATTCTCAAACTATGATTCTATTCGTTGCATTACATTACATGCTAACTAACAAAGGGAGGCAGTCTTTTCAATAGAAGAACTTACCCTTTTTAAGTGCCAGACAAAAAGAGGATCACTGTAGATCTTTTCAAAATTGAAATAAAAAAGTCGAGAATAAATAAAAGATTACCAAAAGCAATAGAAGAATAAAGATGGAAAAGAATTCAAGCAGAAAGAAAGAAAGAAATCATAGCATGCCAGGACCGATTAGTTCAAGAAAGTAAACAACGGCATCTGGTAGCTTAATCTGCATGATTTAGATACAGTAATGAAAATCATTATTCTAAGGCAGAGGAAGAAGATTCACATGGTAAATAGTTAGAAATCACTTACATAACCATGAAAACATAACAATAGATACCCCACCTTTAATTTCCTCCAAGCCAGACTGCAAGAAAACTTTATTAGCCTCAAGCATCCTTGACACATCTTTGCCAGAATCGTAAGCCCTAATGAAATGGTCCTCAATATCCTTCAAAGCATCCAATAACTCCCTCCCTCTCTCTGGTGTATCAATGACTGTAAGTCCCTTTTGCTCCCCTTGGCTCCCATCACCACCTCCATCAACTACCTTGAACACACTACCTCCACTGTCCCCAAGATCTCCTTTCCCTTTCTCTTCAACAACTATCGCATTTTTCTCTTCCTCTTCTTCTCTATCTCCTTCTAGGTCAGGAATCCCTTCATCTTCCCTCACAGCCCTCAAATCATCATCAGAACTTCTCCTGTAACCACTTATAATCTCTGGCCTCGTGCTAGTATTAAAAGGGTTAAAGAAATCCCACCCAAAATCCCTCTGAGGTGACTCTGGTGGTGGTGGCATTTGCACATAGTAGTACCCATAACTTTGTTGTGCCTGTTCCTCTCTCTTCATGACGTCTTCTTTATTACCCTCTTCCTCGTGATCATTACAGTCTGAAGAAGATACTGTTGAAGAACCACAAGACTCACAAGCAATGGCTTTTTCATGTGTTGTTGACTCGGATGGTCCTTGTTGAAGAAAGATTGGGTTTCTTATCGCATTTTTTTCTTCACTTGGTGATGGAGATGGGCATGGAGGAGGGAAGGTAATGAGAAATGGTGAAGCTGGGGAAGAATATCTAGCTACAAAAAGCTTTATACCTGCCGCTACTGCATAGAGAGATTGATAATATCTACAATGCGCCTCTGCTAGTGCATGTCTTCTCTCTACAGCAAGGTTCAACTGGCGTTTCCTCTCTCGACAGATAGATACAACCTCTTCTTCTTCTAGCTTGGAAGCAACACATCCCATTGTTTCACTTTATTAAAGTTGAAAGTTTCTTCTCTGTGTGTGCGGGTGCGTGTATGCTTTGGCTTCTATATAGGCGTGGATGCAACTTTTAGAGAAATGGAAGAACGTAAAGAGAGAAAGGCTGTTTTTGAGATAATATGTGTATGCTTTAGGGATAAAAAAGGAAGTGGGGCTGGGCCAAAATGGATTTGATGCAGTTTTTAACAGCGGTTATATACATGTAGAGCAGAAAATGTTGATTTTGGAGAAGTTTTGGGGTGTCCCAGTTCATCTTCTTTTGCAAAAGAATGGTGGTTTTCTGAAAGAAACTTGCTTAAAAACGAATTGGCAGAAAGATTAGTTTTTGTTCAAAAGAAAACACAAAAGAAGAAGAAAAAGGTGGAGGTTGTGGTAAAAATGGCTTAACATTATAGCAGAGAATGTGGGGAGGGAGAGGGAGGGAGGGAGGGAGGGAGAGGGAGAGATGTTCTGGTTGAGCTAAGAAGCTGAAGCAGAAAGAGAGAAACTATTCAAAAAGAAATGAATAGAAAAGGGAGAACGCCCTTCTAATTTTCTGCTAAACTGGTTTTAGAGGTGATTTGTGAACTCTTAACAAGCTATCAATGGCTTGAGAAAGAAAGAAAGAAAATGGGGAGGAAGGAACTAAGTAAGTCTAGTTGATACAGGCTGCAGGGTACATGGCAGTGGCTAAAGAAGGTAGGGGCTCGAGAAAGAGAGAGAGGAGATGGCGGTGTCCTTGTGTTTGGTAATTTGCACTCAAATGAGTTGGCCTGCATCAACGGCAACACCAAAACCTCACTCTTTAAAAGTTAAAACAATTAATGAAAGTTCTGCTAGTAAATTTAGCAGAGATTTTTAGAGGGAAGGACCGGGACAGACACCTGGGGGCTTGGGACAGACAGGTGAGTCATATGGACAGTAATTTACTGTTAAAAGGACTGACTACTGAGACCAGATAGAGATAGAGAGAGATGGATATGTCTTGTTTCTGGTGGTGTTCTTGTTGGTCTTCGAGCAGATCATGAATTAGTCCCTGTATTCTTGAGAAAGTAACATGATAGTCCCTCTTTCTCAAAAAAAGAAAATCCCACGTGTTTAATCTTTGTTTTTCATATCCATTTATAGCTTAATTATTTTCTAATTTCTAGTCACTTATTTGTTTATGAGGTTATGAGCTATCATTTTCTAGGTATTAATTTTTTTAAAAAAAAAGAACCAATTGGAAATTTGGTCAATTAACTCATGCTTGTGGAAACTAGAGGGACTGACTTTCTATTTCTAAAAAACTATAGTGACCAAGTTGTAATTTACGCCCTTTTGTTTTCGTAACTTTTTTTTTTATTTTTTTTTACTACCATGTGGACTCCTAATTATGGGTTTATAATTGCGCTCCTTGAACAAAAACATTAGTACTAATTTGTTAGTGATTATTCCAAGTAAGTGTGGATTTACAGACCACAGAAGTCAAAACTCTTGTTGTCTTTACTGTTCTGCACAAATCTATCACTCCAGGAAGCCCAGGGCTGTTTGGAATTTCAAGTGTTTTATTTTAATATATTAAAACAAACCTTTTAAATTTTTTTAAAATTATTTTTAATATCCATACATTTAAAAATATAAAAAATTTCATTTTAAATTAAAAATTCAAAATTTTTGGATTTAAAAAAAATAAGCCACTTGTTTTTTATTTTGAACTGTATGTAACCATATTTTAAATAAAAAATGTTTTTAACAGTGTTTTATAGTTATTTTGATATATTAATATTTCAAATAATAAAAAATATTTCCAAATTAAACTTAATTTAAAGGATGAAATCTTCTTTAAAATACTGTCATCAATTTTTGTAAAGTTATTGTTTAGGAGATGAGTAAGAAAGGGAAATATATTAAAATAATATTTTTTTATTTTAAATTTTTTTATTGATATTATCGTATCAAAAAAATAAAAATACGGTTGGATAATCTGTAATGGGACGGAACTAGATTGGTTGCAAGGATTCCAAGGGCTACAGGTTTTGGGAAAGAAAAGAAGGTTCCTATAAATGGGTCAGGCGGTGCCACTTGCACTTGCATTCAGCTCGCCACACGTGCATTGACCGCTGTGCACGTGCGTGTCAACACGGTGACGCTTGCAGTGGCAAAAATCGAAACGCGAGAAAATCACAAACCCAGCATCTTCTCTTGTCTGTGTCATTCTATTAATTTATTCCAAAGACATTTTTTATGAGGCCATGGCTTAGATTCTTGAGAAGGGTGGTTTCAGGATAAGTGTATTAGCTAATTAATTTTCAGAGTACAAGAATTTAAATAAAAGAATTAGTAAATCGATTAAATTTCGATAAAATGCATCATGATTATCTCTTGAAAAAATCTCTCTCGACCATTGGAAAAAAAAACCAGAGCTGGAACCTTTCTGCACTCTTGCTTCAAAAGCATGAAGCTCCACTCCAATTGCACTGGGCCATTGAATAATGAACCTTCCCTTCTGCACTTTTTAAAATTTTTTTCCTCCCAAATCTTATCGCTCTCTCTCTCTCTCTCTATCAATTCTCGAGATTAGGGTTCTTTAAGGGGTGGGATGAATGTACCTGTGTTCTGTATCGTAGCGTTTGGAATGTCAAACGTAGCATTTAAAACTGCCAGGAACATCCACGCTCGAATTTAATTCGATCCCACATGAACTGGGTTATGGAGACAGTAGTTATGAAACCTGTTCGGCTATATGAGTTGATAGCCCGATGAGTGCACTTAAAATTTGGACGATTCGAGACTTTGATAGGGTATAAAATCATAAAAAAACTGAGCTTGTGATTAACTCGAGACCGACCTATCAAGTTAAGTAACCTAGCATAACCTGGGTGATATCTATTTTTTAAAAAGATATAAAATTTATTAATGAATACTTGATTATTTTTTAACTTTTTAATATAAAATAAATATATATAGATATACATTTTTTGTTTCTTAATTTTTCAATAGTGAATAGCTATATTAAACTTTACTTTCCTTTTTAACAGCATTCATTTGTATGTATTGTTTCTTTTCTATTTTTTTTTTAATTTTTTCAGATTCATTCGTGTAACCTAAAACCTTATTTCCTGGACAGGTCAACCCGGGAAGCACAGACTCTGTAATAGATATGCATGCACATGAATTATCCTTGACCAACAAAGCCACTGAGAATGGTGCGGTTGTTAATGGTTTAAAAGGCGGGAGCATGTAATAAAAAATGACAATTAGGGGAAACATTACAGCGGTAGTCTTTCGTGGACGAGGGAGAATATGCCCTGACAAAGTGTCTGGGGAAAAGGAGTCCTTATCTTACCTCGTAAATCATCCATCTTCTCTCTTTTCAATAACAATGAAGTCCAGTAGCAGCTCTTTTTTTTTTTTTTCAATTTACAGGTCAAGTTTTCCGTATTATATGTTTCCATTTGGCACTTCGAGTAAGGTGAGCTGCGTTCTAGTCTTTCCTTCCTAGAACTCTGAAAACACTATTCACTGATAGTCAAGAAACAAAACCAGGGTCTGGGCCGAGGTTCTACAATCGTCTCGGATTGCTACGGATTGCAGTCTACTAGGGATTGCACCCCTGTGCATAGATATAAAACCTTGCCTGACCAGTCAACTCGTTGATTCGAAACCTGACCGAGTCAGATTCTATTTTAAGGAAAGAAAGTACAAACGGGATTGTGTCTTGAGAGATTAAAACCAGCACATTAATTCCCGGAGCAGGCCAGAGCTAGGCCCAATTTCACGGCTAGGCAAAGTCCAACAGCGCTTAACATCGATTAAATTCGGCTATTTTACTATATAGCCGGGGCCTTTCCTGTCCCCGGACTCGGGAAGAGGGAATGCAGTGTTACTTGTTCCAGGATAATCCCATTGAGGGATGGAACAAAGATGTGAACGAAGGAGAGCGAAAATCATCATAGGAACATAAGCAGAAAAAAAAACTTGATTTTGCTAAAACCAAGGGTAACACTAACACTACCATGGAGTATTTCCGATACAGCAAATCACAACAAAAGTAACTATTGATTGGAAAAGGAGACCACTAAACCATACACGTAGAAAGTGTTCATGTTCGGGATAGCCTAAATAACTATAAACAGCTACATCTCACAAAAAAATTCAAACTGAATTCCATGAACATTTCCTCGGTCATTTTCAATTTAAAGAGCCTGTCAGATTAATGCATTTTTCCTGAGAATTACATTTCCTGCCCTATTCTTAATCTTGTGATTTGATTCCCAAATAGGACTGCTTCCAGTGCACAGAGTCTCCATGAAAACCCTGTACAAGAATCTGCCAGAACCCAAATTGACAAAAGCTGAAACATTGCTCCTAGTAAAATTAAAGTTTAAACCACAGGCAGGCAGGCAGGAAGAAGGGAAACTTAATTTGCCATGTTTGTACTATTTACAGAAGTAAAACACAGATATAGCCAAAGAAAATGAGAGGCAGAAAACTTCCCAGAAATAACTATAATAATTGTCACCTTGTACTTCTCCAGTTCTAGGGTTTTTCGCACATAAGCTAAATTCAAGTATGAGTTCCAGTTAAAAGTTACAGTGTGCATTAAAGAATTGAAGGGTGGCTCCTCTCTATCTCTTTCAGAAGCTATCTGGTATTCACATTAGAATAATACAAGAGACAGGAACATGAGATACAGCTTCATCACATACTGCCAGCTTCCGATGGTGTAGTACAAGGAGCCAGTGTGTTGGGAGGCAGACTGACTCCAGCCCCTCTAACAGATATATTTGAGCACTTGACTGAGCTAGCCCTGCTTAAGAAATTTGAGTCAAGAAACACAACAATCACAGTAATGTCATCATGGAAATGTCGACGCACACCACGGTCGATCTTCTTCAAGTCTGAATATCTCATCTCTCTCTTCTTTGCTGCTTCTTGCAAGGCAGCTTTTACCAGCCTTCTTGCACTTCCCTGCATGAATAGAACAAGCAATTTCATGAATGGATTCATCTTGAACTTTATAGCTGCACATGCATTAAGTTTGTTGTATGACATGAATCCACCACCCCAAAGACAAATCCTCTTGGTGTATTTCATGTTTATTCACTAAAACAAGCATCAAAATATGGAGCCAGATATGAGAATAAAATAAGAAACAAAATGTAAAAGAACATGAAAAGTTTTCTAGGGACTCCCTTGAAAGAGTTTGGAGGTTTGCTTGACAGCTCTACTCCTACAGATGAATTTGCAACTGAAACACTGAGTAACATCAAATGGTGAACTTTAACATTTCCAATCTGCAAATAACTACTAATTTAGAGGCAGGTAAAAGACCTTGTTAGTTAAAATTTCAGGTGAAGGGAATACTATAAACATTGTTTCATCAGCAAGACTGTTTATAGCATTTCATGACCCAAACTTACTATGTACCCTCAATGAAGACAATCTAACAATGTTTTCAGGAAAACAGAAAAGAAACAGGACAAATTTAGTGCGAAGCACTTTTCTCTCTTTCTTTCAAAGAACAATTAATTTCACAAACAAAAAGTTGGTAATTTAAGTTGCATAAACAGATAAAAACTATTCTAACTGAGGTGCAGTCCAAACGAGCAATGACCCTAATCGTGTCTCTATGCATGGATGATGACGAGAGCACATGTTACAAACAAATGAAAATAAATAAAAATATACAATTTCTAGCACGAAGAAATATGTTGCTCACATTGTGTGGATGATTTTGAACTATGTCAACTGCTTGTTGATTGCTTAGGTGCTCCCAAAGGCCATCAGAGGCAAATATAATAAATTGATCATGAGGCTGCAGCTGGTGCACTGAAATTGACGGTTCCGAGCTCAATATTGGCTTTTTGAAAGGTTCTCGGAGTCGGAACTTAGCATATAAAGGTTCCCTGTTGAACTCGGCCTTCTTCAAATATACATCACCAATAGATCTGGAAACCTGAGAGGTCGATGGATTGTGATCATCAGTGAAAAAATTCAAAAGTGAGGTTGTATCAGGTCGAAATCCACAACATATTACCAAATAAATATTTTTTGAACTTCAAGAAAAAAATTTAATGGAAATTTTTAACCCCATGAAATACTAAACCCTATTTGGCATAGCATGTCAAATTTTCTGATTCAAACCAGGGAACATATTCGCATTTGCCTAGGACCAGCCAAGTAACTGTAGGTGTATTACATGCTGCTAACTATCTATGAATTTTCCACTGTTTCTCTTATCTATAGCATTTGAGAATTATTCCCTGTCAATTAATGATGAATTTGATTCGGTTAGAAGTAACACCCCTGATCCTCCAATCCCATTTAAAAATCAAGTATCAACTGAACCAGCCTAAGACCTAGGTCTGACTGAAGCATCAATTTCTCGGTGTACTTAAGTTGCAAAATCTGAGAAATGTGCTAAATGTCCAAAAGAGACTCATGCAAGGTGCACGGACTAAACAAACCCTAAAACTATGGGATGCCATTTTGTAGCTTCATCTAAAAAACAAAATCTTATATTGTCTGCTGAGGTCAGATAGAAATGAAGAACAACATGCCATAATGAAGTTGACCGGTGAATTATTAACCAAATCTAGAGCCACCAACCTAAAGCTTCATAACATTCTGTACCTCGCATTTATGGCAATCCATTTACCATTGAGCCAGTATATTCCTATCAAATTACTTGACAGAAACTTGTAAACCAGAACAGACTTTTAGCATATCACTTTACGCCCCTTGAACCATCTACAACATAGCCCTCCCAGCAATCCATTTTGTAGTTCTCCATACAATAACTGCACATTCATTTTATAAAAGCTAATGCAAGAACCTAAAAGGTAATGCAGTCATATGATTAAAACACAACATTTACGAGCACCTAATAGAGCAATGACTGCAAAGCCACTAAAAATAATACCATGTCAGGTGATATCAACCCTAGCTCTTCAAACATTGAGGAACACTTACAAAAAGTCACACCAGCCTACCAGATCTAAACCAAACCATACTAGACTGGGAAAAAATGACTGACAATGACATTGATACAGAATTTTAAAGAGACAGCAAGCTCCATCTGACTCCGCCCATTTTCACCATTTGCTGCAAAGTGGAAATCACCAATACTGACTCAGAGTGAGGCCCTCTGTTCATGCCAAAGATGACTGGCACTGACATTGATACAGAGTTTAAACATTACCATGTTCCAACTCCTTCCATTATATAACATGCTTTCAAAGTTTTCACTCATTTAGACTAAAATAATAGTGTCTAGAACGCAACAAGGCTACAAGGACAGGCAACCGTGACAAGATCCACACCTATTCTTTGTCAAATAAGAAAAAAGAACATAATAAACAGCTCCCGGATGGTGAACAGCTTACTTGTATAAGACCTTTTACCCGCCATACATTGTGTTTTAATACTACAATATGTGGGTCATCAGGATGCAAAGCCTGCAGCTCCTGTCTCACAGACTCTATGCAAGCATTGTGCTCAGCAGATAGCTGAATAGACAGAACTTCCCCCGTTGCCTTCACAACTCTACCCAAAACAGCACGTGAATCACCAAGGCTGGCAATGTAAAGGGTTCCGTTACATATAACACCGGCCAGGCAGCAGGAACCAACTGCTGCAATTTGTGGTTTAATAGGCCACTGTTTGGTAACGAGAGAGAGAAAACCCTCTTCTGTTGCCTGGAATGCCTTCCTTATCACTTCCACAGACATCGACTGTTGCTCCAAAGTAAACCCTACAGATAAGCATCAAACCTGGAATTTAGTGCATAGAACAGGCTTAATATCCAAAAGCCCACCATGAAGATAAATTTATGAAAAAATATTAATTATCAAGTTAAACTTATTGGGAAAAGGAAGACGAGAGAAGGAAGACGCATTCATAACAAGAGACCTCCACATTTTTAAATTATTGATAGGCCTAAGACAGCTGTGGCTGTAAACTCTACTTTAAGTATGTCTAGGCTACCTATTTGGTTAATTGAAATAAATTTTTTATTTTCAGAAACAAGGATAAGCAAAACCAGGAAACACAAAGTCACAAATCCATGCCGAAGAGTTCCTTAGTTTGAACTTACTCTTGAGATGCTGAAAGAGGTGATCATTGACATAGCGAGATGTCTCAGGCCCCCCATGTCCATCGTAAACACCAACAAAAGTACCATATGGGCCAGAGTCGTTTAAGCTCAAGCTTCCTGACTCAAGCTGACTCTGATCCTCAAGTAAATTGTTGGCCTGCACCACTGCCATAGAAAATTCACCATTTACGTGCTGCCCGTGATCTTTATACCATAATAGCCCGTCTTGGCGACCACCAGTATCTGAATTTGTGTGAACATATCGATCAGGCCTCGGCCGGAAACAGGCCCTCAAAAAGTTCATCAACCCAGATAACATCCCTCATCTCATCTAAAAACCCTCCAAATAGTCCACATTTAATAGGTGCCCAAAAGAACTCTGACCCAGGAACTTCAGAATGATTTGCGTCCTCCTCTACTTACAACACAGTAAGTATGCTCTGCAACAAGATCAGCAGCAAAAAAAATGAACAACCTTACACCCAAGACTTGAAACAATTCAGTTACAAGAACCCGCCACTAGACACTCGATGCTCAACAAAACAAGTAGTGACTCAAAAAAACCAATTTTGACCTTGCCATGCTCCGCTTATCAGCAAATTAGTTTTGGACAACTTAAAAAAAAATGAAATCAAAAGTTACACAACTGAAGATTAACAGATCAATACAATAATTTTAAAAAGCAGTCGCCTTTTCTGTTAGTTTTCGTCCATGAATTGCAGAGTAACATATGAAATCGATGCCTATAGTAAAAAAACCGCTATGTTCTCTCTAAACAAAAACCCCAACACCCTAATAATGAAAATATCAAAAAGAAACTTTGAAAAGAAAAGGAACGGTCAAAGCCCCCTTTTTTTCTCACAGTTTGGTCAACCATTGAAAAAATCCAGGTCTAGCATTTAACCAAGAAGAAATCCAAGTCTTGCATTTAACATTGAATCATTAAAATCCGTCATCAAGGACTCATTAACCAACATAACTGAACTAATCAATATAAAACAAAAGGAATCAAACTTTTTTTTCTTCCTTTTCAAGCTTTACCTTGTTGTAAATGGACTTGTTCTTCAAAGCTTACTAACTTTAACAGCCAAACAAAGAAATATCTCTTGTGGGTTTATCAAAGTGTTAGATCTATGGATCCAACAAAATCAAGAAAGCTAAAATACAGATGGGTTTTAGCTGTTTAGTGTTAGTGTTTTTGTAGATGATGAAATTGTTGAGTGGAGAAGATTAAGAGAAATGGAGTTGTGAAAATATAAGTCTTTGTTAAAAGGTTGAACCCAGCTTCCCTCTCTCCCCCTCGCTCTCTCTAACCCTCCCTCTCTCTGTTTTTTTCCCCTCTCTTCTCTCTCTATTGTCTTAGCAGACGAGCCCCATAAAAACCAACATTGGAGAGCTAAAAGCCAGCAAAGCAGGGGTCCAGTTTTGGGCTCCACACACACTGTGGTAATAGAGGGCGAGAGTCAATGGTGTTTATACTTGTGATTTACTATTTTACATGTCATTTCGGGTCTGAATTTATTGCAAGCTTATGGCAAATAATAATAATAATAATAGTTTTATAATTAATAGAAAAATGTAAATAAGTTTGTTATCTCACCTTCGAAACATAGATTGTCTAACCTCCCATAATATATTTATTTGTTTAATATATACACCCGTATCCCATGTGTTTAAAACTAATATAATTAAACAAATTCAATGCTAAATCTAACTTTTATAAAATTACAACTATTAAATAAAATTATATATATCTAATAGCAAGTTATACGACGTACATGTTGCATTGATCATTTTGATACTTTGCAATTAAATAAATTCAATCAAAGTGTATTTTGACTGTCCAGATTCAACTCGATAAAATAAGGATTTATCGAAAGAAGATGCTGATCAACTTAATATAATAAACAAGGGCATTTAAATAAATAGAAATTCTCATATTGAGTTCCCTGTCATTTTATAATAGAATTATATTTGGAATTTACGAATAATATAATGTCTTATAACATTTAAATTTTAAAAAATTGGATATGTATTATCATACCAGGCATTATAAAATATTAAATCCTAAATTTCTTTTCTTAAGGAATTTTAAATGTCCTGGTAAAAAAATATTTACATGGATATTTTTATACAGTTTGTATATCAATTACAATTAAATTACTTGTCAATCAAATTTAAACAAGTGAGAGAGTAATTTTACTTGACCTATAACGGACCAGTGCGCTGAAACTGCAATGAGAATAGGCATCATTCAAACGAAGAAAATTGGATAATGATATCATGAACAGCAATATTTCGGGTGCTGCATGAAATGGGGTTTACGTGAATCCACGTGGAACGAGACATCACACCAAACTATAAATGTAAGCTGTTGTCTTGTTTTTATCTGGTTAACTGGTGTTTGGGTTGGATTTACTATGTCACGTGTCAGCAGATGAGAGGGGTGGCTCACGATTAGTGGGTAGTCTTGGGTAACTGATTACAAATCATGCTACTGGGAGGGACATAGTCACGCTTTTTAGGCGAGTCAACAAAAGCTATGGACCCAAAAACCATGTTTTAACCATGGATATAAAGTATTTTCCAAAGTTATTAAGACCCAGTCTATTCCATGACACGGTCCCGGATTCTTACATGTTGTTCAATTCAAGATTTTAAAAAATAAAAATGATAATACGATTATTTTAAAAAAATAAAAAGTTAAATCAAGTTTTAATAGAATCAAAACTTAATTGGTCAAGTTATTTATACAAGTTTGACGAGGTGTATTAACGGGTCAGAGCCAAATAATACGAAGAAAATAGTTAGCATTCCTGTATAACAACAGCTCATGAGAAAGACTTTTCCGGTGACTGGAGATTTGTGAGACAGCCGACTTTTGATTACCTCTTGAAAATGTTATCTGCTATAGTTCAAACACCACCACACTGTTTTTCGATTTTGCCCGTCTCGGACGGTGTTGTTCTTTTTTCACTCCTGTCCATTTACGCTGTAGAATTGTGAACCAGGAAACAGTCAATACATGCATGCGTGCAAGTAATTAAACCATCTCTGTTAGGTTTGATAAGTAAAAGAAGAAGAAAATAGAGAGAGGAGACGAGAACGAGTTGTGATCTTTTTTTACTTGCCATTCACGCTACTGTCATTACATCATTTCTACAATGCGGTCGAGGCCGTTGTTACTAACTCATTCCCCCTCTTGTTAACTACCTCTCAACTAACTAGTAATTACCCTTAACTAACTTTGCAGCTCTTGAATCACAAGTTTAATCTATTCGTTTCTATTTATTATGTACGTTCGTTTCTATTTATTTCATGAGCAGCAGAATGTAACAGGACTCCCATCTTTCAAATGATTCTTTACCTCAAGAATCTAAACAAAACTCTGGAAATTGTCGTTAGATCTTCTCTAATTCTTCATATGTTGTATCCTTAGGAAGAGAATTAGACCACTGGATCGGTCCTCCGACCGCAACTTTATTGTCTTTTTCATGAGCTTCTTGTCCAAAATTGCTACCGGACATATCCTTATCATACCACTTTCAACCATTGCTAGCAGCGTAGATGAAACTACACCTCCTCCACCAATCTTATTTTTTAAAAGCGAAACATCAAAGGCAAGGTGCATTGAGCTTCCTTCTGGTAATTTTAGTTTGTAAGCTACAATGCCAACTTTCTCGTTAATTGATTTGGTATGGACCATAATACCTTGGATTCAATTTATAATTCTTCTCCCTAGCTCGTGATCACATGGTCACGCAACCCACATGCAAAGATGTTAATTCCCGAAAAGTTAAGTAAATCAGGTTTGATAGGAGTATGACATAAAAATAACTTCTATCTAGGCACCAGCACTAATGGAAGCGGAAAACCCTTATCCAACGAATATTGATTCGCAAACGAGAAGTATAAGGATGACGTCATGAAGACAGTTGTTTTTCGATAAGTCATTTTTCAGTTCATTAAAAAACTATGGAAGGAAGATTATCTCACCAACACATACAAACACAAAGTGCAACAAACAAGAAGTTTTATTAATCTAAATAGTTTTTCCTTACATGTTTAATTATGCCTCTATTTATAGTGATTCTGGACTTAAAGAAACCGTAATGGACCCTCTTTAGGTGGACTTGTATGTAGCCCACTTACAATTGACCCAACTAAGTAATAATAACCCAAAGACTAAGAAGAAAATAATAAAAATATAAGAATCCAAAAATTATTATCCTAAATATGCTAGAATCAGATTTGTCACCATTAAGAAAGTCCCAAATAGACTAGAAAATCTGATTTAAAGGTAGAATGTATTCTAAAGTCTTCTTTCCTTTTGTAGCTCGGATGAATAAGGAATCCTTATAAGAAAAGGATTCTAAAACATTAATGAATCCTTGCTACACTTGAAAATTTTATCATAGCTCATTGAAGATGAATTAGAAAATTCTCAAAATAAGTCGGCACATCCTTTAAGGAAAAGAATCTTAGCCAAATAGGAAGTCTAGAAAGTTAAAAGGAAGTAAATAACAAAATTCATGCAGCCTTTGTTGACCCATATTGAGATGTCTTCTTGAGCTTCAATTGATGTGAAAGTTTAACCCAAGGTAATACAGTATGCCAGGAGACTCCACGTAAAATTTCAGCTCAATCCAACGATCCGATTGAGAATTATGACTGTTGGCGTAAAACTGGATAGTTGCACATTTTACATCAAAATCCAAATCTAACCTTGCTTGGATCACATCAGTGTAGCTTCAAAAATACTAGAATTGGGTCATCAGCAATTCATTTTATAAGCTAATATGGTCATTCTTCTTGTTTTGCTCTACCTATTGTTCTTTCCATATGTCTTTTTGATTCATTATGGAATCTCTGAATTCTTGATGGATGCTCTCCAGTTATCCATCAAGTCCTCTGCAATGTTCATTCATAACTTTAAATTTGTTGTTTTCCACCATTTTGTTTGGATATAAATGAATGGTCTCACTCTTGTGTGCGCTTTGATGCCGATTGTGAGCTTTGATATATAACAATACATAAAGTATAAGAAAATAGAGAGAAATGAATAGAGAATACAAGATAATGAATTGTAATCTTTATTTTATTTCTCTTCACATTATTGCCATTACATCATTCATGCAATGCAGCTAAAGTCGTTGTTGGCTGTTGCTAAATAATTTTCCCTCTCATTAACTACATTATAACTAACTAGTAACTACCATTAACCAACCTGCGTAGCTCATGATTTACGTGTTTAATCTCTTCTAGATACTGCTCTTCTAATTATGTGTTTTTGCTTATTCCACGTGCATAACATTTGTTCTTCCTCTTTACATGTTTAAGCTATATTATAGTTTTCAGACATGACTGGTTAAAGATTTGGAGTTTGATTCCATTAAAGATTCGGATCGCTAAATCAATCCCAAAACAACAATGTTTTGGATATAAATTAAAAGGAAAAACTAAAGTAGCATCATTTTGGATAAAAATAATAATAAAATTTTTTTGAAGTTAATCTAACTTGTTCTCATCTAAGTTTAGCGAACCAGCTAATATTTAAAACAATTTAAACCACCATGTTAACTCGATATTCTAATTATTTTTCTAATCAACTTTTAATAAATTATAATGTATAAGAGACTCCTCGTGATCTTTAGATCAAGAAATTTGAATTAAATAATAATATGAAAATAAATCAATTTATCGCCTTAATATTAAGCATCTATTAATTTGAATCAATATCTTAATATATTTGTTCAGACAATTTAAATTGATTCATGCTAAACAATAAGAAATATTCTTTAGAAAGATACAATTCAATCAGGTGTCCAGCAACACATCATCCAGATGAAAGATTTATTTTTATGTGATATAAATTCTTATATATATTATATATTGTGTCTGTGCCTCACTCGAATAAGAACAATTATGGGCTTCTTTGTATTTTCTTCATCTCAAGAAAACAACTTACATTACACCAGAACCAAATCAAGGTATTTTCCAATGTAAAATAGCATTTGATTATTATATTAGAATTTAAAAAAAAATAGGGATTGAAATAGCAAGGTCTAACCTCTTTTTTTTAAAGGAAATATAAAAATTCACTTCATGGTTTCAAATACACATTTATTTTTATATCATAATCTTCATTGTTTTCATTATTTTCACATCTATTTTTTAAAATTCTTGAATATTAACCAAACAAAACTTAATTAATTCAAACAGAAAGGCTAGTACTGCAAATTAAACAGGCTCCTAATCGCATGCAAACTACAGGGTTCGGGGAGGAATTCCACGGGGTTTGGGATGAAGATGACGAGAGTAGAAAATATATGTTCCTACTTCTAAAAGATATACAGAAGTTCCTTTAACGGGAATAAATGCCCTCGTATGTCAAGATTGTATCTTTCATAATATTTGGACGTGCTTCTTGAGCTTATGCTATCAAAAAGACCAATCGATAATTTGGCATAAAACGAGTGGCTTTTAACGAGTCATCCCGAATCCTACTATATGCTGGAATTAATTTGATTTCATCATTCATTTACCTTCCCCTCCATTAATTGGTACTTCACAGGGGTGAGGGGTCCTTCACCCCCTCCTTGCCAAAAACCAACACTTCTACTTGCAAACTTATCCTACATTGAACAAAAGAACAAGTCAGCTTCTCCATTGAATTAGCTAGCTTGTCAACATAGGCACCTATGCTCAAATATGATGAGGACCCCTCCCTACAAAATTGGTACAGCTAAAAATAGTGCAGTGATATTACTTTTGACTGGTGTTGAAATGATAAAATAGATAAAAATATGCTTGATTTGAGAAATAGAAAAAAAAAATTTAAATGAATTTTTATTCTTTTAAGATAAAAGGTAAAAGGCCGATATGTCTCGTTTATCTCTATTATTCATTTATTTTTGTCTCGAAAAAGCAGATAAATGGTAATTAATATACTGAAATCAAGTGAGAAAATGAAGTAAGTAAGCTAGAGAAAAATAAAGGGTTATGCAAGATTTGGGCTCTCTTATCTTGTTGACACCCCCAACAAAAGTTCAATTTTTTTTTTGTACGTAACCTACAGTCCGTAGATGGTGTCAAAATAGAGAGAGGAGAAGTGGACAGGATGGGAGCAGTTCAATAATATTAATGCAATGCTTGGATATAGTGCTTGCTAAAATGCGCGAGTGGCCCTGTATATATATAGTCAATTATAATCGTTTTCAGAAAATTTGATAAGATGACATGATTCATCAACTGTGGATTGTTTGGTATCCAATAGTGGGAATTGTCTGGTCATTATCAAAGGTCACCCTCCTTTACAATGGAAAAGAACACGATGATGGGGGCCAACTACAAGAACTAGCTGATGGGCATCTCTATTTTCCTTTAGAATTCACAAATACCATACTCTACATGGTCATATCCCTTAATCATCAAGCTAACTCCCATTTAAACTTGCTCATGTGGCTAAACCAGGTAATTTAGCTGCCATGGTTATGATGGCTAGCAACGACGTTACACGAGTTGGAAATACATTGTAAGTAGATCATGTCCAGGCCAAGGAGCCTGGAAAAAATTAAAAATGGACCCCGTTACCAAGAGAAGATTGTTAACGAGCCTCTATATACCATACACAGAGATGAATGTTACAGTTAAGTTGAAAGCAACATATTCATTGCATTCGGTGAATTGAATACTTGTCTGAGTGGGGACACATCAGAGTGTCCTATGGCCCTGCTCGGACAAATTGAATTTGCCTTTATCATGCTCAGATTTCACCCCGTTGTTCTTGAGTCTCGAGCAGCCTGCCATGGATATCTGAGAAGGAGAAGAATCACTGAAAAGGGTGAGATTACCGTGAAGAATGGCCAGTGACATGACATCTTTTTCTTACCATTGTATGGATAAGGATGTTGAATTTATTTTTGTATTTTAAAAGTATTTTTAAAATAATTTTATTTTTTATTTTTTATTAATATTTTTTGGTGATTTTAAACTGATTTTAAAAATTAAAAAATATTTCATCAATTCCTAAACACGACTCACCTTACAGCACGACACCCTGTTAAACTATGCTATTCCTTTAAAAAGTACAAAGGCCAATAGGACTGCCAGTTTGCCATTGAACTTGGTCATCAGGTTTCATTGACATGAAGCAGGGGACCACTTATACATCAGAGAGCAAGCTTGTCTTTTGCTTTGTTTCTTTTTTCATTGCATTTCGACTTCTAAAAACGAAATGGACAATGAATTGAATTGGGACGGTAAGTTGGCCAAAGTAAGTATTCCTTTTTCCTCTTCCCATCTTATGGTTTCCACATGACATGCCTTTCCAGTTAAAGCTCGCAGGTCTTGTTTCCTCGCCTTGTAGCTAGATGATGCTGGCCTTCTTTTCATAGAAAGAATTAATCTTTTTACCAGAGAGACGATGATAATATGGTATACAGACCAAATTATTGGATGATTTGAACATGAAACGGTCGATCTGATGTAACTCTTTTTATAAATAAAAAAATGGGGGGCTCGTGTATCTTGGGATGTGGACTCACAGCACGAAACATCTTACCCTGGATGAGTCTTCGTTTTCAAGATTAAATCACTGATTTGTTTTGGATGCGATAATATCTGTGTGATTGGTATGGAAGATCTGTATAGATGGAGAAGAGAAGGCAGAAACAGATTTGCCCTTTTACCTAACATCTAAATTAAATGTGGCGCAACGGAAGGACAGACCAATCTTTTGATTTCATATCACTTGTTCAAACTTCAAAGGCCACCAGGGTTTCCAACTGGGAATTGAGCTCGGATCATAGGAGCATGGAATTGGCTATGCTACCTTCACATTATCGACATCTTGAAGTCTAAGGATTGCCACGTTAGTAGCATCAGAAATCTCCACCATTTGATCGACCACGAATGTAGATAAGATAACTCTCAATAATGTGAATAAAAAAAAAAACAACAATGATGGAGGTCAAACAGCTTGGAAATAATTGGAGATTCGGTTCAATTGGGCCCAGACTAGGATTTCTTTTCCACAAGACAAGAGACTGCAATGACCATGTAAATCTTGAACCGTTCTTGGGATAGTTAATGAGGGGTTCAATATTATCCTAACTATAGCACCGCGTAATCATGGCTTGAACAGGAAAAAAGATAATGCACAGAGGACTTTTTTTTAATTGAGGGGGATTTGGGACATCTTTTATTATAAATATGTTACTTTTATCACGGCTTTCAATCTTGATATAGTTAAATCTTTATAGATTAATATTTTCTAACCATAAAAATTAATTAATTAATCATTATAATTTATAATTTAATTTTAAATCGGAGAGTAACAAAAATGTTGTTTAACCGAGGCCATTCAAAATATGTTTTTTTTATTGATTTCTTTTTTATTTTGTTATTTAATATTAAGCTTGTTGAGAATTAAATTTTAAAATTTATTTTAATTTACTTTGCATTAGCTATCTTAATTTCATAGCTCGAGTTGTAGATTTGACAAATAAACTAAGATTGTTTTTTATTTTTTTTATAATTGTTTTTATTTTGTTCTTCAACGTTCAATTGGTTTATAATTCAATTTTATAATTTATCTTGATTTATTTTATATGATATTATCATGATCTCATAACTCGAAGTATAAATTTAATAAGTTAACCTTGATTGATTCTTGTGAGTCCAGTATAATGTAATTTTAATATTTTTAAAAAATATCATCTTAATTTTTTTAATTAAAATATATTTTTATCATTCATTTAAGTTGTTTTTGAGTTATCAAGTCAATCAAATTATATCGACTCATTGAGTTAGACCCTTTATAATTTAATTTTTTTTCACTAGCAATAATAAAATATTTTTAGTGTAAAAAAAATGTAACGTGACTATTAACATGTAACATTGTGTGACTACTGCATTATCTAAAACCATTCAGATGAAATATTGTTTAAATTCTTATTTATTTTTATGTTTTAAAAATAATTTTAAAAAAATAATTTTTTTTACTTTATATTAATATTTTTTTATTATTTATAAATTATTTTCATGCACTGATATCAACATTATTTTTTTAAAAATAAAAAATATTATTTTAAAATATTTATAAGTAAAAAATATTTTAAAAAACAACTATAATTACATTTAGAGTCATACTTATATTCCAAATAAAACAACATGGTACTTGAACTAGCCTATATTTAACTCAAGATTTATTATTGTTTAAACCGTTGAGTTCACATTCAATTGAACGAGGGTAAATGAATATTAAATAATTAATAGTAAAACTTAATACTAATCAAGGGTTTAACAATGAGCACAGCTTGGTTAAGGCCTCCCTTGGAACAACGTCCATGAGCTTTTATCTTTACTGGTAATCCTGTGACATTTCCTTTGAAGATAACTCTCATTTCATTTTTCTTGCTAAGAATAACAAAGAGGACTTCTGAATGGGTCGCTGTCCTCAAANCAAATTTCTCGTTCAATAAAATTTAGTTTATGCCGGGGTTTCTGGGATTCGGGACGTGGTTATCGCTTCACATCACTTTGACCACTGACTTGGAACGTACGGGCTCCTCCCAACTCCTTGTCGCGAGTGTATTTAGTTTGACGACTGAAAACTACTTTTATTTTTTTTGTTTTTTTAATGATTTTAAATCTTTTTATATGGTAGCATTAAAAATAAATTTTAAAAAATAAAAATATATTATTTTAATATATTTTAAAACAAAAAATATTTTTAAAAATAATCACCATCACAACACCCAATACTAAATACTTTTTAGACCTTTTTAAAAGTTGTGGTTTAATGATGTATTTGCTATTTTTTAAAAATATTTTTTTTATTTAAAAATATATTAAAATAATATTTTTTATTTTTAAAATATTATTTTAACACTAGTATGTTAAAATGATCTTGACAACACTAAAAAATATTAATTTAAATTAAAAAATTAAAAAATTATTTTTTAAAAAAAATATTCTTAAAGTAAAAATTAAACAGGGACGCTAAAAATTTCTGACTGTTTTTCTATTTTGTGGATGATACTTGCTGCAATCACTGCTTCCTGTATGGGAATTTACTCGGGATAATTATCAACTGAAAATTCTAAGAAATGGTCAATTTGCTATGAATTAGGCATGGCAACGAATCTCAGCCTGGAAAAAGACCCGGGGATGCCATGAATCCTATAGCTAGTCTAAATTCAAAATAATGACTTCGTTTTTTGGAATTCGACATCTCTTTCAACGTCCAGATCAAGATCAAGATCAAGATCGAGATCAATTAATATGGAAAATTACTAAAGCTGATGCTAGAGTGTTATTAACATTCTATCGTTATTGTTTGTTCTTAGTATTTTTTCAATTAATATGGATATCTAACTAGTTTATACTACTTTCACTAGGACTCGAACTGAAATTCGAAGGAAGGAAAGGTCACCCAGCAACCACTGCCCCAGCAATTTTTTAAATCTTCGCAGATTGATGGGTGTCAAATGTCAAAGCTTGTGCTGAAAGAATGGACTATCAGTGCAAAAAGGTGAGAGACGTACCCATCCTCTTCCTGCACGTTTCTGTACTGTATTCATAGAATTAATTAAATTCCTGTTTATTCGATGAGAGAGGATGGCAACTAGGGGAGTGTGTTGAAAATGACTTGGAAAACAAACATATACAAGTATATAACAGCAAAAATATATAGAATTGCTTGGAAAGTTGAAGTATTGTCCAAGTATATCAAGGTTTTGCGTGTATACTGGGGCAGGGGGAGCCTGTTCATGCCTGCTAAACAAATTTTATCTCGGGAGAAAGTGTAAGAAATTAGCAGGTGGTTTAATCCGTCCACATCTCCATGATCAAGATTTGAATGGTTCGTGGTTTTCTGATTACCTCCATTAGTTTGTTAATGATAAACAGTTCAGCTTTTTATTTCCTTAATCATGTGCTAGTCAGGGTTAGGTTTAATTAGAGACAAAGATAGAGATTATTCCAGGTAAAAGACAAGGCTCTTGTCCTTCTTGTTTTAAAGAAGAAAAGCTCATTTTAAAATTATCTCAAAAACATATTTGTATTTATGTGTTATTTTTTTTTCCTGCTAGTGCTTGTTACTTCAGTAACGATAATTTTTCATAATAGGGTTGCAGTACGAGGCCCAAGCTCTACTGTATATTGATAGTACTGTGCTCTTCTCAAGTGTTGTGCAAAATGGTTTCAATTTCAAGGATAATATTCTCTCTTTTATGATTATTCTTGCGACGATCTTGTTCCTCGCTTGTTCTGGGCACAGGAAATGGCATCGTGATCAGATGCGACGATATTGTTCTAAGGACAAGGTTTATTAGAGCATGAAAAATATTATACTGAATTGTTCGAAACTACAGGATTTTGACAGGATTTTTTTTAAAAAAAAGAAATAAAAACTCAACTTGCAGAAAAAGGCAAGAGGACAAGTTCTTTTTTGTGCATAATTGGATTAATTCTTGAAATCATGATTCCCTGGAATTGCTATTGGTCTCTGGGGTCAATTAATGACTTTTCGATTAATTGAGCGGGGGTTAAGGGGAAGACAGATTAAGGTTGGTGTTTGCATGGTGAGGAGTCCTTTTCCGACGAGGAAGATTTAGCGAGATGCTCCCACGAATTAGTCATTGGTACTTGTGTGCATCATTTTCGACAAGATGTTTCATCCTTCAATTTATTGCCATGATTTCAATAATTAACGGACCGAATTTCAGTTGAAGCCTTGAGAAATTTAGGCCGATTTCACGTCACATTAACGTGAAAGAACCTTAATATGTACTGCATGAAGAGTTTTGTTCTTACCCAAATACATTCAAAACTAGAATGTTTCGCACAGTGATTGTTTTAAAACAAAAATCTATTAGAATAATTTAAAAACATAAAAAAAAATTCAATTACCATCACAAAAACAATTAGGCTTAGAACGAGCCTAAAAAGTCCACGCTTCTTGTCTAGGGCTTAGCTCGGCATTGCTTATTCACCTTCTTTACTTGAGCTAGGTTAGAGTTACGGGTGAAACTTTCTCAATGATTATGACATGTATATTTTATGTTTGAGTAATTTTTTTATTAAAGATTGATATTTTAAATTTGAAATGGATATGTACACTATGGAAGTTTTTTTTTTTTAATAAGTATCTAGATTTGAAAAACACGATAAAAACATAAAAACAATAATTTTATTTTGCCAGATAAGAGAAAACCTTTTCTCTTTGATTTATACCATGTTATTTACGTAGCGTGCGTAACAAGGATTAAAAATAAGGTTCTTAAACCTCGAAGGTGCAATCATAACACTACATATGAATATAAAAACTCCCTAATATTTTATAAAAAGTTTGAAAAATAGTGGTAATAAATACTGCAAATGTTTAAATATAATTAAGTCTTGAGAACAGACGTAGCTAAAATAATCGAAAGCCACATAGGAAAAACAACTAAAATCCAAAATTAACCACTAAAATAACTAAAATAGAAAAGCAACAACTCTGAGACCTAATGATGAGATATCCAACGCCTGATAATCGACAAAGTGACAGTCTTTAAGAATTTGATCTATGAAATGATCTCCCCAAATCAGGCCAAAACCAATGGCCGATTCTTCCATTATTTTTATTTTAGCTGGACTTCATATCTAGGGCGTCAAAACTTATTCTCATAATTGTTTTTAGGCCTGACATTGTCTATCAGGTAGATAAACGTGTTTGCAATAAGTTATTATCTGCAAGCAACAATGATCGCGTTTTTCAGCAGGTACTGATTTAGAATAAATTCTTTCTTTTGCAGGTTTCTCTTCTCAATTTGATGAGTTTTTTGTCACTTCCTCCTCGTTCTTAACATCCCTTGCCCGTCAAATGACATCATTGAAAGAAATGGGATTTCTTTTAGATCGGGCAGAGGGGATTATCACCTGAATGGATGAACAATCAAAAGGTATTGCGCACAATTATGACACTAAGAATTAAATATCGGTTACTGTACACATATTTCAACCTTGATGTCGATGGATTACTAATTTACCTATCATATCATTGTTTGTCAATGACCTAATCAATGCATCTAGGTAACCCTCCCTCTCGTGAAGATGGGCGGTTTTTGAAGCTGTTGTTCTGACTATTTTTTAGAGTATCTTTTTTTTTATATTGGTATATTAAAATGATTCTAAAATAAAAAAAGAAAATACTAATTTGAGATGAAAATAAAAAATTATTAAAAAAATAAAATATAAAAATAGGTAAGCGGACGAGATCAACATGGTCATAGATGACTTGCAAGGAGCTGGGAAGCTGCACTGTCTTTGCGAGAATGCGGTGATCTTGTATTGTGGTAACCACTGCAATCCTTTCCAATGCATGCTCGAAGAAGCCGGTGGCTTTGGTCCAAACGAGGTTGCTTTAGTTCGTTCTATTTTATTTCTGGATTAACGCCTCGTTGTGGAATTCTTTCCTCCTGCATGTCCTTTTGGTGCTGGGTTGAGGCATAATGGGAGAGATTTAGATTAATTAATTTCGTTTTAGGTGAGTGGTTTGCTGGATGATGACCCACGTGGCAGATTTCCCACAAAAAGTAAAAGGTTCCGAGGTTTGATTCAAATCTTGCAGCTTTTTTTTTTAGTGTATTATATGATGCAATACGTAGATTCTTTTGGATAAAAAAATAATTTAGGGCACAATTCTTGGACTAGCCTTTCTAATAATGGAGTGGCGATGATTTAAAAATAACAATCCTAGACATGATTCATCCGGATGCTGTCAAGCTTTGCGAAAAAAATCTGGTAGTCTCTAGATGCTTTTATGCCTTGCGATGAAATCGGTTAGATATATAAATGAAGTATATTCTCCTGGCTGGCGTTGTTGTGGATTGAACTTTTTTAAAAGAATAAAATAAAAAATATTAAGAGTATAATGCTTAGTATTATTAAATTTATTTGGGTAGTTTAATTTTAAAAACCGTGAATTTAATTTTTTTATCTAATTTAAATTTTAAATTAAATCATACGATATCTAACTCAAAATAAATAATTTAATTTAACTTCAATTATCAGTGAAGACATCTTTTAAAAAAATATTAAAATGACAATTATTTTATAATATTAAAATAATGTCAGATTTAATCAACCTTGGTCATCCCATCCCATGGATTGAAATAAAAACTTTAACAAGTTTAATAACTTTATTATTTTTATTAATTATTTTTATTTAATTTTGGGATAAAACTACATACTTAAAAAGTCAAGCACCAATTCTAAAAAAGACTTTTATTTGATGCCGTGAAGATCTTATAAAAATATAAATCATAAATTTTATTTTTCAACTAATTAAATATTAAATAAAAAAAATTAAAGAATAATTTTTTAAAAAAATAAGCATACTAAATTTAAATAAATAATTTAATTTAATAGATTTAGATACAACTTTAATTACCAGTAAAGACATCATGTAACTTTAAAAAAATATTAAAATGACAATTATTTTATAATATTAAAATGATATTAGATTTTCAACCTCGATCATCCCATGATTAGATTAAAAATTTTAATAAATCTAATAACTTTGTTATTTTTATTTAATTTTGGGATAAAATTACATACTTAAAAAGTCAAGCATCAATTCTAAAAAAGATTTTTATTTGATATCGTGAAGATCTTATAAAAATATAAATCATAAATTTTATTTTTCAACTAATTAAATATTAAATAAAAAATTGAAGAATAATTTTTTTTAAAATAAGCATACTAGGTTTAAATAGTAAACTCCTTAGATCTATAAATTGAAAAATTAAATTTAACATATCAAACTAGCAAATCAAATAATAAATTATACTAAAATTAATGATTTTTTTTTTTTTGAAAATATTTTTTATTTAACAATACAACAGTAAAAATATAACTCAATTTTATGAGTTGATTTGGAAAGGCATTGACCTGTACCCTGACTCAAAAACAAATTTTGATTTTAGCTAATTTTTACCGGTCCAGTCAGACCCAAAATCACTAGTAATTTGATCCGTAACTCGGCTAAATCAAACAAACGCTCCATATCCGATCGAGGAATTCTTTTACAAAAGAACATGACAAATCGTTGGCAAATTCATCATTTACCACAAACACGTGCAATCCCCATCCCCAACTGAAACCACGCAGCCACCCTTGTCCATCTTCAAACTGGGAGGAAAGGGAACCAACTCTTTTCTTCATAACATTTTATTAAATGTTCTTGTAACTCTTAGATCTCTTTGATACTGCGGTTAAATTATATTTTTGAGTTTTTTTGTTTTGGTTTTAAATAATTATCTCCTGCATTTTTTAATTTTTTTAATATATCAGTGTCAAAAACAAAATTTTTAAAAATAAAATAAATATTATTTTAGTATATATTATTAAAAAAATAACTCAAAAATCAACTTATAACACCTTCCATTATAGACCCTTGCAATATCATTACAGCTGCAGTGGGTTTTTAGCCGCAACAATAACAAACGGCAGATAGAATCAAAACAAGGTAGTCTCGATCATTTTAATGAAACCTTTTTTTATTATTTTCAAAAGTAAACTACTGTTTTTTTTTTTTAAAGAACCTTGTTTCAGGATGGGTTACTAGAATAGCCCATTTAACCAATGACAAACTAATCCCATTTTGACTAATATATCTCCCCTAGCCCATGCAAACACCATTACATGGGCAAAGGTTTTCAATTCAATAAACAGACCTTCGAGGCCTATACTCTACATTTAAAGACCGGCCCAATAAAAAATAACCTGGGGCCCGTATGGCCGAATTCAAGTATGATTATATTGTAACCCCACTAGATTCCACAATGTCCATTTCAATATCTGTAATTAAGAATCTCCTGATATCACCCTTAAAGTTTCAATGCTAAACCTAAACACGGTAAGCTGAAGCCCATCTCTCACTAGGCTAGGAGGGTAAGATTTTTTTTATGATTGGTTATAGAATGAGTATTCATCAAGCTGGGCCTAATCGGCTTCCATACTTTCCGAAAATTATAGGATCATTATTGGGAAATGTTAAATATAGGCGGCAAAGTTGAGCATCTCTAAATATGCAGGGACTGAAGTATAAATACCTCAAAATCAATCTCTCCTGCGCAATAACCCTACCGCGAAAGAGCGAGACAGAAATCCAAAAAATTCTGCGTTATAAACACACAGAGACGCTGAAACGCGCTCACTTCAAGCTCTCAATAAAAATAAAAATAAAAATAAATCGTCTAGTCTCTTGTTTACTTCACCTCTCTCGCTCCACTTCTTCCCGGCTGCTAATTTGCAGGTAACAAATATTCCTCATTTTTTTAATAATTTCTTTTCCGTCTCTTTTTAGAAAACCTAATGGCCTGTTTGCTTTCCGAGAAAAAATGAAGGAAAATTTGAATAAAACGGCTTTTATGGCATCCGAATGCTAGTAATTGCTTTGCTGTGGCTTCTCTGTAGCCTAGCAGAGCGTTTTTAAGTTAACGTAGGATTTGAAATGGCGTTGTATACTGTTACTGTGCTCATTTAGGGTTACGGAGATTTAGATTAGGTTTAATTTGCTTAGTTAATGCAAAGCCTAATATTCTCATGTGAAGTAATCTTGTTATTGAAATTGTATTTGTTATTGTAAATTGTGTGATTTTTTTTTAAATTATCGGCGAGTTGTGCAAATAACGAAAGTATTTTTTTTAATGAAATGGAATTAATTTAAATTATTGTTTGTTTTCGGTTGCAGTGGTAATAAGGTGTTTTTCATTTTTTGTTTGGACGATAGTGAAAATGGAGTTTGATGAATATGACTACTTAGAGAAAACAGTTGAGAATCCGGAACCCCAAAAGGTGAGGGAAACTGCTAATGGTGAGGGTGATATTGTGAAATCTAGGGAAAAGGATCGACTGCGGAGTTCAAAGCGTAGGAGTGATGATAAGGATGATGGTGATGATGAACGAAGACGTTCAAAGCAATCTAGATCTGGAGATGAGAACAGGGACCGTGAACGGAGTAAAGAAAGGGGTTTGTCCCATCATCGGTCACAATCTAGAGATGGAGAGAGGGATCGGCACAGGAGTAGCAGGGAACATAGGGATAGGGACAGAGGTAAGGATAGAGACAGGGAAGAGAGAAATGGGAAAGAAAGGGATCGTGATCGAGATAGGAGGGAACATGACCATGATGGTGAAAGGGAGAGGGAGAGAGAGAAGGAGAGGGAAAGAGAGCGGTCGCATCGAAGCAGGAGTAGATCAGAAAGGCACAGAAGTGATCAGGATGAAAAGGTTAGAGAGAAGAGCCGGGAGAGGGAGCCTAGAGAAAAGGAAAGAGAAAAGGAGAGGGAGTCAAGGGAACGGGACAGAGAAAGCAGGTACCTTGCATTTTTATATTCATTAATCATGTTTTTATCTAGTGCTCTTCCTCATGTCTTTATGTTCATGGCTGATATAACTGTGAGTTGGTGGAAACTTTTCTGATGGTTTCTGTGAATCAGTTTAGATGATAACATCTATTCCAGTGTAATTCTGCCTTGAGTGGCTGTGTTTATTTACTGGTTTTTGAAATTGTTTTCAATGGTTGATATCAAGCACAATAAGGGTGTAGTAGTAGGTGCAAACTGCCTAGTGTAGTTGATAGTCACTCGGCACCATTCCAAGAGACTTGGGATGAAATCTCACTCACTTCTGTGATTAAGATAGACATAAAGTTAACCTGTATTCAACTATTGGACCAAAAGATAACTGTGTTTTATCATTTAGAGTTTGGTGGAAAACTAATGTTATTTTCTATTAAAAGTTTATGCGATTTATATAACATAAACTCCTAACAGTGTGGCTTTCACCATAATATAACAATACATTACTCCAGAGTTCTTTTATTGGATCTTATTTTCATCATCTTGTACTTGGTTCCCTCTCCTTTTCTTTCTCTCTCATTTTTTAAGGCTTTCATTCTACCATTTATTTGGATTTCTTTCGTGCTGTCTGAACTTGATTTTGGAATGTACAACTATTTCCCAATGCTTATCACATTAGGACTGGGTGTCATGGCTACACCTGTGATGAAATGTTGTTTATACCATCCATTGGACAATCAATTAGAAGTTTGAAAGGAGAATAAAGACCCAGTGACAAATAATCTCCAGTAATTTGAAACCCCTATGATGTGATAGTTTTCTGATGGTCTCAAAATTAGAAAATAAATTATATTCTAGACCAACTATGGTTTCTCTCTTTTTCGCAAAATTTAGTGTTTTTCTTGATTTTGGAATTTCAGAGCATTCAGTTCATAGAGTTCTCCATATGTTGAGGTCTCTCTTTCCACATTGTTTTGGGGCTAATTGTATATTCTTCTTCCAGTTTTCCCTGGAATGCTTGAAATCTGCGGTTCATTTTTACTAAGTTCCCTGTGACATGTTGGAAAATTCGAGTTTCTAGAGTGACAAGCCTTCCCCTTCCCTTTTTTAATTTTTGTGTGGGGAAGGAATCTGTTGTGTGGTGGGTTTTACATTTTTGAATGTTAGTTTTGACCATGTTTGATGACAGTACAGTAAGGTGGAACAGCAGTTATCTCTCTATAGGGATTTGCTCTGCACTGTTAAGATACCACTTTCATTGTCTTGAATCTAGATCTATGTGGTGAATAAAGTATTCATGATAGTGCAGTTATTATTGAAATATACTTAACTTTATTCTTGGGGTCCAATGATGCTCACCGATGGCCTTCTTGAATGTTGAGTGATCAACCTCTGTGTGGCTTTATCTGTTGTTGCTTGACTTTCTGTCCAGATGTCATATTATAAAGATACGCAAGAAAAGCTGGAGATTGGAGACTGTTGCCATTTGATGTCTACAGTTGTCACACGATGGTGACAATTTCATGCTTTTAGACTTGTAGATGGATTCAGTAATCACTTAGTGGTTTTAAGGGAAGTGATTGTCAAGCAGAATGTCAAGAGAGTTGTGCTGCAAATATTTGCTCTCACACATTCTCTCCTGTTTTTATAAATTCCTCTGCACTTGCTCCTTAGTCCCAAGATCTTATTATGCTACATCTCTTTTTTATGTGTCGAGTCCCTGTCCAGCTGTGCTTGTTGCAGTCCTCTCTAGATTGTGCAAATACAAATGCCATTTCTTGGTCTGATTTCTTCTTGACAATATTCTTAGCTCTTAATGGGTATTTTATTCCATTGTTTTAATGAGTTCTCTTACTATATCTCGTAAGTTTCATGTAGTTACTTGTGCTGTTAACTATCTTGAAAATTCTGAATATTGAACATTAGATTCTGGGACTCGCAGATATGCTAGAGCATTCAGATGGTCTTTCTGGCAATTGGGCCAGGCACAGGAACTCAGGTCATGGGTCTTAAATGTTTCTTCATAGGCTGTCTGGAATCATTTAAAAGCTTGCATTGCAAGATTGGGGGTTTCAGTGTTGGAGGTTTTGACCAGGGTGGTGATGTCATGTTGTGATTTTTGTTATCCTCCAGATTTGAACTTAGTTGCTTAATTATATTTATTCTGTTGCAGAAATGCCGGTGAGGGAGTGATGAGCTTTGCTTAAGAGAAGCACTCCATCTTCTGATGCTTGTGGAAAACTCAGTGTTCCGTGGGCTGCAAGCATTTGTTTTGTTTTATTTTTGCAGGATAGATTATAACTTGAAAAAGTACCCAATTGCCTATCTTGAAATTCTAGTTTTAAGATGACCAACAGTGCTTTCCCATACTCTTTTGTAAGAGTATTAGATTACTTATTGGCAAATATCTTTGTCATTGTGCTCAAAATTGTCTTGGATGTCACATGCATGCAACTCCTGCACAATTTGTTAGCCTAAAAAAGTTCTCACTACCTTAACTCAATTCTTTTGCAAGCTTGACATGAATAACATTAGTTATCCAACGTTTCTTCACCTTCGAAGCATGGAGATGATTCACAGTTGAATTGTTTCTCAATTTCCCACTTTTTATTATAGCCAAGCCCCTTTTGTTTTAGTCCTGAGTATCATCTTGTGAGTGGCATTGGTGTGAATTGCTGCTGTTCATATTGTTCGATTTAGCAAAAAATAAAATAAAAAAAAATCTACTTCGATAATCTTAATTTTCTGAGTTTTCAGTTTCCATCTACATTTATTTCTCTGTAATCCATGGGACTGGTAGTAAAACCGTGGTGAATGACATTAACTTCTGAGTGCTTCTTTCCTGCCTTCTGCTGATGGTTTCTTTTTTGGGATATATGAACTTAACTCGATTATTAAAGTTGTTAACTGGTTTCACATTAATGCATATAGGTCCTTTGGTATTGCCAAACTTGATGATGGTGTATCCATTTAAGATTATGTTTATATCAAAGGTGCAAATTTATTAATCCATCACTTGAAGCTGGATTTCTAGTTCACTTCTCTTATTTGCAACTTGCAACGTTGTTCCCCAGGTTGGTTCTTGTTAATTTGAAGATGAAGATCACTTAATTTCAACATGTACATTCACAAGTCCGCTCATGTTAACTTTGTCCAGTTGCCTGCAGGACCCTTTTTTGTGGGTTCAGCGTTTTAACTCTTATTGGAGACATTTTCAATATTGTTTTGGATTATTTTCTAACTCTTCAATGATAAAGCAAACATAAGAAAAACCTTCTTTCTTTTGAAAGACAAATCATCATTGTGTCTGTATTTGCTTTATGAATGTTTTACTCACTGGCTGTTTTCCTCATCAATTTGCTACTGGTTAGAGAATTGAGATCGCTAATTTTGATCTCCACTGTCTTGCAGAAGATATAAAGAAAGGAAGGAAGAAGCAACAGAGCCTGAGGTTGATCCTGAAAGAGACCAGAGGACAGTATTTGCTTATCAGGTTTGATATAGACATGCTTGATATAAATTACGTTGTGTTCCCATGGCTTTAGTTGTAATGTACTCCATTTCACATGGTTTCCATCTTTGATTCTGGCGAGAATGTTTTATAGATATGTTTGAAGGCAGATGAAAGAGATGTCTATGAATTTTTCTCAAGGGCTGGCAAGGTTAGTTCTGTAGCAATTACTTACACAGCTGTTTTATTTGGAGCTAATACCTTTTGTTCTCTAGTGTTGCTCGTGACAATCATGCATAATCTATAGAGTGCTTCTATATTATAGTGTGTGAAGGAGTTGTTGCTGAATGATAAAAGATACATGGTATCTTATATTTGGGAAGGGACTCACCATATAAGCTTTAGTGGGGCTAATTCCTTCTTATTTGGAGGAAAAATATGAATCAAGTGCACATTGTAATATTTTATATATAAGAGCAATTGCTTGTCAATTAACTTTTATGTGCTGTGTACATGACAAAAATACAAAAATTCATTGCAACAAGCACAAATTCCTTGTTACTTGGATAGGGGATTGCTGTTTGGTTGCTTAGTTAGCATATTTTCTTCCTTTTGTTTCTGATATGCTCAGCACAACTTTCAGGTGCGAGATGTACGACTCATCATGGATCGCAATTCAAGACGATCAAAAGGAGTTGGGTAAGTTATATTTAAAATGCTCCCTTAATCTTACAGATTGACTTATTTTTGGTTTTATGAAGGTTCCAATTATTAGTCTGTGTTGTGCATTCTCATCTCTGACTTTTGTGAAGTTTTTCTCTTGCTTTATCTTTATTCGGCTAGCTAGGAGCCATGCTTCTCTTTTGGCTTTTTAATCACCGAGGTCCATCAATTTGAAAGGAATTGAAAACTTGGAGTTTTTGGTGTTTATTATTGTTAAGGAAATTAAAAATTACAATTAGTGATTGTACTAGTTGTTTGAGGTCTCACTTGAGTGAACAGTGGTCTCAAAAACAGCTTTGGTTTTGAAGTTATTTGTGAACAGCCTCGAGTTAACATGGTGATGCTAGTCTCCTTTGTTGCATTTGTTTTACTTAAGTGCAATATTACTCCTGTTTTTAGGTATATTTAGTTCTATGAGGTCATTTGCAATATTGCTCATCTCTTTTTTCTAGCTATATCGAGTTCTATGATGCGATGTCCGTGCCTATGGCTATAGCACTCTCTGGACAGCCCCTTCTTGGTCAGCCAGTGATGGTGAAGCCTTCTGAAGCTGAAAAGAATCTTGTTCAGTCAACTACAGCTGTGGCATCGGGTGGGCTTATAGGCCCCTACACCGGAGGGGCTAGAAGGTTGTATATCGGCAACCTGCACTTCAACATAACCGAAGATCAGCTTCGTCAGGTAAGCACTTTTTATGTTACTGTTTATTTTGGCACTGATCTATCTAGAACGTGCTCACCACATCAAATTCTCTGTTTTTTTTTTGTTTTTAGATTGGCTTGATATATAAAATTATCAAGGGAATTGTATGTTAACATAGAGAAACTTGACTGCATTCCAGTTTTCATGAATTTGTGTTTATGATAGCTGACTATCATTATCATGTGATTTTTTCCCTTCCTGTTAGGATTGTACTTTTGTTCTTGCTAGTTGACATCAGTATTCAGATATTTCTCACTGGACTTATTTTCTTGCTGCACAGGTGTTTGAGCCATTTGGTGCTGTGGAATTGGTGCAATTGCCTCATGATGAAAGTGGGCATTGCAAAGGTTTTGGTTTTGTCCAGGTTAGTTTTGTCAGCAAGAAAAATGAATTTGAAAAAAATAATTAATGAAATTTTGCAAGTTGAGTTCCAAATGCATGTCTATATTAAGAAGGAAACCGTGACTAAGGCCTTAAAACTGATGTAACTATTGTTGATGAGGCTCCTTTAGTCCTTTATATTTCAACAGTATCTTAAACAATCCTCGGATACTCTCTTCGGGGCTGCACCAAGCTCTTCCTTCCAATTGGCCTTGAAATAGGCTTAACTAGAATCCTCTTGGAAATTGGAGATTAATTGCTTTAACTTTTGCTTCAGTTTGCACGTCTTGAAGATGCTAGAAATGCACTAAACTTGAATGGACAAGTGGAGATTGCAGGAAGGCCAATCAAGGTAATCTCATGCTTCTTCTAAATGGCACTTTTCCCTTCTTGTGCTCTCTGCATTGATGGTGGATCTCATACGGTCATTTAACTGCATTAGATATTTATATGTTCTTGCTTACTGTTCAGGTGTCAGCTGTTACTGATCAAGCTGGAGCACAAGATGGTGGGACAAATGTTGGTGATTTTGATGATGATGAAGGTGGTGGCTTGGTTAGTAATTGTACTTGTCTCTCTTGATAAGTGGTGAAGATATTTTTTTTTTGGCTGATGAAGAGAGGGCTGTATTGGATTAAGAATGCACTCTTGATATTGGCCTGCTTCTCTGAATGGACCATTAAGTGCTTAGTTTCTTGATGTGACAAATAGAAGATGGAAAATGAAACCAAAAAAATTGTTACTCTTTACAGTCCATCTTATGTTGCTAGCTATTTATATTTCTAGTACATAATTACCAACAATTATGTTGAAGCATACTTAATCTTGCTTCAAATTTCAGGCGCTGAATGCACGTTCTCGGGCACTTTTGATGCAGAAGTTAGATCGCACTGGCACCGCCTCAAGGTTAGCCTCTGTCAAGCCCTTTTGCTTTGGGATTGGATTGTCTGATGATTTGATTGATTTGACAACAACTTTTATTTGCAGTCTTACTGGTTCCCTAGGCACCCCTACTCTACCATCAGCACCTATCCTTGGGTCTGCACCTGCAGTGTCTCCTGCTATTGCTCCTCTTTTATCAGGTTCTGTTCTGGCTATACCTGGACTTCCAGTTGCAGGTCTTCAACTTCCTGCTACTACTATTCCAACAGTGGAGACAATTGGAGTCCCAAGTGATTGCATACTCTTGAAAAACATGTTTGATCCAAAAACAGAGGTCCGTGGACTCATTTTTTAGACTTCCTGATTTTTCAGCTTTTGTTTTGTTTTGCTTAGGCTGTCTTGTTTTTGCAGACTGAACCAGATTTTGATTTGGATATTAAAGAAGATGTTCAAGAGGAATGCACAAGGTTTGGAAATGTGAAGCATATACATGTCGACAAGTAAGTACTGTTTAGGTGTGCTGTGTGATTTCTTCTCTTTGACTGGTCAGGGCTTGAGCCTGTCCTCTTCAAACAGTCAGTTATTTTAAAGTCTATCCATTCTTCTGTTATATCAAAGCATCTTCCTCTCGATGAGGTCTTTGTGACTCAACATGTTATTTCTTGCTGTTTGTGATAAATCCTGTCTATTTTGTTTCTATCATGTTTCTCTCTCACAACTGCCTTTTTTTCCTTGGAGAAACAGGAACAGTGCCGGTTTTGTTTACATGCGTTTTGAGAGCATGCAAGGTGCTGCAAATGCACAGCGAGCTCTCCATGGAAGATGGTTTGCAGGGAAGATGATCACTGCAACATTCATGGTAATCATTCAATTTCTTACAATATTAGTTGTGTCATTTGTCAATGCAACTTATGCTGCAAACAAATTCTACTGACTTGCAGGTTCCCCAGGCCTACGAGGCCAAGTTTCCTGACAGTAGATAGGATTAGGAGCATCTGAATTTGGGTGATCAAATTCACCATCTCTTCTGTTAATTCTGGCTTTGTCATGTTGCACTGTTGTTTAGATTAGATGAGATAGATGTTGGAAGAAATATGTACATGATATCGTCATGAAGTTTCATATTTGAAAAATTCAGACCTGTTTGTATTTTGTACGTATTGTATGCCTCTTTGAAGACCAGATAAGATCTTTCAAGTCTCTTTTTTGTTCTTTCCCTATGCCCTGCCTATAAACAAATTTATGAATCCATGGGAGCCAATCCAATTCAGCCCACAACGAGGTTGCAGCCCTCTAGGAGGATGCGAGAAAACTGTCACCCCCATTGTGTCGTGATCCAAATGGTCACGGGTGAACCCTATGCAAGAGCCGCGTACGGATGCTCTCGGCTGGTGCAGCATCACGGTGTGGAGAATGGTGGCGGAGGGGCAAACCAGCACGGTGGTCTGGATTCCATCAGTGTTTAGCTTCACCCAATCTTTCGAAAGTCATTTAAAAACAGAAGTTATGTTTTCTTTTTGTGGAAAATTGAATATTAAGGAATTTAACAATTTTAGAAATCACATTCCTTCAAACCTGGACAACGTGATTCATTTATAAAATAAAGGAATCTAACATTTCCTAATGATTGAAGATATATATATATATAATCCCCCCTGTTTTCATTTTAAGTGGACTTCATGCCCGCTCTTATTTGTTCATAATAGCGTAACTTTTTACTGACTTATTGGAGGCTTATAACTTTTTTATAAGAACTGCAGGCTTACAAATCTATTATGTATTTTAATCACTTTATTATGCTACCAAATTTATTATTTTTCTTGGCAGTTTTAACTTTATAAGATTAAATTTAATATTATTTTCAACAATCATATTCTAATAGAATATAGAAATCTGTATACTAAACACTTGTTTTCAACTCACTGCCTCACATCTTCCTCCCTCAACCACACTGCTTTGATTTTGATGTTTTCCAATTGATCCTTTCTTGTACCTCTTTATGCCTAGCATTAGTTTTAATTCCTTGTGTCTAGCATGCTTTAATCTTGGACATTAAAATTGTCAGAGCAAAATAATGGCACTGCTTTGGATAATATATCAGAAGAGGAAGAGGGCAACGGCATAATTTATTTAGGTAGCATCATATCAGCTCCTTCAAGGTTTAGGCATCCACGGGAGGTTCTATGGGGAAATACAAGGCAATGCTCGTGTAGCTGGCGATGCTCTCCATCGCATGACACTAGATATTGGCCAAGGTTGGTGTTTAGATGAACTCTCTTTTTCAAGTTTAGGAGTCTCAATCAAGTCCAGCTATGAGTTAACCTCTCTAATATATATGCAATTTTTTTACCCAAAATTTGGCTAAAGAGCGTAAACCCACCACCAACACCACTCCTGACAGGTAAGTAGCTGATTAGCGCTAGAAGGAGAGAGGCACAGAGCACTTTCTTGTTATTGTATATAACAAAGGTAAAATGTGGGGAATTTACTTGGTATACATGAAGTGTCCACCCATTCTTGAATATGAAGATCCTCAACATGTTGCAAATGGAAAAACACAGAGACCTCCTGACTTCAAAATCTTTATGAAAAGGCGATGATATGGATTTGATGTGACGAAACCAGCATTAAGAGTGTCATCTAAAACCAAAGATTTGATGCTATAATCTTAGGATCTTTAGGCCACCATTTGATTTGTAATTTAAGAGTGTTATATTTTTTTATTTTAAAAGTATTTTTAATAAAAATTAATTTTTTCTTGATATTTTTAGATCATTTTGATATTCATACTATCATAAAAACTAACTTCAAAAAAATAAAAAAAAATTATTTTAATATATTTTTAAATAAAAAAATATTTTAAAAATAAAATGTTATCACAATTCCAACATGTTATAAAGATGTTATGTCATTTGCTTGATGAATACCAAACTTGAAAAAGAATTAAACATTTTTTGTATCTTTTTAATTTTAATCAAGGGAATGATTATCTTGAACTGATGGGACCTTTACGAGATAATATTATTCAAGAAATTTTGTTTTCTGGTTAGATATGGTTGTATTGTTTCCCAAAACTTTTCCCGTGTCCATTAAAATTGGGTCTCAAATTGGGCCATAAATATTCGTAAAATCAGCCCAAGCTGTAATTCATAAATTCATTACTATTTACTGCATAACCCTAGTTTCTGATAGACCACGAAAAATTCCGATTTGAATCAGTCCCTGGGCTCATTAATTCGTTACTAGTATTTCTTTTGTTGCAATTGTTAGTGTTAATTCACGACACAAAGTCTCTATCACTTCAAAAAGTTGCCAACTTGCAGCTCTTTTGAAGAAAAATGGCTTTTTGGATTAGAACTAATCAATCAAAGCTCATTTTTTTGTCAAAACAGTTGAAGATATACTACCTTCAAATCACATATGATTCTTCACTTAAATACGCTGCTACTAGCTCAAGATCACCTGTTTTAGCGAACCCAGTTTGGGATTTTATTAAAAAGCACTCTGAATTTTGCAACAATGTCAGGTTTTTTGCTGCCCCCGTTCAGGTAATTTCTGGGTTCTTAAGGTTCTTGCTTTTTCTTTCTCGTTTCTCTGTAATTGAACAGTTCTAATATTTATGTTTGGACAGCTTGGCTTCAGTTTTCAGTGCTTACATTTGTGCGTTGTTAGTAGATTCTGATGTGTTGTTGAATTGCAGGCGAAAGTGAACAAGGAAGAGAAGACTTTGAGTGGGCCAAGAGTAAATGAGAAAATCACTGCGCCGGTTGTTAGGCTTGTGAGTGATGAAGGTATAATTTGTCCACTTGATATATGACTGTTTTGGACATGTTATGAATGATTTTGCTTTGATGGTATGATCAAGTTTTCCAAAGTTTAAAGAAATCTTGGATATAAAAATCAGTTGAAGTTATGGATGTTTGCAGGGCATAGTGTTCTCTCATTGCGTGAAGCACTAGAACGAGCAAAAAGACTTGAACTTGATTTAGTTGAGGTAAGCTTTTGCAATTTATCACCATTCTATTTTCATTCTGAATATCCTTGGTTGATGCTTGAAGAAATTGTTAAGCGAAAACCATAAAAAAACTGGATCACTGCAAGTTGATCCTCGTTTTAATGGAAAGATTTTTATTTTATTTTTTTTGTGAAATAGCTTCAATTTTTCATGCTTGCCTTGTATATACAACTGTATCAGTTTTCATTTTGTTTAATGTTGACTTTTGTGAAGAGATATAGATGGTGATATTTGTTCTCAATTAGGAAAGTAAGAAGTAGCCAACAGAAGTCCCATTCAACAAAAATTAGCAAAAATATATTTTGGTTTCTTCCAGTGTGCCTTCTATGAGGCTCATCTCCTTGTTTTCCCCTTTTGAATTTTATATAGGTTCAAAGAAATGCCAATCCACCTGTCTGTAAACTCTTGAACTTTAACCGAGAGAAGTACAAAAAAGAACTGAAGGAAAAGGAACGTTCTAAAAGCAAGGTATGGTGTATTTTTAAATTATTTCTTCATTTTCAGTCTTGTTGGAATGAGGTCATTGGAAATGCTCTTACTTTGAGTATAGCTCTACTATGTTTGTGCCATCCAATTTCAGCTTGAGTGTTCACTGAATAGCTATGGCTTTGTGCCATTCAATTACTTTGCAGGCAGGGGAAACTCTACGCAAAGGAGATCACAAGGAAGTTCGATTTGCTGCAAAAACTGTAAGTTTGTTGCTTCATGGAAAAATCATTTGTTAACCCACTAACCAACACTGGAACAGTTCTCAGCAAGTTCTGAACTAGGGTCATTACCTAGTTATCATTCATTTGAGGCAGTGGCCTACTTGGAAACTTTTTACATTTTCCTACCATTGAACATTTTTGTATGACTGAATGCTGCTTAAAAGATTCAAACCTGCATCCCTGTAGTTTCAACCCTGAGATATTCATCATTGCACCGAGTGATCCTGATATATATACAAATGGATATTTGGTAATTTATATCAATGGTTTGAATTTTGGCCTGATCGATTTTAGATTGTATTATGTTTTGTGTTGTTAGCTCTGTATGTGTACCTGTTATCTGAAAGATACAGGATGTTTGGTCAAGACAAATTTCTACTTGTCATATTGCAATTTTTGGATACCAAGTAGTTTCAGGTGCATGTGCTAATGACTTCTAAGAGTTGGCAAGGCCATATTACAAACTGAATAAATGGACAAGCTCATGCAATGCTATGTAGCAGATAAAGCAAAAATTGTATTTCACCTTTGAGTTTATACTGCTCTTTTCAGGAACAAAGAGACTTGGAAATGAAAGCTGATATGGCCAAAAGACTGATGGAACGTGGCTATAGGGTGAAGGTATTCCCCCCCCTGTTCTGATTAAATTGCCTGTTTTTTTTTTTTAATTTTTTGTCATACTATACTTTTTAGGCAATTTGATGCATCCAGTGTTGTTTGATGATACTTTTGTTTTCTTCCATATATCAAAGAAGAAGAAAAGAACAAAACCGAACAGGCATTTCAAACCCTTACACTATGTTTTGTTTTTATCCTTGCCTTTTTATCTTAAGTTTAGTTTGTGAAGAATGTCTTCTTTGTATATTTTTGTAAAATACTAGGTTTCTAGCTAGACTGCAAGAGGATATGCAGCCATGTTCCACTTTGAGTCGGTCACCAGCATCAGATGAAGAGGGTATAGCTTTGTAAATCTTGCACAACTGTTGTCATTAGATAGCAATGTCCTCTCACCACATGTTTTAGAGAAATTTTGTGCTTTCAATCTAGAAGTTTACTTGTCGCCATAAAGTTTGTAGATAAATCTTCAATGGTAGTTTTAAAGGTTGCTTAAAAAGAAATTTTAATGGAAAGAATCAATTGCCCTGAACCTTGGAAGAATTATGTTCCAGCTTTATGCTTCATTTGGCTGCTTGGCTGGGAAACTCTTTTTTAACATGAACCGAATTCTGCAAATATTTTCAACACCACTATTAGATTTGGTAAGAGAGAGCTCCAAAGAGCTGTTGTCTCATGCAGCAATGTACAGGTAAATTTGCAATTTTTTACCCAATGCCCACGGATCTTGGATGCATGAATGGAGAGATACCTACATGAACAACCAGAGGCTTCTCAAATTTATAGAATTGCAAAAATGCTTGTTTCACCAAATGCATGCTTGGCATATGTTCTGCCCTAGGTGTCTTGGATTTTTAAGATTTGTTTTCATAATAGTTGTCTTCTTTTATGATTTTGAAACAGTGTTTGGTAATTGGTAGTCGAAAAAAGCGTTCAATGTCAAAAGTTCCTAGAGTTGAGGATCAAGAGACGGACTTTGATTATGAAGAGTTTGAGAGAAAGAAAGAAGAGGAGGAGTTGCTAGCACTGTTGTCTCGCTTCATTTCTTTGGTATGCCTGCATATCTGTCATCTTTCTCTAGTTTTTGCTATCCAGGCTACTCCTGTTAGTTATGCAATGCATTTGATGTGCTCCTGTGTCTTTTTCTTTAAAAAACCCTGTAGATTGAAGATGTGTCTATTGTGGATAGTGGACCAAAGGCAGGAAGAAAAATGGCATATGCGATAGTTAGGCATGTCAAGTTCGGCTCATCAAAGAAAGGTGGTGGTAAAAAGGACGAGTTAGCCAATGCACGGCCAACAGACAGTCGATCTGCTCCTCCCAAGGGCCCTGTGATGTCTAAGGAAGAGCATGCAGAATTTTACATGGAGTCTGAAGATGAGTCAGCCGATGAATTTGACAAGGTGTTTGATTTCAGCAATGATGCAAAGAGTCCTGGCATAAATGATTTAGAGGGAAGTAATTCTGTTACAGAACCAGCTACCTCCAGTGTAGAGTTTAATGCTCCGCAGTTCTCTCATCCAAGATCAGCACATGATGTAAGGAATGCAAGACTTCCTTCGGCCCTGCCAGAGCCTTCCCCAGAGAAGGAAAATAGGTATAGAAGAAGTGAACCAGGGAATCAGTTCCTACAAACATCAATGGATAATAAAGGCCCAGGTAAGCAGGACTCATTCAAGTTTGAACCACAGTTCTTTAACCAAAGAAGGCAACCGCAACCACAACCACAGCTGAATGCCACTCCGTCAGTGGGAGAAAGGAAGCAGGTTAGCCCTGATTTTTTTGCTTCTAGAAACTCAAAGGCTCCTCATGAGACACCCAAGCAAGTTGCTTCTCCTCCAGAGACTGCAAAACCTGCGTCCAGCTATGGAATATTTAGCTCTGCAAAAGCTGTTATTCCCGGGAAACAAGGCTCTGTAGCAGACGATTCAACTGGAAATTCTAGCCTTCCAGGTTCAAAATCACATGGCGGCGTTGATCAGGGTGGACAGAAGGGATTTGGGATTTTCAGTCGAGGCAGGCCAAATTGAATATCTAAGACAAAGTAGGCTGCAGAAATGACCGCATGCTACCAACCATTTTTGTGAAAACATGAACCCATTTGTCTTGAGGACAGCAAAAATTTTCATGTATTTTCGGAACTGTTATATAAACCTTACAGAGAGAATAATGCAAGGCAACATTGATTTTTCTTTCCCAAATATGATGTGAAGATTCCCATCCCCATCTCTGTTTCAATCTAAATTTATCCGCTGAGGATGATTAGCATTCAGACATAACTTGTCTCCTTGAATTTATCTTCATCGAAACAATTGTTGTAAAACCTGGATGGGGTGGTCCTAGGACGTGGCTAGCCTAGGTCTTGGACGATCATGGTTAAAAAAAATATAGAAAAAAAATGTCAGGTTAACTTGTTGATCTAGTAGAGACTCATTTAACCTATTAATTATTTTATGTTATTTTGATTTTTTTTAAAATAAATTAACGATCAGCTTGGATGAACTTAGAAAAATTATTGGTTCAGGTTTTACACAATCATAAAAACAGTCGGTGCCCCTTTGTATCAATCTGAATTTATCCGCCAAGGTAAGATACTATGTAATATTAGTTGATGCTAAATGTGTCGTTACCGGGTGGGTTGGGGCATGGGCTGGAAAGTATCTAATCAGTTTCCGGGTCAAAGTCGGGTTTTTGTCTCAGCCCTTTTTCCAAAGCAGCTCCGTCTCAGCGAATGATATCCTCCTCTTCCTCTTTTCTTCAGTCCACTTTGTTAGACTAGGCAGTGAAAGAAAAGGTCCAAATAACCTCCATCTCCATCTCCATCCCAGTTTCTCCGAAGTCAAATTGTCCTCTTTCAGAAACCCTAGTTTCACCCAAAAAAAGTCCCTTATTTCTCTCTCTTCAATCATGACTCAAGATGTTGAGATGAAAGAGCAGCATCAACCTTCCAATTCCACCACCTCATCTCCATCCACACTCCACCGTACGTATTTTTATACGTATATGTATAAACATGCTCGGATTTTTGGTTATTTAGTTATAAAGTTTTAATATTTTTGAGATTTTTTTTTTAGATTTGAAGGAGATTGCATCGTTAATTGAGACTGGAGCGTATGCGAAGGAAACGAGGAGGATTCAGAGAGCCGTGAGACTGACTAATACTTTAAGGAGAAAGTTGAAAGCTTCTGTGCTTTATGCTTTTCTTAATTTTGCTCTTTCGGCGGGATCCGAGTCGTTTAATCGTTTAATCTCTTATCTTCCTAAGGTAATTTAGTGAAATTTGTGGATAGATCGTGTACTTTTAGTGTTTCTACTGTTGATTTAATTGGTTTTGGTCGATGGGAATGTGAGAGTAGTAGAGTGCTTTGATTGTTGAGTAGTTTGGAGGGGGAAATAGGATTTTTATGTCCTAGCATTGGCGGGTTATACGTATTTGGTCTGTTTCGAGTTCCTTTTTTCGCGGTCGAGTTGGAATGACTAGCGGGCATTTAGGTTGTGAAGAAAAGTCAGTACTTTGATAGTTCTGCGAGGAGGATTTGCTTTTCTTGATGCCAGGGGAGGCTGCGTTGAGACTACAGTGGTTAATCTTATGAATGAACTAAATGGAGGGTTTGGTTATTGGATGGACAGTTAATCACTCAATTGGAAAAGTTTGTCGGTTCAGGGCAGGTCAGAGATGGACTTTCATCTCTTAGCATTGATGGGCAGTAACGTGTTTTGTCTGTTTTCAGTTCTCCTTGATATGTTTATGCTGTGAGTAATAGTGTTTTGGTAATGGGTGGGTGGGTGTGTGTGTTTGTGTTTATTTGGTGCTTAGGTAGTGAAGTAAAGTTTGATACTTGGATAATGGATAATGTTGTGGGGGAGTTTGCAATTTTTGGAAGTTTTGTTGTTTAATATTTGTTGTGACAGGAAGATGAGCATGAAATGGAGGTTGATACTGCAACATCTGTGACCCAAGCTCCTGCAAAACATCCCTTGCCAGAGCTGGAGATATATTGCTACTTGTTGGTGCTGATTTTTCTGATTGATCAGAAGAAACACAATGAGGTAAGGCAGCATATGTTACAAGGGCTGTACCTTTTTCTTTTCTTTTCTTCCAGTGAAATAACAATATCAAGTTATCTACTGGATTTCAGGCTAAAGCTTGCTCATCGGCAAGCATTGCTCGCCTGAAGAATCTGAATAGGAGGACTGTTGATGTTCTGGCATCAAGGCTGTATTCCTACTACTCACTTAGCTATGAACTCACTGGTGATCTTGCTGAAATCAGAGGGTAAATTGTCTATTCTATTCAATGCATAACCTTTCTTTCTTAAAACATGAGTTTGGGTGCATGACTGTGTACATGGGTCTGTTTGCTAATCTATTTGATGTCTTGGTGTTTCTTCTGCATTAGTTGATGCATTCACAAAACTATAACAAGTCTTGATGCTGTTAATCTTACTCGCACATAAGAATACCATTTGTTAACTAGAGTTTTTTTTTTCCCACTAACAGTAGCCTCCTTGCTCTTCATCGGATTGCAACATTGCGCCATGATGAGCTGGGCCAGGTAAATTTTTTGCATTGATACAGAACATTTTGTGGGTACATGGCTGGGTCCTTATACTTCTAATGATGTTGCGATGCAGGAAACACTTCTCAACCTGCTACTCCGCAATTACCTCCATTACAATTTATATGATCAGGCAGAGAAGCTGAGGTCGAAGGCCCCTCGATTTGAGGCTCACTCGAATCAGCAGGTAACACTCACTAGACTCAATGACGTGTATCCTGATATGCTGAATAGTTAAAGCCTACAAGATAGTTGATTTTGATTGAAGAATTTAGTCTCACGTCAGCTTTTTAAGCAATTCATTGTTGCCCTTGATTTTAGGATTTTAATTATAGGCAAGTCATGGAACACATGGTATCTTTCTTGCTTGTACTAGATGCCAAATTGGTGAAATCTCATGGGATTAGGTGTAATTGAACTTTATTAATGTGAACTGGACATTTTTTTTTTAATATCTAATATTGAAATGAAGGTGATTTTATGGTTGTCATTTAAAAAAATGATTGGTTGTAAACTCACTTTTTGGCACTATACTGTTTTATCTCGCAGTTCTGTCGGTATCTCTTTTACTTGGGAAAGATTAGGACAATTCAGTTGGAGTACACTGATGCAAAAGAATCTCTCCTTCAAGCTGCACGTAAAGCCCCTGCTGCAGCCCTTGCTTTTCGAGTTCAATGCAACAAGTGGGCAGTTATTGTCAGATTGCTGCTAGGAGAAATCCCTGAGAGGACTGTTTTTATGCAAAAAGGCATGGAGAATGCTTTGAGGCCATACTTTGAGCTCACAAATGTAAGTCTAGGACTTTGGAACTCTAGTTTCTTGATTTTCTATCTAAATCTGGACATCCATCTAGTTTTTACAGGTATAAAGTTTGATTACTTCTACCCCAGGAAGATGCTTATGGCATGTCAAGCCACCATTCAGATGCTTGAGGTTTAATTGCTGGATTTAATGGGGACAATGTTTGTTGTTTTCAGGCTGTGCGAATAGGGGACTTGGAGCTCTTCAAGTCCGTTGCTGAGAAGTTCTCATCTACTTTCAGCACAGACAGGACCCACAACTTAATTGTTAGACTGCGGCACAATGTCATAAGGACTGGACTTCGCAACATCAGTATCTCTTATTCTCGTATTTCACTGGCTGATGTAGCCAAGAAGCTGAGGTTGGACTCTGCAAACCCTGTTGCTGATGCTGAGAGTATTGTGGCCAAGGCAATACGAGATGGTGCTATTGATGCTACTTTGGATCGTGCAAATGGGTGGATGGTATCCAAGGAAACAGGGGACATATACTCCACAAATGAGCCTCAGCTGGCATTTAACTCTAGGATTGCCTTCTGCCTCAACATGCATAATGAGGCAGTACGTGCCCTTAGGTTTCCACCTAATTCCCACAAGGAGAAAGAAAGTGCTGAGAAAAGGAGGGAGAGACAACAGCAGGAGCAAGAGCTTGCAAAGCACATAGCTGAGGAGGATGATGACGAGTTTTGATCTAGTGTCTGCTAAGATACTGTTCTCCTGATGGAATTCTCTCCAGCTCCGTGATTCTCTATATGGACTCCCCAGCAGAAAATGAGGACCTTTATGGGTATATTTTTCACGGTTATTTATGTTTTGATTTAGGATTCTGTCTTGTAATCGAGCTACCTCCGTTCAACTATTTTGATTTGAATTGTTGGGTTGCTCCTTTCTTCCCCTCGAACTCATCTTATTTACCTTTTCTATCATTTGATTTTTCTGCATCATTATTATCAAATTGATGGATCTGTGATGAGTGTGCCTATTGATTTCATTGCAAAATATTTCAGCTGTAGAAGGTGCTACGTTGCTGGGCAGGCCATTAGTTTTGCTGTTTTTCTTTATCGCTGATTATGCAACTATAACATTTTTATTTTGGCATCAGATGCACTTCTTCCACCATATGGTTATGATATCTCATTTTCTTGACTGCAATGTGAAAATTTAAAGGGCCTCCTCGGAATCTAGGGAATGCAGTGGTAACATGTTAACCACAGGTTTATTGTAATATTGTATAGCATCAACAGATTGGAAAATTAGAATAATTTTAATCACAATGCCTTCCAGGGAACCCCCCCAAAAAAAAAAAAACACATTAGCAGCTTGTATTTTGATGGATATTGCATTAAAAGCCAGGGGCAAAATATTTTGGAATTGTGTTTCAAACCTTTTTCATGAAAATTTGAATTTTTTTTGTTTTAAATTTTTTTAATTTGTATTTCTGAATTGTTTTAATATATTATTGTTAAAAATTATTTTTTAAAATAAAAAATATTATTTTAATATATTTCTAAAAAAAAAAACTTTAAAAAATAACTCTCATAAGATTCTAAAACAAAGAACCCCTCAGAATCGTAAGTGTCATAAGACAGCGGGATTTGGATGTTATATGATATGAAGAACACACTGGGAACTAAAATACAAGATTTTACAAGGCGCCCTTTGCAACCAAGTGATTTCATGAGGCTGCGAAGGTGATGGAAAATCAATAAGCATTGAGCAAGCAAGCCATGATCTTATTCTGTTTCCCCTTTTCCCCGGTAGGTGGGCAGGTTTTGGCCTTCCCATACGTAGTTCTCAACCTCATTCCAGTTTTCATTTAGCATGTTTCTTTGGGGTTTGAAAAACTATTGAATCAAAAAAAAGTTTTAACTTATTTTAACCAAAATAAATTATAAAAATACCTTATAAATATTAATAACTCTATTTTCAACTACAAAATAATCTTTAATCAATCTAAAAAAAAACAGTAACAATAATAAATTTATGGACCCTAATCTATTGTTTAGCATGCTCAAAGGGTAAAATTATTTTCATTGAACTATCCTCTTCTAACGAATCTTCATTGAAACCAATATCTATTACATTCTTTTCATTTTTTTGGTTGAATAAAATATGAGTTGCACATTTTTTTTTTATAAAATGTCGAGAGATCAAAAAATAATTCTCCATTAATATCACAATAAAAATATATTTTTCAATACAATTATAATATAAGAAGTACTCGACTATTTTTTATTATTCTTAAAAAAAACATGACCTCTTTGTTATATTGAATGGGTGATTAAAGGGAATTTAAAGAGGTGACAAACAAAACTTATAGTTTAATTAAAAGTAAAAACAATACTAATTAGATGGTGTTAACATTTTAACCTAAATGTGACATTTATATTCTAACTTCCTTTATCTTCCTTGAAGAATTAATTGTAATAGTGTTTTGATGTAAATCACTTATGTGATTTCCTTTTATTTTTTACAAGTAAAAAGTTCGAGTTTGATATATATTTTTTTATGTTAAAATATTTTAAGATATCTTGACTATTTAAAAATATTTTAAATTTTAAAATTATATTTATTTGACATTATATTCATATTATATAATTCATAATTAATTTATCTTGAATTTAAATTTTATATATACATGTAAAAATGCTCTAAAATCAAAATATTTCATTACAATTAAAAAAAAAACCTCTTACCGGAATAAAATTGAGAAACTCTTGCTCTACACTCCCTCATGGCTTCCTCCATCGCGATCGGGGGTTCTGTTTAACTAATTACGAAGCTTATGATATTAGTTTCTTGTCAATTCAAGAAAATGTTTGAATCTTGATGCGGTTAGGTTCTCACAGCCTAAGCCCAGGCACCTACGTTAGGATACCCAGACATGGGGACAGGAACGAGATTTAAAAGCTAGCACGCAAATTGATGTGTTATCGTCGAGAATAGCGGTGAAAACTGCATTCTACTAAATTTTAATTTTTTAATTTTAATTTACTAAAAATATTATTTTAATATATTTCTAAATAAAAAACACTTTAAAACAACCAATGACTACTATAAGACTTCCACATATTTTGATACTTTTTTTTTTTTTAACTCAGTGACACCATTTCCTGGCTCCCATTGTGATCTCGGAGGTTCGTACCATTCTGTGTGGTACCTTCCCACTTCAGTTTGTCTGGTGCACTTTCAGTTTGTCAAAAAAGGAATATTCATTTTGGGTTTCGATGAACCTCATCAAGATCTCAAGCCATTCCTTTTTTCAGGGACGAATAAAATTTCTTTATCTGAGAGCTTACGGATTCTGAATGAAATGCTTATCACTGAAGCTACGACTTGAAACCTAATAAGCCAAAAAGAAAATAGAATGAGGAATGCTTCCCTACTGTCCAGCACGGCTGCAATTGTATTGCGTCTGCTTGGCATATATATATAGATGCAAGAGCTGGATGGGAGCCAGTCAACTAATCGTTTAACATTATTGCAAATAATGTCATAGTAAATATAGTCAATATATTGAACGAAAAGATAACACACGAAGATACATTTACGATTTTTGTCAAGTTTTTTCAAGAATAATATGCACAAAAATAAAAATGAACCATCTCTAATTAAGAGGTAAAATCACTTGTTTTTTCTTAGCTGCGGCTCAGAGTACAATATATTTGTTCACTTGCTAGCCGAAGCAGAGAGCATGAAAAGGATAATGAAAAGAAAATGGCAATATCCAATGGTTGCATGATGGAATCCAGCAGGTTTAGAAGTGGAAGTGGCTGAATTTAGCCCGCTGAGCTCAAACCAAATGACTTGACGATGTTGCTTACTCTTTCTGCAAAAGTTCTGGACGTGATCTTTTTACCCGGGACATGAAAAGGGTTTGAAACTGCATCCACGTATGCAGCATGGAATCTCCGGAAAAACTACGAAACACCAAGAAAATATTGAAACAGAAACAACCAGGCACAACTCATACAAAGCAAGTAGTTATGCACTTATGCCATCATTTTGATGATTAATTGGCAGATTAAGTGACAGCCATATTGACACAAAAATCGGTGGGATATCTCAGGGTCTCCATAGACTGGTTTGAGTCTTTTGGTAACAGAGAAACCTTGTTTCATAGAACAACCCATCACATTCACTTTATATTAGTATCTGGTTCACACAATATAAACACTTCTACTTTTCCACTATGATGCTCCTATTGCATACAATGGCTGGAATGTCAATACATGACTTCAAAATTAATTTCCGGAAGAGAGGCCAAACAATCAGCAAAACAAACAAAAATTTCCATGCAAAGTACAGCAGAATTATTGATGGAAACTTGATGGACAACCCCCATCACCTCCAACTGCTTCGAGATAGAACAAATAATTTAAGGAGCTTGCAGCCCTTATAGGCAGATTATTAGAATCTGTCCCCCATCACCATACCTCCAGTATTTGAGATATACTATGTGCAATGTTGTTCCAGTTATGACAAGTGAAGGAAAAAAAACAAGTTGTAAGATCTCCAGAAAGACTCTCTTAAGTAGATAAGCTGTGAGATCTCAAAATTACCACAAGACCCAACAACCATTGCCGCACCAGACAGGGATAGAAAAGTTAACTGGATTTTAGCTGTCCAAGCAAATTTGAAATACAATCTACTTTTGTGCAAAGAACCGTGCACTGCTATTAGGAAAATCACATCTACAATATCCAGTGGAGCTTGATGCACAATATGTTCGCACACCTTAGCAATGCCACATCTAAGCTTCTAACAAATAAAGCAGAGTCATGGGATAGAATTGTGATAGAAAGTGAATTCTAATCTGGATCCTACAAGTAAATTAAAACGACCCGCAGAGAAATGCTTACATTTCTGACGTCTGCATCTCTGACATCTAAATCAGTTGTGACCAAGATGAATTTCACCTTCGTGTTGGTCAAATAACCATACCTGAAGACAACAGCAACAACAATAAATTATATCAGGACACCCAGACACCAACCTCGCCATAAACTACACTATGCTGAAGCAATTTCAACCATCGAACAACCAAAAAAGCTTCTTACACTTTATAATTCTCAGTTGGATAAAGCAATCCAAGAAATGTCTCATTCAATGTCAGCCCAGATTTCTTTGGATTATTCACTACACAAATTCGGTCACAATCAGATACCAAACAAACCAAAAGGTAAATTAAAATGCATCTGAGAATTATGAACCCTGAAGCTCAAATCTCCAAATTTGTTAACAACTTACAATAATGCCATAAACCAACAAAATAAATATGAACCCAGAAGCTCAAATCTTGAAAAAAATCTCAAACAAGCCAAACCAGTTCACGGAAACAATAAATCTGAACAATTTTTTTTAATTAAGCCACATCCCAGTTCATAAAAACAATAAATCTACACACATATGGGTCAATTAGAACCAAATTAAGCATATATAAGGCCAACCTCGCTCATCAACAACGTCAAGGGAGCAGTGAACTATGTGGTGAAGCTTGAGTGCATCATCTGCTTCAGTAAAACTCTGTATGTACAGTGGATTGTTCTGTTTGACAGAGAATCATCGAATTTCATCAAAAGATTAGATAATCACAGAATGAATGTGGGAGATGGGAGGCGGTGTACCTGATGACCGACGACCGCGACACACACGATCATCTTCTCCGTTCAGTGCTTCTTACAGGGTACTGAATCTCTCAGACTTGGGCTTTGGAATGATTTTTCTCCTACTCCTTTCCTTCTTTGTAAAAAAACAGGAAAGCTTACACTGATAAGACCACGCCGACGGCTTGATTACAAGACATGGGCTCACGGCCTGCTCTTGGCATTGGTATTAAAGGAGGCCCAGCAATTAAAAAAATTTCTCAACGGTTAAAAATAATATATATTATGGGTATTTGATAAGCATAGTTTATATCTTGCAATGTTTCTTTCAGAAAAATAATTTTGTTTTTTTAATAATAGGTTTTTATGTGATTACATTGAAATGTTTAATAAATATTCTTAAAATATAAGCAATTCATCCATTCATATAAATATATATAAGATTGTTTTTAATAATATATTAAGAATTCAGTAACAATTATTTTTCAAAGTATTTTTTAATTTAAAAATATATTAAAATAATATTATTTTTTAAAATTTATTTTTTATATCAACACATGAAAAAATAAAATAATAAATAANTTACCATTAAATCTGTCTCTTATACACATCTAGATGTGTATAAGAGACAGATATATATATATATAAAAAGAAAGAAAGAAAGAAATGTCAATTGAACATGTTAGCAGGGACTGATGGAGCCCGTGGATCCTTTCTAGTGGTTTAAGGGCCAGAGATCAGGCCCAAAATCTCTATAAATGAGCTCAAGAGAGGTCCTGAGTTCTTTTTCCAAAGTATTTATAAATTTTATATTGATTGAGAACACGGAGCATTATTTAGAGAGAATTGAACCGAGAAGAAGAAAATTGCGAGTCTGTCATTAGTAGAGTTTTGTTACTATTTTGATATAAAAATAAATAAATACAATGATCATAGAGTAACATATCTTCTGGTATTTTTTTTGAAAACACGTAAATTTATTTTAAAATATTTTTATTTTTTATTTTTATTTTTTTAATCAACTACTATCTTTTTTTTTATCTTAAAACAACAAATAAACGCTATGTAATTAATTTAGGTTTTTTTTTTCTAGATCAATTCTTTTTTTTCCTTTTTTTAGTCCTAATTTATAATATGAAAAAAGAATCCGAAGAGATATAAACATTTGTGGGCTTGTAATAATAAATCTATATTTTTTTTTAACCAAAATAACGACTTCTATTAATGTCGCCTCTGGCATTCTTATGTAACCAATCACCCTGTGCCACGTCAGGTTTTGTCCTCCCCCAGGCCACCTTCCTCTTCACTTTACTTGTCTGCTCTGAAACTTAACATGCTCTTTCGTTCTTCACTGAAAATAATGGCAGACTTATTACACAAGCCATTGATAGACATTGAAGAACAACTACATACCAGTAAGAAACCCCAACGTGCTGCCTCTCTCGATGTATTTCGTGGTCTCTGCGTCCTTGTAAGCTCTTAGCTCCCTGCTTTCTTCTTTTATTTATATATATATATATATATCAATCTTGATTTAGTTTAAAAGCTTTGAATTGTGTTTTATTTTCTTGAACTGGCTTGACTTTCTGGGGTCGCTCTGTTTGTTTCCTGAGAAAAATGTGGCAAAGTCTAGTCTCTTGAAATCAAGAATTGAAAAGCTTGCCTTGACCTGAACTTTTCGTTTGGTTCATAAGTCGAAGCATGCAATCTTCATTAATTAACTAAGCTTGATTATGATCTGCATTGGATATTGGTTGTTTTCAGTTAATGATGCTAGTTGATTATGGTGGGGCGATTTTTCCCATTATTGCTCATTCTCCTTGGAATGGACTTCAACTGGCAGATTCTGTGATGCCCTTCTTTCTTTTTATTGCTGGAGTTTCTCTTGCACTCGTTTACAAGGTAATATCACTCAGTCTTAATTTAAGAAAAGACATTTGTGCTTCCTGGTTCACTTGAATCGAAAGCTTTCTGTCTATATACGTTTTCAGAAAGTACCAAACAGAACCGAAGCCACATGGAAGGCAGTGCTAAAGGCAATAAAACTATTTTTGCTAGGTGTGGTTATTCAAGGTAATCTTATCAATAATTTCCATGCACTCGGGAAGTGAAATTTTACAATGAATTCTGTATGTAATATGGCACACACCCTTTTGAATTCAGGTGGTTACTTTCATGGAATAACTTCCTTGACGTATGGTGTTGACATGAAAAGAATACGCTGGCTTGGAATTTTGCAGGTGAATTGATTTTTCAATCGATGACGCTGACCTACTGGAGAGTTTTCCAGTGAGAAATAATCTGTTCATGGTTCTTCGCTTTTGGGATTTTTTGCCTTCATTAACATATATTTCGTTTTGACACACACATACATTGCTAGTACTGATTTTAATTTGATTCCTCACATGGACGAGTATAGAGAGTAGCATAGAGGAGTGTCAATTTTATGAGGAAATACTGGGAAACTTCGCTCTGCCTTGAGATCTTGCTGATGAAGTGATTGCATACAAGCAGCCACATCAGTTTCCTGATCAACTGAAGTGGACGGGCAGGGTAATTAGCCACACGATATGTATCTGCTACATTACAAACATACTGTTCTACTTTTTGTCGTTGTCATTCTGGTCAGGTGCAAGGACATACACCTCAGTTGTCCGCAAGATACTCAAAGCACTGCACATGACTATTATGGCCTTTGTTTGATTCCTTTAACAAGTTGCATGTTTCATTCTGTATATAATGCTCGCAATTTCTTAACTCGTGTTAGTTGTCTTTCAAGCCAGAAAATATCTGTTGGATACATGGTTGCTGCTTTATGTGAGATTTGGCTTTCATGTCGAACACGTAGAGAAGTAAGCTTTCTCAAGAGTTACTACTGGCATTGGTAAGCTTAACATTTGAAATTGAGTTTCGCTCTAAAACTTCAAATATAAACCATATGTAATAACAGCATCTTTTCACTTTGATGATCTCATTCTAATGTTGATGCTAAGTATCAGACCTTGTTTCCTTTCGCTCTCTTACTTTCTTGAGCTTGTAAGTGGGATTGATTTGAATTGAATAACTCGTGTTCAAGAAAAACATGTTCATGGAAGAAAGACCATGCCACTGGCTTGCGGATTCGTGTTTTATAATATAAGGATCACTGAGTGGAAGGTGGACAGATATGAGTAGATCATTAAGAGACTCGATGGATTATTTCCTTTTACAACCTAGATCATTTTTTGATATGATGATTACTGATTATTTGTTTCCTTTAATTTAGTAGGCAGAATGAACTGCTATAGCCAACAACTTGCATTCCTTCCTGTTTCCTTGACTAAAAGATTTATGTTTTCTAGGTGTGTGGCAGTTTCACTATCCGCAATATACCTGGGGTTATTGTATGGTTTATATGTTCCAGATTGGCAATTTGAAATGTCCAAAGCAACTTCTTCTGTGTTTCCGACAAATCACAGCTACGTTTACATGGTGAGGACTCTAAAATTTTATCACTTGATGTCCAGTTCATGAGATTGCATGCATCCCTACTTACCCAATTTGACGCAGGTAAAATGTTCTCTAAGAGGCGATCTTGGACCTGCTTGTAATTCAGCTGGAATGATTGATCGCTATATACTTGGCATTGACCACCTGTATAAAAAACCTGTTTACAGAAACCTGAAGGTATCCTAAGCTGTTCACTTTATGGTGTCTATTCGTTCACGTAATCCATTGACTATAATGAAATTTCACTTTATCAGGAGTGCAACATGTCCACCGATGGCCAAGTTCCTGACAATTCAGCTTCCTGGTGTCATGCTCCTTTTGATCCTGAGGGTGTTTTAAGGTGGGCAATCAAACTTCTTTCATGCTTTTCTTCCTCGAACTCAGTTCTTCTGCATTTTATTGTACTCACCTGAATATTCGTACTTAAACTACCCCCTATCAGTTTGGTGCCTGTTTAGTAGGACTACGTCCTGGGTCTTAGTGGCAGTTTTGTCTCATGGCATCCTGACGGCGTACACAGTTCAAGGGTTTCTATCTTTCCTTGTAATTCTCTTCGTGCACATAAGAAGGATATCTTCTTGGTGCAAATAACCCTTTGCTATGGAGGTGTGACTCAAATTCTCTCTGACCTTCTAACAACGATTGTATCCACAGCTCCTTGACAGCTGCAGTGACCTGCATAATTGGACTTCAATATGGACATCTTCTTGCTCACTTACAGGTGCACCGTAGTTGTCTTCTTCATTCTCTTTTTAGTTCTTATAATAATTGTTCTCAATCATTTAATGGGAGTTGCAAGATTTAAATAGAAACGTAAATACCAAAACCGTTTTATTTGCATATGTTGCTTCTTTGAGTACCTTGAACAGGTTACATATGATGTTACACACATATCTTTCAGGACCACAAGGGACGCATGGAAAAGTGGACCTTATTCTCATTTTCACTTCTTGTAGTTGGGTTGCTCCTTGCTGTTTTAGGTATGTGCTTTAACGACTCATGATCGAAACCATTTTGCACCATAGCATTGAATCTTCGACTCTGTTCCTCTTTTCTTTTCAGGCGATCCTGTGAACAAATCTTTATACACTTTTAGTTATATGCTGATCACGTCTGCTTCAGCAGGAATCACATATTCTGCTTTATACCTGTTGGTAAGTTCTCAAAAATCAAGTGTATCATTTCTATTTTCGAAACATGGACAGTGTTGAAAACATTGGTTTTGCTCTTTATTACAGGTAGATGTATATGATTACAGATGCTTGACATTTGTATTGGAGTGGATGGGAAAGCATTCTTTGAGTATTTTCGTTCTCATATCTTCTAACTTAGCTGTTATTACAATACAAGGATTCTGCTGGGCAGCTCCTGAAAATAACATGGTCAGCACCTCGGATCAGTAAGCAAGTTTTTCGCTCGTTACTTCATAGGAAGTTCAAAGACGGTTAAACATTTTCTTGTTATGCTCATTTGATCAACAGGTTCACTGGTTTGTTAGTCGGTTCGTGCGCAGATGATTGGGGAGATGTTGGGATCTTAGCTGGGATTTTAGACATGCTTTTTTCTCCTTTCCATGTATATTTTTGCGATGTTCATGTTGATAGTTTCATGGCCGCGCGAAGTATAATACAGATTATCATATCAGAATATTTGTGGATGATGGAAATTGTGAATTACTATATTAGCGGTTTTCAGGGCCATTGATGAGAGACAATTTTTCAGTGAATGTGCTCGAGAACATAATTATTAAACTGGGTGCACCCCAGTGTATCGATCCAAGGACCTGACCACCTGGAGCTTCACCTGGCAATTTTTTTGACAATGACCTGCCGAACAAGAATGATCCAGCAAGGAAACTCGGTCAAATTTGAGCGAGACCCACCAGACAACATCAACTTCAAGAAATTAAAGAGAAATGAAATGATCATGTTTCCAACAAAATAATTGACCCGGTGATGGGCTGGCTAACCCATAGGTTAAACCAACAGCCTGAATCCTAAACCGCAGCAGATCTCAAGCCGGGTCTGACAAATCTACTCTATACCGGCGCATATTCTTCCTCAAACGTGCTCAAATTAGAGAATCCGAGTCATAAAGAGGAAAACTGCGAGAAGAAAAGAGATCCTTCTCGGGAGGAAACTTGCAGTGAAGCGATCATGATTTCAATACCTGAACTTTGCAAAGACTTTTTATTTCGAGTTTTTTAACATTGCTTTCAGAGAAAAAGTAGTTTGAAACTCAGTACCGATCGCACACGAAGACTAGGAATGGAGGCAATGTAAACCTTCTGGTATCTTCTACAAATAAATCGTTGATTAATGCGGAAGATATGGAAAGGAGGCCGCAATTTTCAGCCTCGCGCGAAAAGATACCAGCATTATTTTGGCTTGTTCTTATCCTTCACAAACAGCGACCGAATATTATTAGAAGATGAAAACAGCCAAGCCAACCAGGGAACCACTCTGGTCATTTTCACCTATCCTACTTTTAAGATTCAGGTTCCGTTTATCATTGTCGTGCTTGTAGATTATATAATTTTTTTAACTTTTAAAAGTATAATTAATCAGGAAAAAAAAATGTTTTTATAAAAGTATATATATATTATCTTAGAAGGATAGATATAAACTTATTATAAGATGCTTTTCAACTTCAATTATAATTAATTTAGGAAGGGAGTTTTTGGGAAAGATGGTAATTACTTTTTAAAATATTTTTTATTTTGAAATATATTAAAATAATATTTTTTATTTTTAAAAGTTATTGTTAATATTAATACATCAAAACAATATAAAAATAGTAAAAAATTAATTTGAAATAAGAATAATAATAGTAATAGTAATTTTTTTTATAAATTCTTTTTTGGGAAGTAAAAATAAATGGATTTAGAAAAAATACAATAGAAAACCCATAAAAACATCTACAAATATTTAAGTATAATTATTTTAAAAAAATTAACTCGGCCAGAGTTTCATTTAAATTTGAGCAAGTATATCAGATTTAATTATATTAATTTTTAAACCAATTTAGAATAAAACTTGGCAAGGCGCAAACGCTGAACCTGTGGGTTACCAAATCATTACAAGAAGCAAGCCTGTTCCATGGGGTGTCTTGATCCACATTTTAAGACAGTGATGTTGCCTTCGAGCAAAACCATTTTTCTAGCCACCCCGTGACAGCTATTTTCCACCTTGCTGTGCTTCTGAGTCATCAATGATTTAAGTGACCCCACCTTCTTTGACTGTTCTTTTCCTCGGCCAACATAAACGTGGATAAGGTTGGTGCCGTTGATAAAGATTTTGTCTCAAATAAAATTAAAAAATCGTTGATTAACTTGAGCTTATCTCATTGCAAATATCATATTTACGTCTCCATTATAATTCATAAAAAGCACTAATGATTTGTGCTCCAGACTGTAAGGAAATTATTAGTTGAGTCTGAGGGGGGGAAAAGAAATGAAAGGAAATATCTCCCGTTGTATTGCCAGTCATTAAAAACTAGTTTCTGCAATTACCACCCCGTAATTCATTGTTAGCAGATGTTCTTTTAAGTCAGCAACAAGAATATGTTTAATTTCTGATTAAAAAAACACACTCACAGGAGGGTGTTGTTTAATGAATCATTAAATAATTCAAAATAGAGTTGTTCAACCGGACATGTCGTTTTTAATTGAAAAAATCACTATCAAAAATATGATTTGAGTTGAATTTTAAAGTGAAATAAAAAAACTATATTGATTCAATGAGACCTAATTTGTTAATTAACTGATCAATATATTTTAACTCTATCATGTAAATTAACAACATTGATATAATAAAATAATTAACTTATATTGATTTAGTGACTGCCATAAATTATTTCAAAGATTCTATATTAGTCTTTGACATTGTAGTCTGGGAAATATTTTAAAAGAATTTAAAAATATATTTTATATATCTTAAGATTTTTTTGATGTGTCAATATTAAAAATAATTTTTTTAAAAAGTAAAAAATATTTTAAATTAAAAAATATTATTATTACACTCTTAAATCCCCTGATTTCACTGGGAAGATATATTTTTGCCTCACTAGCAACGAGTACGGAGTCCAGAACCACTATTTTAAACCCATCAGTTATAATTTTCAGCGGATGACCAGTCTGAGGGACCATGTAAATCACCTTCAAAATACTCTTGATTGAGATTTGATTGACGCCACTGCATTTACAAGTCCACAGATTATGATAAAACTCCCAGAATTCCATCAAATCTTCAAGGGGCGTGAATGGCTTGTCCATATTTCAACAGCAGGACCCATCCAGAATATGCCAAGAAAAAAAAATGAAATAAATGACAAAATATAGAAAAATCAATAGCATCCATCCAATATTCTGTGTGTGGCTTTAATTATGTGGATGATGAGGTGAGTCTGCTTGAGATCGCTGTGGAAATTATTTTTTGTTTTTATATTAACAAATAAAATAACATCACCTTAAATATTTTCAATAAAATAAATTTAAAATTTTTAAAAACCACGGTCAACCGCATTTCCAAGTGTGCCCAGACGACTTTCTGAGTTTTGTGAGAGGGCAGGAATTATTTATACTTTTGTTTTTTAGAAAATAAACGTTGCATAGGCAATCATCCTCGTGTTCATGATGTTGGCTTGTTGAATTTATGTATGGACTATAAACCGCGGCAAGTGCAATCAATGTACTGTTGATGTGTATAACTCCATTCAGAAAATAACCAGCTTCATGGAGAATTGTGATGGGAACTGTGATTGTAGTTTTTTTTTAATAATTTTTTGTATTAAAATATATATATATTAATAGTGTATATTTTTATTTTTTAAAAAATAATTTTTAATAATAGCACATCAAAATAATCCAAAATATATTAAATTTTAATAAAAAATTAAATTTTTAAAAACATAATTTACATTGCATTTCCAAATAATTGAATTTCAAATACGTGGGGTGCTACACTCATTACCTGAGTAACATTTATCCAGGAAATTCTTTATCAAACTTAATTTTTTTCTTTCTTTGGAAAAAAGGTCGTCGTTTGAAACGTGTTCAAGGTTAAATAACTAGCATTTAACCTTTAAAAAAACATAAATAACGTGTGCTAAATTATTGTGGAGACTTCTTTCGTGCAAATGCATTATTGTGGTGACGTGGAACTTGGACCCGCAAACTCTTAGAGCAGTAAAATGTGAATTCTGATTGAGCTGCAAGCTAATTTTCATCATCTACACTATTTTTATTTATTTTTTAATTGTACGATGAAAAACGCGCACTTTTTAAGGCATCGAATTTAAAAAAAAAATTTATCGTTCAAAAAACATATTTCACAACTTGAAATGAATAAATAAAATTCTGATTATCTTAGATTTTTTTAAAAAATATACACCTTAATTCAAATTTGAAATTTAATATACAAATTTAAAACCCTTTACTATTATACAGAATATTATTTATCTATTGCTAGCATGCAATATTTAGGAAATTGTTTATGGTTTAGATTATTAAATTCAAACCAGGAGGAAGTTTCAATAAATCAAACTTGTTTGTGATTGATAAATATAGATAAAATACACTCACAAAAATCTTTCAAAATAAACCAAAATAATAATAAAATTTTGAAAAAACTTGGAATTAATGAAACTCTTAAGATCAATTGATTAATTGATTTTCAAAATTTTATTTCTAGATCATTTAGATTTTGTAAAACATCACCAATAATAAAAAAAATATAACTTTTTATTAAATTATTAAATTAGACTTGTATTTTCTCAGCATATTCTATATGCTTATGGGTCTTGCCAGCATTGTGTCATGACAGACCATGTTCAAATTGGATCTAAAAAACATTATTTTGATTTTTTTAAAAATTTTTGTTGTTATTTTTTTATTTTTTTTCCTCGTTAAATCCAAGAATTTTATTTGTCTTGAGTTCTCGTTAATCAGGTCTATTTTAGTTACTGTTTAAACATTTTTTTATGCTATTTTTTTCCATAAAAGTTAAGAGCTATTGGCATTCAAAGTTTATTCAATTAGGATTATCTCTGGCTGTAATTTTAGGATTTTTGAAACCCAGTTTTTTTATATACAATATTTAAATTGTAAATTATTAACCCACGACAAAAGAAAAATTAAAAAAATATTAATTACTTCCAACTCATAACATGAATAAACCACACATGATACAAACCTATATATTTATGTTTGATATTGTGATGTATGTTACTTTATACGAATCTTTTTGTTTAAAAAAATATATTTGTTTCAAATATTTTAGGACATTAAAATCATTAAAAAACACTAATATAATATTTTGTTCATAAACAAACTTTTAAAATATATTCCAATGATATATTTAAGCTAGGAATTGTGATGTATATTACTTTACAAGAGTACTTTTTATTTAAAAAATATATATTTTCAAATATTTTAGGACATTAAAATTATTAAAAAATACTAAAAAAATATTAATTTAATATTCTTTTTTCATAAACATCCTTTTAAAATATATTCCAGAGCATTTGTGAACGCAATGCCTAAAGGCAAATAATAGATGCCCAAAACTCCTGTTTTCCTTCTCAAAAATAACAACCAAACAAGGTAGAATCACTTATGTATACTCTAAAAACAGAATCAAATAATATCCCACAAATGAACAAAGTGAAGCAGCAGATGGTCGCCCGGTATGCAAAAGGTCACTTTCCTCGCCTATAAAAAATCGATATCTTGTTTCCTACGCTGCAAAAACCACCATTGCACGATAGCAACCACGTCTATGATGATGACACAATCAAGCTAATCCCAACCACCCCTCCCTTCCTCGCTGCTTGTCATTGCCCACGTGGCCCACCAGCTAACGGGTGCCCTAGGGCTGAAAAGGCCACGAAGATTCAGAAAATAATATATATATATAGAGAGAGAGAGAGAGAGAGAGAGAACAACAAGAGGAGGTGACCGTTGGGGCATCGAGTTCTTGAGAAAAGTAGACGAGTCTCGCTCTTTCACATTCTCCAGTGTCTAGAAAAAGAAGAAGGCACTGGAACAATCTAGCGGACTGGGGAAACAGGACACGTGTCATGGTCAAAGAGGTCACTTGAATCGAGTAGTACAATTAATTTGGCCCCCCTTCGCTTCCTATCCATTTTATTTTATTTTTTTAATTATAAGTCGATAGCTAAATACTATTTTAATCACCATTATCTACTCGCAGGCTCGTTGATTTTTTTAAAAAATTTACAGTGAATATTTTTAAAAAAAGATTTCTTAGTTATAATCCCACCATCTATATAACTATCTTAATCTTCAACGAATATTCTAGGACATGTGCCCGGATTCTTGCTAGACAGCGTAGGATGGTTTAATTTTCCTAAGAATGAACATTGATTGATGAGCTGGCATGATCAGGATGAGAGTGTGACGTGGATAGGTTCGGGATAGCTACGAGAACTGCAACGGGACCTCTGAAATCTGCCACGCTATCAACATTGATATGTTTCGCCACCTAGGACCGCATGATTCTTGATTGGATCAAACGTCCAATTTAATGACCGCACTCTTGGGAGCTCAATCAAAAGTGGAGTGCAACTGGCTGGCTGAGTGGTAAGGATTTGGAATTAAGAGGTTTGTTTTTTCTGTGGTTTCAGGTTCGAGTCCTTAATTGCTCATATAATGGCCACTGAAGACTTACATGGTCGTCAACTTCAGGGCCTGTAGGATTAGTCGTGATGCGCGAAAACGGACCCCGACATCCACGTTAATCTAAAAAAAAAAGTGGAGTGCGTTAACCGTAGTTTAACTTGTTAAATTTTAAAATTATTTTATTTTAAAAATCATTAGTTTCTATATTATAAATTTTAAAATCATTAAAAATTTATATAATTGTTAATTTTAAATTTTTAAAGATTTAACTGAGATATATATAAACTAACTGGATATTCATGATTTTTTTAAAATATTAAATATATCACATGTTAAATTTATTACAATTAATTAGTAATCATATTTATATATTAAATCATGTGCCAGGTAATTTCTTACTAAAATAATGTTGTCTGTTTTTTCAATGCATCGGTAATTAATGGTTTCATAGAAGTTTTAAATTTTTAATATTTTTAGTTAATTATGAGGCCCGATGAGTTGAAGAATATACAATAATATTAAGATTTATCAATTACGAATTACAACTGAAAGAAATTTAATCATCATGATTTGAGTCTTATTTTATCAAAAAAAAAGAAAAAAGAATGAATATTCAACATCTTTATTCTCTTTCAAAGAAACCGAGCTCGTTCCCATGGAAATAACAAAGAAACTTGGCTCAGCAGTTATAAATGCCTCGATTATTAATTGGACCCTTGTTAATTTCATGATCATTCGTTAATCTAACGTTTCTTTAATTTAATTTGTTTTTACCCCTTTCAAAAACAGGAAAGAGGAGAGATAGTTAGGATTGAAAAAAATGATTAGGAAAGAAGGTATTTTTGAAGGGGGAAAAAACTACTAAAACGAGGATGATTAAATACTGGTCAAGCGATTATTTTATTAAATATAGCATCACAGCAGCCAATCAATTAATCTCAATAAAGTATAAAGATTAGTTCATAATTAATCATGTAATATAAAGGATTATTACGTCAAATGTCGGGAGAATAACATTACAATCTATACATGCAGAGTGAATTTCATTGTTACTATAGAATATAAAAATTTAAAATCCCTAAAGAAAATATAATTAGCAATCATTGTAGAGTGAAGCTGAATTACGCTAGGAGATGAGATGTACAAATCGAATTATGACGACCCTTCGCCAAACTGAAAACAAAATGAAGCGACGGAGGGAGGGACGGTCAGTCCTTGGATAGACACGGACAAGCCAATCAATTAGAGCGGGTTATGATTATTTTTTCCAAATATTTTTATTTAATAATATATTAAAATATTATTTTAAATACCAGCCATCAAAATATTTAAAAAATACTAAAAACAAATCGATTTAAAATAAAAAAAAATCTTAAATCTTTTTAAAATATAAAAATCCGTAAAGAGTACCCTCTTTACATGTTCTTTATTTTTTATAGACAAAAAACACTCTTGTACAATTTACACATTAAATTAAAAAATCAAATCAAAAAATTGCACTAATGTATCCTATGATTATCCATCTAATAAACTTAAAACAAACTATTTATTTATATATTATCAGCCTCCTCTTAATTCCAACTCCAAGACAATGACGTGGAAATCAATTTCATGCACTGCTCGAGCCAAAGCCCCGAGGGCGAAGGGTTGTGTGATGCGTATTTCACAGTGAGCAGTGTACTGATTCCATCAACGCCTTTTCTGATCCACTCATTACAACGCATCAGACTCGTACAAAGATGCGAACCAAAGACACAAACTACAAGCCCAGTGAACCTTATAAGAGGACACGTTTTTCTTCTCCATATAACTGGAGACACGTGCCTTTCTGTTTCAAGTACACTTCACAGCCTAATATTTCACGAACCGCAGCGCGCTTTCTTTTAGCATTTCAATGGCTGCAAATCTATACTTTTCCTTAATCATCATCATGGTTATAAAACTCAATCAAGAAGGATTCTATCGACGTGACACTTAGATTATAGATCATAGGGTCAATACCGACTGATCCCTTTTTTCTTTTTCTTGTCAGAATAATAAATTAAAATGAGATAGTTTTGATTATTTTTTCTTTAAAAAAACTAACAAATTAAGAATGAGTTTTAATTAAACTCTACCTTGATTCGACCTGAATTATTAATTAAATTAAACTGAGTTTTTATTTTAACTTGAAATATTCTATATTATGAGCTGGACAAATCTGGAACGACTGTAGGGCTGGTCCATGTTTTAGAACTGTACGACACCTAAAGCAAACGAAACAACGATTAATACAAATATAATTCCCCCCAAAACTTAAGACAACAGAGAACGGGGTCCGAGACATTACAACGTGACATGGTAACGAATGGGGTCCAAAAGGTGACCCAAAATGAAATAAAAAATTCGGGAGAAAAAAAGGAAAGAAATAAAGAAGACCGGAAATAACCGTTGTGGGCTTGACTTTGGGTTGATGCCAGGCTGACCCCTTGAGTCCTACCCTACACGATAGCTAAGCCCTCGCCCATAGAAAAGAGAAGATGATTAGCCATCACATGGCCTATCTGTACACCTGGTCCCACCCGCATTTTCTCTCTCTAGGCTCTCTCGGGCACAACAGAAAAAATCCTAAAATACCCCTGTCTTATGCAAGATATGCAACCCTCCTCTTCCTGCTTTAAAATGACTGACCACCCCAGGCACTGGCTCAGACAGCGTTGCAAACCAGGAGCTAGAGAGATAGAGAGAGGAGGAAGGGCTTGTGGCAAGGGAGCTGATTAACTGTAAAGACAGAAACACCTTATATCAAAATGTCAAAGGAAGTGATTGAAGAAGGGCAAAGCCATGCGAAAGATTATGTCGATCCACCTCCAGCACCACTTTTTGATGTGGATGAACTTAAGCGCTGGTCTTTCTTTAGAGCTCTCATAGCTGAGTTTATTGCTACACTTCTCTTCCTTTATGTCACTGTGGCCACTGTTATTGGCCACAAGAAAAACCAAGACGCATGTGGTGGAGTTGGGTTGCTTGGTATTGCATGGGCTTTTGGTGGCATGATTTTTATCCTTGTTTACTGCACCGCTGGTATCTCTGGTAAGAACAAGAACCTATCTCTCCCTCTCTCTCTGTCTTTTTTTTTTTTTTGAAAACTCCTGTATTGAGTTTCTAAAATGGAACCTGACGTTAGTTATGGAACACTTACCAAGAGTTTTGGTTCTTTTATTTCAACTAACTTCAAAAATGTTACCTTTTTGTGTAACTTAGTAACTATTACTGATCATTTTTGTATGTAACTTTCACTGGTCATTTTTGTATGTAAGGCACTCTCTTTTAGTAAAACTAAGAAGTTTGTTCTTCAAAATGAGGTCTTTTGTGTGGTTTGTTAATGGGTTTTGGTTTTCTTGGATACAGGTGGACATATTAACCCAGCGGTCACTTTTGGCTTGTTCCTGGCTAGGAAAGTGTCCCTAATCAGGGCTGTGGGCTACATGGTGGCTCAATGCTTGGGCGCGGTCTGTGGTGTTGGCTTGGTCAAGGCCTTCATGAAGCCATACTACAACTCTCTTGGTGGTGGTGCTAACACAGTGGCTCCCGGGTACAGCACAGGCACAGCTTTGGGTGCTGAGATCATTGGCACTTTTGTGCTTGTTTACACAGTCTTCTCTGCAACTGACCCCAAGAGAAGTGCACGTGACTCTCACATCCCTGTAAGTACCAGTAAATAGCAGCAATCTTTTCATATGGTAAACTTTTAGTAACTCCATTATGGCATGTAGTTAAGTTCTGATAACCAAGTAGGGTTTAGTTTTGATAACGTGTGTTCGGTACAGGTCTTGGCTCCACTACCAATTGGGTTTGCTGTGTTCATGGTCCACCTGGCCACAATCCCTATTACTGGTACTGGCATCAACCCTGCTAGGAGCTTTGGTGCTGCTGTCATCATCAACGATAAGAAAGCCTGGGATGATCATGTAAGAAGCCACTTAAAATTGAAGCAAAGTTGCTCTTGATTTTTGGTGTATTTGAAGTTAAGTATGTTAGTAATTAACACGGGGTGTGATTTGATGGACATGCAGTGGATTTTCTGGGTTGGGCCATTTGTTGGAGCATTAGCAGCAGCTGCATACCACCAGTACATTTTGAGAGCTGCAGCCATTAAGGCGTTGGGATCTTTCCGTAGCCACCCCTCAAATTAAATGAAAAGAGCTTGTCTTTATCCACCCCTGTTCTCAATTTGTTTGTTTGTGTGTAAGAGAGATCGGATTATGATGGACCTTTGCTTTTCATCCTTTTGTCCACTTACTTATAATTTAATATATCTTCGTTAGTTTCGCTGTGTATCATTGTCAGGGGTAGTTTTGTGTTTTAATTAATATACCTCATCTATTACGTTTTGTGCGCTCCGAAACGTTCCCCCTTCTCTACCACATTTCTCCTTTATCTTTTATTGGATAAAGAGTGTGTTTGTTGTCGTGTTTTTATTTTTTTAAATAATTATTTTATGTTTTTAAATTGTTTTATATACTGGTATTATGATTATTAATATGTCTAAAATCTTACACAAATATGCCCAAAATCTTCTAGACGAGCACAACTTCATACGAAGTTTAAAAGTAAATGGCTAATGGGTTGGTGCGTGATTTTGTATTCTCCGAAATGAGACTAGTAGAAGGAGTGAATTGCATATTTTAAGTTAGTGTTTTTGTGGAAGAATTTGTAGCTTTTATTTTTTTTATTTTTTTTTATTGTCTAGTTATGCTAGGTTTTAAGTGTTTTCATAGATAAAAGGTTTTTAATAAAGAAGGAAATAAATTAATATAAAAAATATTAATATAAATAAAAATTGTATTTTGTGTATTGAAGAGGTTAATTGTTTTTAATTAGCTAATAATTAGTTAATTAATTAATTTAATTCAATTAGTTGCGGTTCTAATTGCTGATCAATTTTTTTGTTATTTAAAAAAACTAGAAATTTTTTTTATTCAAAAAAAATTGTTTATTCAAAAAATCTAGAAATTAAGTTTAATTTTTAATATATTTTTTAAATTTGATTCTTTTATAACTTCTAATGTATCTTTCTTTTTAATAAAAACATCAATTTTGATTTTTTTCATACCTTCCAATTTATTTTTTATTTTAATAAAAATATTATTTTATGAGTAGGTGAAGATATTTGTGACTTTTATTTTATATTTTTACATACTTGAATTTATTTTTTTTATTTGTACTGCAATTCCTTAAATAATAAAATCTTGTATTAATATGTTGATTTCTATTAATAAAAATTAGATTTTTAGCTAAAACAATAATCGATGAGTTATCTATATAAATCTTCATGGATTTTTCTTGTGATATTCATAACTTCTTTAATAATCTTTTTAGTTATATAAAATAACAAACACAAGATATAATAGCTATATATTCAACTTCTTTGATGAAGTAACTATAGATTATAAATTGCTTATTTAAACTATGTAAGATTGTGTCTCCCATGTAAAAAAGAAAACTTATAGTGTCTTTTCTATTATTAATATTTTTAAACTAATCACTATCATTATAACTTGTAAAATTAAAATCATTAGAATATTTATAAAATAAAATAAAAATTAACAATATCTTTGATATACTGAATAATTTACTTCAAAGATTTTAAGTGTGTCATAATTTGTTGTTGGCTGTGTTATATAAATACCACATGTTTTTTTTTATTCTCTTATCATGCATTAGTAATGAGATAAAACTTATAATACTTTTTATATCATTTATATTTTTAAACCAATTACTATTATTATAATTCACAAGATTAAAACTATCAAAATATCAATAAAATAAATCAAAATCAATAATATCTTTGATATATCAAATAATTCACTTCAAAACTTTAAAATGTGTTATAATTGGTTGCCAGTTGTGTTGTATAAATACCATATGCTCTCTTTATTTTGTATTCTTTCATCATGCATTAGTAATCGGGTGGTTTTTTTTTCTTCCATTTTATTACTAGATTTGCATTCTTCTCAACTTTTTTGGTTAGACTCCAACAATTTTTAACATGATTTATCTTTTAATATTTATACCATTTAACTTTAGATTTGTTAAACCTTGATTTTAGATTCTAACTGTTAGTGTAACTAGTTGATTATTTTGCTTCATGTGATAGACCTATTAAAGTTGCTATAATCTTATCTTATGGATTTGCATTTTCCTTCTCTTTCTTTACTTTATCAACGTTCTCTATCCTTTTAGAACTATCTAGAACTATTTTGCTTTGAAAAAAATAATTGTGCGCTTATATTTTACTACATCTCATTCACTCTCTTTGTGCGCGTATAATTTTTCAATGAGATCTAAAATTGAAAAACCATCTATATTTTATGATTTTTCTATTGCAACCAATGAAACTTCATTTGTAATAGGTACAAGATCTTTTTATTACACGTGTCTTTTCTGTCTTTTCATTGTATCTCTTTATTTGATTGTGTATGGCTAATACTCTTATAAAATATTATGAAAATATTTTTCGATTCAAGTACATGTGACTTTTTAAAGTCACCATATAAATTTTATAGATATATCTTTTTTATATTGTTAGTTCCTTGATTTGATTATTACAAAACTTTTCATGTTTATTTGATGATGCTTGTGCTAACTTTTATTTTAAAAGTGATATTATCCGGATATTGATAAATAATTATTAGTACTTATTAATTCGTCATTTGTGATTTTTACACTGCTTTTACTTGAATTAAAATCAACATTACTTTATTTAAAAAGCTCCTTGAAGCTTTTATGAACTATTTCCTACAAATCTTAAGATTTTAGTGAAGTTTTAAATATAATAAGTTTTGTAATTGCTTTTCATGAATCTTGAATATTAAAGTGGGGGATTTGGATGAATCATGTTAAATAATTAAATTTAAACTTTGATATCATTATGAAAGAAAATGAATAAGTGTGACCTAAGCTAATCTAAAAAAAAGAAAAACTTAATAATAAGATGAATTATAAGCTTTTTTATAAATATAAAATTCTAAATAATCAATGATTTAAGCTAACACAATTAAATTCTAATATACGAATTGTATTATGTTAATTGAGTAAGTCCACCGAACAATCGATTTATTTAATTTAATCGGTAGATCGGTTCCCTGTTCTTTTAAAAACCCAGAACATAGAGTTTAATTTTCACCATAAACTCGGTCGTGTCCTGGGCATGAGTTGGTACGGTGATCTATCAGAGAGCCTTAGCCAACTTGTACCCTCGAACTGTACCAGGAAGAGCCATAGATTCTTTATCTGGGTATGGGTCCCAGAGATGAGATGTCACTCATTACACTCATTAACCTCTGGAAAGGTCTCCTCGAAAGACTGGCAAGTGACTTGCTTTTGGGCTAAGGGTCCAACTAAAAGAGCCTAAAGTAGGAAGTGAAAGGAACTGGCATGGTATTCCTAGCATTTGCGATGTCATCTGGTTAGAAGGTTGCCTGTTAGGATACCACATGGTGGGCTAAGGGAGTAGAGGTCCTCTGTTTATCACTATAGAAATACAGTAACCCACCTGCACAGAAACCAAGAGGAGAAGGGGGTAGTTTGGTGCTCATGGGGCCTTTTACTTTTCGCTTGTGGTAGAGGTTGAAAGAGTAGGAATCATGGGGTCGCGTCTTTTTACAAAGTTTTTACATCTATCTTCGCCACGTTCCGGTCCCTTGAGCCTGGTGCAGGGAAGAGTGCTCGGGTGGTCCTCAGGCGATCAAAATACCAGGCTGACACCCCGACCGACCAGATATGAGCTCTCGGGTCCTTGATCGACCCCCAGGGTGCCTTGGAAGACTCTCATGTAAACCTCTTAATTTGAAGATGGTGCTCAGTAAAGTAAACGAGAGCAATAATCAGGGAAAAGAAGAGAGGAGAGATGGGATAAAAAAGTTGAGACTGTTCAAAACATAATAGAACAAGAAAAATTAGAATTTTTATTTATTTATTTAGATGCAATGTTTTTTCATTTAGAAAACTAGAAAGATATTGATTTTGAAAAACAAATTCTATAAATTTTTCATAGCTTTTCAATTTAAGTTTCTCACTATTTTCAAGATGAAGAAAAAACATGAACAATTCAATTTTTTTCTTTTATATATAATCACTTTTTTTAGCAATATAAAATATTAAGATTAGTTTTTAATTTATTTTATATTTAGTTAGTATCATAAATAAGCTTTTTTTTTTTATAAATCTAATGTACAATTTTTCTTGATTTAATAATATGATTTTTCATGGTAATCTTTAATGTAAATAAAATAAAATCAATATATAATCTACAATTAAATTATCACAAGGATTTAATTATTATAAATTATGGTTTTGATATTTTTTTTTTACAAAAAGTAGTTGTAATCTTGATGTATTTTTTTTCTTTTCTTTTTCATTTTCAACAAATAAACATGTTTTTCTTTTAATTTTTCATTGGAAAAAGAAAACTGAAAAGGGCAAAAAACTTGAAAAAGAAAAGAAAAAAACTACCTTCTGTTAACATACCCTACCCTAGTTATTTTATTATCATGCTTAAAGTTTGTCTTCAATTAGCCTACAAGATTCCTATAGAAGAGGTTTGGTGACATTGATGTTGGAATTAATTTTAATGTATTTTTTTTAGTTTTTAAGTGTATGTATAATGTTTAGAATCATCTCTACTCGGCACTTATCTATGTTACACTGAAGCGTTGATCACAATGCATTGATACAGATTTTGCGATGTGCTGAAACCCATTGTTGTGGCCACTTCTCTTACCAGTCCCCCCCTTGTCGAAAAAGAGACGGCGCCGGCTGCCAGGTTTCTATTCGTTATCGGATACGGTAGCTGAAACTCCATGTCGGAGGCTTCAGGATTGTCCTCTTTATCAGGGCCAGTGGTGAAATCAAATTCAAAATTAGAAAGCTCAACAAGCCATCTCTGATCTCCTTCGATGTAATGCTGAGCAAGCTGGTCACACAGGTAGGTGAAATAAGAGCGAGGATACTTGCCGGAGTAAATCCTAGCTCTCGTCCAGTCTCGATCGTAGAAGTTCAGTGGGTCAGACAAGACCTGTGAGATAATTGATGAGTTAACGTTGTTCATGTAGCACATTGCACTTCTAGCGTTTATCTATCTACCTTGATTGGTGTATGGGTTTGTTAATGGATACTCCTTGTAGCTTGAAATTCTATTCATGATTGGCTTAGTTTCAACTCCAGTTTGGCCATGATATATCACATGGGATGTTTTCCTAGAGATGAAACTGACAGAAGGTACTGTGAACTTGAAAAGTTGATGAGAAAGTAATCTAATTTTCAATAAGAAGGAATGTCATTAGCCATCTCTTCACGTGGACACTAACTGTGGGTGTTGGTTGTTGGTGAGACGGCATATGCGTAGGCTTCACTTGATATCATGTACATGATGAATCCAAATAAAATGAACTCAAGAAACCTTTAAAAATAAATCAAAAAGATTTCTTTAACATAAACTTAACAAAAACACCCCTAGATCTTGGGTTTGATATCCCAAGCTTAAAGTACAATTGGAGGCCCAAGAACTGTGCTCAGATGTAGTTGTCTAATCCCAACACCCAAGGATCCCTTATTCTCTAAATACTCATCAATTCACTTGGGGTTAATTCATGATTTTCTATTCTCCATGTGTGATGTTTAGGGATCTCTTACAAGTTTGCTAAGGGTTGATTTGAAATTTTCATTCTCCAGGTAATGCCTAAAAATCTTACATCAATTTGTGAGGGATTGATTCAGAATCTCTAATCTCTCACCAATCCCCCTAGGCTAGATTGAAGTTGCAACAAAGTTGGGGGGATGAACCTGGAATGCGCATCTTTTGGGTCTTCTTCATTTATGCAGTTAGTTCACGGAAATTCCTTGCGTTTTGCAAAATTCTCTGAATTTCAATTTGAATGTAACAATAATGTTATTAATATATGAAAATAGCAAACGATCCAAGCTTGTTCCCCTTGTTTAGTTTACAATAACAGTCTATAGATGAAGATGGAAAATGATCCAAACTTGTACGAGCAACTCTATTACCGTGGTTTATTGTGATTCCCAGGATTGATGTGCTGCAGTATTTTGCTCACGTGTCCATTTTTTTCAAAAAATTCAAAAAACAGAACGTTCCTCCGTTTGTGAATTGTTTCACATCACAAGAATTAGCCATGGTTTTCTTTCTGATGCAACTTGTGGTATATATTCATGAATTGCCCACCATCTTCTTCTTTCTTCTGTTTAATACTCGCCACCATGCTCTAAAGTATTCTTATGCATAGTTTCCTTGATTTTTTGTAGGAAGATCCCTTGTATTCTTATTATAACCGACTACATTATGAATTGACTCCAGTTGAGGTTCATTCTGATCAGGAATCTGCAATGGTATTCTCCGTAGCAGAATTTTAGAATTCAAGCAACATAATCTCTTCAATTTTTTATTTAGCCTTTTCTTCTTCTCTCTCTCTCTCTCTCTTTATGGAAATTGAGTTTTTATTTTGGGGAGAATGGTGGGTGGGGAGGAAGAGATGAATAAGGTGCAGTGGTGGCATTTGGAGATGTTTTCAACGCCGCTTTTGATTATTCTATCTAAAAGTTGAATACGAGTATTACATGATGCCTTCTCTCTTGGGTTCTTTTTTTTTTTTTTTTTGCACTAGCATTTTGCTTTGAAACTGACACATCTATCTGTGGCAAGATTGCCATTTATTTGCAGAAGAAACATGCAGCAACACGTTCACAGTATCCTGCTGATATTGATCAAGTATTCAGGGTCTCAAGAGAGGGTGAAAATGAACGTAACAACGCGTTTTCTATTAAGACAAGTCGTTGCTATCTGTAAGGCTAGTCAAATTTACAATTAAACTTCTATGATCCATATTCAGACTGCATTTACTTCTTTAGAATAATTGAATTCTCTCATAGAACTGTTGGATCATGTACTTTTAGGTTGATCATGGAGACATGCTTGAGCTATTACAAGCAAAAAAATGATGTTGACAAGTTACCACCGGGGAAGCCAAGGTCTGGTCTGCTTTTGAAAGTTCTCTTCAGGCTCATCTGGTTGCTCCAATGAGCCTGAATTTGAAGATCATGCTTTTTACTCTTCAAGATCTGCCAGCATGAATTTGAAATTGCAGTTTGTACGATAGCATGTGAAGAGATATTTTATCATTCTCGTCCTTTTACAGCAGAGTTCTGTTGCAATCAACTAGAGTATGGTTGATGATTTTGTTTTCTTTCCAAATGCACGGTTAATATGTTAGGATGTTGGTATATAAACTCGACAAGATAAAAGGTAAGTAATAGAATAAAATAAAAAATAAAACACATAAAAATTTACGTGATTCATCTAATTCGGGCTATATTTACAAGTAAGTATAAAAGAATTTTACTAAATAATATAAGAATTACAACCTCTCTAAAGTAATAGAAGAACAACTAAAATCTCTCTACTACTAAGAGAAAACACCTCACTTACTCTCTCACAAATACCTCATAATTTTATGGGATTACTCTCTCTTCACTCTCCTCTTCACTTCTCTTCTTTGGTGTGAATAATAAATTTGGAGGCATTGCCTATTTATAGGAAGAGAGAAGGGACAAAGACCATAAATTATGATATAAATTATACCATCAACTCATCTCCACTAATTTTTATCTTCCACTAATTAATAGATATACTTAATTTAATTAAGTATAGGCCTTACATTCTCCCACTTGAAGACTTTGATGATTAATCAAGTCTTCACACATGATTATTTGTGATTCTTCTATCCTTTTTATACTTGTCATCTTCAAGCTGCTTATGTTTCTGTTTCTGCTAGACCATAAGAGGATCTGCACCATATATATTTATCAGTATTGACCAGTTTTGTCAAAGCATCTGCTGGGTTTTTCTTTGTGTGAACCTTTTGAAACCCACACTTCCATCTTCTACCACTTTGCGAACAAAATGATACTGAACATCTATATGTTTTGTTCTTGAATGAAATGCAGGATTCCTTGCAATATGCAAGGCACTTTGACTATCACAATACAAAAGAAGATTCTCTTGTTTGTGCCTGAGCTCTTTCATAAGTTTCTTCATCCATATTGCTTCTTTACAAACTTGTGTAGCTACCATATACTTAGCTTCTGTTGTGGATAACGCTACAATAGTTTGTAGTTTAGAGACCCAGCTCACAGCTTCTCTTGCAATTATGAACACATAGTCTGTAGTGGATTTTCTTTTTTCAAGGTCATTAGCAAAATCTGAGTCAACAAAACCTCTGACATTAAATTCTAATCCTCTATAACATAATACGGCATCTAAGAAACCCTTGATGTATCTCAAGATCCTCTTATCAATGCTCTTTACTAGGATTTGCCATGTATCGACTAGTAGCTCCCATTGCTTGTGCAACGTCTGGTCTTGTACATATCATAACAAATATTAAACTTTCCACTGCTGATACATACGGTACTTGAGATATCTCTATCCTCTCTGCTTCATTGTTAGGAGACATATTTGAGGATAATTTGAAGTTAATAGAAAGTGAGATGGAAATTGGCTTACAATCTTGCATGTTAAAGCATCGCAAGATTTTTTTCAAATAATTCTTCTGAGAAAGCCAAATCTTTCTCTTATTTCTGTCTCGGTAAATTTGCATCCCTAGAATCTTGTTTGTTGGTCCAAGTCCTTCATATCAAACTCCCTAGCCACCTGTGCTTTTAATTCTTAGACTCGACCTTTGTTGGGGCCTATCACCAATATATCATCCACGTACAACAACAAAATGATGAAAACATCATCTTCCTCAAACCTCTTGTAATACGTACAATGGTCTAAACTGAGTCTATTGTACCCAAGGCTAATTATGAAGGAATTAAATCTCTTGTACCAACATTTCAGCACTTGTTTGAGACCGTATAAAGATTTTTTTAACTTGCAAACCAAGTTATCCTTGCCTATTTCAGCAAAACCCTCTGGTTGGAGCATATAAATATCATCTTCAAGTTCTCCATAAAGAAATGCAGTTTTCACATCTAATTACTCTAAGTGAAAATCAAATATAACACACATTGCTAAGATTACTCTGATTGTAGTAAGTTGTACCACTGGAGAAAATATCTCATTGAAGTCTATTCCTTCTTTCTGAGCATATCCTTTCACCACTGATCTTGCACAATACTGCTCCACTTGATCATTGCCATCACGCTTTATCTTGTATACCCATTTATTGCCAATGGCTTTTTTTTTTCCTTGTGGTAGTGGAACAAGATCCCAAGTATTATTGTTGTGTAGAGCTTCAATCTTCTCTTGCATTGTTGTCATCCACATAAATATATTTATGCTTTTGATAGCCTTGAGGAAAGTTGATGGCTCTCCATCCTCTATTAGAAGACAGTATGCAATGTTACTCTCAGTAACATATTTTGAGTGCCAGGCTGATGATTTTCTTTCATGAGTCGATCACCGAACTTTAAGAGTTTTAGACTCTATTTGTTTTTGCTCTTCATGATTTGAGGCAACTTCAAAAGAAGTATTATTCTGAGTAGTTTCCATCTGGACTGCTGTAGTTTCCTTTAGAATGCTATTATGTTTTTCCATTTGCATTTAACTTTTACAAATATGACATCTCTACTGATGACTATCTTGTGGGTAGTGGGATCCCACAAGCAATACCCCTTCACTCCATCAACATATCCTAAGAATACACATTTTCTGGATTTTAAATCCAATTTGTTAACTTCTTGTGTATTGTACATCATGTACACCGGACTTCCAAATATATGCAATCGAGAATAATCAGCTGGTTTTCCAGTCCACATCTCCATTAGTGTCTTCAACTCAATTACAGTTGATGGAGATCAATTTATCACAAAATAGACGGTATTAACTGCTTCTGTCCAAAATGGCTTTCCTAGACCTGCAACCTTCAACATTGCTCTTGTTCTTTCTATTCATCCGCTTTGCCACTCCATTTTACTGTGGAGTATATGTAGTTATGAACTGCCTTTTGATACCTTCATATTAACAGAAGTTATCAAATTCATCATTAGTTTATTCTCCTCCATTGTCAGTCCTTAAACACTTGATCTTCTTTTAAGATTCAAGTTCCACCTGTGTTTTGAAAGTTTTAAAGACTGCAAGCATATTTGCTTTCCTTCTAATTGGATACATTTAACATCTCTTGGAGGAGTCATCTATGAATGATACAAAGTATCTTGCTCCTCCAAATGATACAACCGGTACTTGTTAAACATTAGAGTGAATCAGGTCTAAGATGCATTTGCTCTCAGTTGTTGATGTGCCAAACTTTAACCTATATTGTTTACTTATAACATAATGCTCATAAAAAGGTAAAGTAACTTTTGTAAGCTTAGAGAGTAACTTCTGATCAGAGAGAACCTTTAAACCTTTCTCTGATATGTGACCTATTTTTTGATGCCACATCATCGTCTTCTCTTCTATAGGATTGACTGATGCGATTGGCGCTTCTGTCTCATGATGTGTTTCTTCTATTAAAACAAATATATTTGCAACTGTCTTTCTTGCCTTTAAAACCACCAGTGCTTCTTTGATGATTTTCATGATTCCATTATCTGTTTGAATTTTACAGCCAAGACTATCAAATTATCCTATGGATAAAAGATTCTTCTTTAAGTCTTTCACATGTTACACGAATTAAGCCATTATACATCTTCAATTTGATGGTGCCAATACTAATAATCTTTAAAGCATGATTATCATCTATGAACACTTTGACTCCAGAGATGAGTTTATATGTATGAAACCAATCTCAATTAGGAGTTATATGCCATATTGCTCTTGAATCCATTAGCCAGACCTCGGTGAGATCATTGCTACTTCACTATATAAAACCTCTCCATCTTCAGAGGTGCTTGCAACACATTCTTGAGGTTTTGATAACTCTACATTATTCTTTATATCCTTTTTAAACCAACAATACCTTTTAAAGTGCCATTTTCTGCCACAGTTGTAGCATTTCACAGTCTTCTTACTTCTTGATTTGAACCTCCCCTATCTTTGACTTCGACTGGAGCCACGCTCCGTTGGTCTTTCTCTTGACACCAACAACGCCTCTGCTTGGTCTGAACTGTTTTTGTCTCTTTTATTTTTACGCCTATTTTCTTCTTCCAAGATAGTGGCTACAACATCATCGAAGACTAAATAGTTTGAGAGGATATTATTTGTTAAGTTGATAATAAGCTGATCATAAGAATTAGGAAGACTTTGAACTAGAAGCTCTACACGTTCATTTTTCTCTATTTATTGACCCAATATAGTGAGTTGTGAAAATAGAGTTCTTATTGTGTTGATGTGGTCAGTCACCGACATGATTTCTGCCATTATTAGAGTCTCCGCTTTGAGAAAATCTTATTGTGTAAAGATTTAAACTCGTATAGCTTTATTAGAGTCTCCCATATCTCCTTAGCCGTTTTCTTCTCCGCCACACTTGATAATACTTCATCGGCTAATGTTAAATGTATGTTAGCAATAACATTGCCATCCATCTCATTCTATTTTGTATTATCAATGATCTTCTTGGGTCGATCTTCAATTGCTGCCAATCAATTATCTTTCCTTAAAATTGCCTTGATTCTCATTTTTCATAGTGAGAAATTGCTCATATTAAACCTCTCAATCTCGTACTTTACTGCCATTATATTCACTGAGATCTACTTAATTATCATTGTTTCACTGATCTGTAATGTATATATAAATAGTATCGTGTGAATAATACTTCACTAAGTAAGTTCTAGGAAAGATTGGAGGGGTCATAAACGGTCCTGCTTATAACCCAATATCCTTAGATAGAACTTCTAGATTGTATTTAATCATTGTATTCTTTTTTATATACGCCAACAATAATAAATGTAAACAGTACCACATAGATGAATAGTGTTGTAGACGTGAATAGTAACCGTATACACGAATAACTTTTGTGTATTAACAACACCAACCAAAAGGCTCTGATACCACTGTTAGGATGTTGACATGCAAACCCGACAAGATAAAAGGCAAGGAATAGAATAAAATGAGAAATGAGACACATAAAAATTTACATAGTTCACCTAATTTGGGTTACGTTCACAAGCAAGTATAGAAGAATTTTTCTAAGTAATATGAGAATTACAACCTCTCTCACGTAATAGGAAAACAACTAAAATCTCTCTACTATTAGGAGAAAACACCTCTTTTACTCTCTCACAAATACCTCATAATTTTATGAGATTACTCTCTCTTCACTCTCCTCTTCACTTCTCTTCTTTGGTGTGAATAATAACCTTAGAGGTGTTGCTTATTTATAGGAAGAGAGAGGGGACAAAAGCCATAAATTATACCAACAACTCATCTCCACTAATTTTTATCTTTCACTAATACTCCACTAATTTTATCTTCCACTAATTAATGGTTATGCTTAATTTAATTAAGTATACGCCTTACATAATACAATCTTAATCTAATAATTACAGCACAAACAGAGTTGGTAGAACTGCTCCAAATCTATCAGATGCCAAGACACTTGATAATGTGTTGTTGTTGCCCTTGGGAAGCACGAAGAGCAACAAGGCTCAAAGGTAAAACAAACAAATTATGACTCTGTGCAATAAAAAAACTCATTGACAAAGCACATGTCAACTCATATGATTGCTAATAACCTCTATGATATTGTATCACTGTGCGCTATTTTCATAATTTATTGTTGAAATGTGATTTGAATCCTTTTTGCAGAGTGATTTGCGGTGCAATTAGTAATATAGTCTACAACGTGGATCAGATTCAAATGCGATACGTGGTCGTAATGAATTTAAAATTCAATCATTTGATTACATTATTGTAAGATAAAAAATACAGAAACAACTTGAGCTAAAAAATAAAATAAAATATATCGAGAGAGAGAGAATGAAATATAAAATTAAGAAGAGTCAACATGGTGGGTGTTCTAATATTTTATAATATATATATATAAATAGCACTTGGGTTAAAATCCCATAGCCACAAATTCTACTGACCACACCAAATACAAGCCTGAAGTAGTACTCATGTCTATCGGAAGTGTAAGTCCTATCCGAAACTTTAGAGCTCCCAGAAACAAGGGCATCATGTCTTGCCAGAACTTTCTGTTGCTGCTCATTCAATCCCATAGCTCGGGAGACCAACTTTGGACACCAGAGAGAGTTTACAAGACTGGCTAATAATACAAATTGTCAAAATTTTTCCTACTATATAAACTAATTTATAAATATTTTTAAAATGAGATCTTTCCATGTTCATTGCTTTGGAGCAGAGATCAGCTCCGCTGTTATTCCCTTGATTATTTGATTGAGTTCATTCATCAAAAGAGAGAGGCCAGCAGTTCCCAAAAATGCTAAAAGAACTTGTATCGTCACTCAAACCAATCACATCTTCCATACCATAGAAAGTATACTATAAACATAAAACTTCAGAACATACCAAAGTACAATCTCTAGTATCACCTACATGTTTTTGTAATTTCTATCATACAATTAGATTATGTAAATATCGAACATTGTAAAATACATTAAGTATTAGGTGGTGGTGGTAGTTTTGCCTGGTAGTTGCATTACAGGATCTCATCTGCCAAGGGTTTTTCATGAAACTTCTCGACCCTCGATTGGATGGATGAAATAGTCTCACCTAACTTCGAAGATTCGAGCTCTAGATTACTCAGGTGAGTTCTTGTTTCAGTGATTTGTGCCTTGGCATCAGCAACTGCTTTCTCTTTGAGAGCTAGATCCTCCATCATGGATTCTAGTTCTTTCTTTTTTGACTCTATAAGATCATCGCAGTTGGATTTTGCTTCCTCCGCAGCTTGATGCTGATTACAGAGCTCCATGCCTTCAGCCAGATCATTTAGCATATCACGTAGCCAACTAACATCAATTTGTGCGGATTCAACGTCCTTCAGAACAGCCAACATTTCTCTAACTTTGGATTTTGTCAACTGCTTGAAAGGAGTGCACTGCAACTCCTGAACCACAAAGCACAGGCACTCCAGATAATAAGCTCGCATGGAAGCTGATTCCAATCGACTACCTGTGGCTATATCTCCATACTTTTCAAAGATTAACTGTAGAATAGAGGCAACATTTGCTCTCACGTGATATTTTCCTACTGACACACAGGAATCAGAAACAACAGATTGAACCTCTTCCCCGTCACTCCCTTCTGAGGCACGAGAAATGCCTGAAAAGCTGAAGTTCAAGTACTCGGTAATGGGACCATTAACGGATCTTCCCTCATGGTTAGCAGAAGGAAATGAGGCAGCCTCTGGCGAACCATGGAGCTTTCCATTCTGTTGTGGTTCAGCCGGTGTTGGAATTTTATAGCAGGCCAAACTAATCTTTGAAGGGCTTTTCGGAGGATCAGGCTGTTGGAGAAAGAAAAGGTGAGGCCATGCAAAGCTGATATTGAAAAATAAATTTAGTGAGACTGTGAGAGGGAGAGGCATGAAAAACTACCGTGATTTTCCCAGATACATGCACTGGTCCAGGGGATTGAACAGGCACCTTGTCAAGAGCATGGTCTTCGGAGTAACTTTCATCAGAATGTGGCTGAGATGAGGAGAAAGATCGACTATTCTCTGGTTCCTCATCCTTTTTGGTAGGAAGAATCAATGGAGATGGTGGAGCACGGCCAACTGCTTTTACAGCAGGGGCATTGTTAGATGCTCGAGGAGAGTTCTGCTGCGATTCAGATTCCTTCTTTTTTCTACCAAAGCTTAAAGCAGTATCAAGAAAGGAACCTGCAACAACAACGTGCTGTAATGAGGAACTGAGCATCAAAGAGGAGTTGCAAATTGGAGAAAGAAATTCTTGTAGGACTTCAATTTTTTAATGGAGTTAAAAAGTTTTCTTCCATCTCAAATGGCTTGAGCCCAAAGGTTGGCACGTCCCAGATACCACGCCCCCCCACCCCCCCAAAAAAAAAAGGAAAAAAAGAAAGAAAGAGTGAGAATCCAACAAGCAACAATGTGTCAGTATTTGAAAAGGGGAAACCTGATTCTTTTTCAACCCCCTGAGGATTGGCCTCCGAAGTTCTGTTAGAACAAAATTCATCACATTTATGGGAAGGGTTAGATGCTCTGGGGCATGGCTGTGCTCTTTCTGATTGTTTTTTAACCCCACGAGGATTGGCATCAGCTGTTCTGTTAGAACAAAATTCTTCACATTTATGGTAAGGATTAGATGCTTTTGGGCATGGCTTGACTCCTCCTGTTTCTTTTTTAACCCCCCCTGGTTTAGGCTCAGCAGTTCTATTAGAACAAAATTCCTCACATTTATGGTAAGGATTAGAGGCTTTGGGGCAAGTTGGCTGTGCTCTTCTTTCTCCATCCATGTTTTTGCTAAGCCAACTCCCATTTACACCATTATGATAATCTAAAACACGGAAAATAAATAAATAAAAATAAATTACAACTGTATTTAGAAATGTTCAGTGCTACCCTTAAGTCAAAAACTCCCTGGCCCAAAACCTGTATTTAGAAGTGTGAAGTCCTACATAATGTCATACGTTGCAAGAAAATAGCCATGACTTACCGCTGGAAAATTAAAAATCTTAAGATTTACCTTTTCAAAGTCATTAGAGCCCTGATTAAAAAATTCTCCTCCACGGAGTTGGATAGGTAGGTGAATTTAAATTAACAGAAAGCGGTCCGGTGCTTCTCAACTCACCATTTTCAAATGATAATTCTCTGATGGCTACAAATTCACCTCTATGAAGGTTGATAGGAAGATTCTGATAGTATTATCTTTAGTTTCTTCATCAAATAGATCAAGGCTTTTAACAAAATCATGGCTATGAATGGATTGATTTGCAACAGAATTAAGATGCAAAAATTACTATACGGATATGATTTTAAGGCACATAGCACTTCCAGTAAAACCCAACTGATTGCCAACTAAAGTTTCGTGGTGGTGAGGACATAGATATTAAGTGGTAAAGTGAACATGTCAAAGTCATAAAACTCAACTTTAAGAAGAGTGGCAAAGACATCAGCAATAATAGTGATTACCTGACTTTTTCTTCTCCTTCCTTCTCTGACCTTGAGAAATCTTTTCAAGGCAAGCTACACCACATTCATGGTAAGGGTTGGCAGCATTAACACAATCTGGATGTACCCTTCCATTCTCAGCCATCTCTTTCTCCACCTTTAACACCACAGACTAAGAATTTTCAATAACAATGAGTTATATTGAACACAAAACATTCTTACCCAGATCACCACAAAAGAAAAGGGACACAACTTTTGTTTGTACAGGAACTTTAAGAACATTGAAAAACAAGATCTTTTACTTGGCATCTAAACAAGGAATTCCAAAACAATCCTTGTAGGAAGGAAAAAATATATATTTCCATGAGAAATTAACATCCCTTAGAACAACCCCAGATTCCATGTCACCGAATAAGCAAAAGAAGAAAGCTGCGAGGAATACAAAACTTTAAGGTCATTGAGAAACAGGATCTTTTTCTTGGCATCCAACCAGAGAATTCCAGAGGGTAAAAGGACACCTGGTTAGAGTGATAGTCATGATTAAGAACAATCCTCTTAGAAAAGAAAAACATATTTCCATGAGAAATTAGCATCCTTAAGAACAACCCAAGATTCCCTTCTTACGTAACTTATCAAAAACACAGGTTCTTTACAACAATCCCCTCTACTTTCCTTACCTTTTTCCAATCTTTCTCATCTTTTTCTCAGAAACCAAACACAAAACACCATCAAACAAGAAAAAACAAACCACCCAAGAACCAAGAACCTCAAACCATACAAATTGACACTACCACTAAAAGAAAATGAACACAGAGATAGAGAGAAAGAGTGAAGCTTTACCAAAGAAACAGAGGCCTTTGCACCTTCAATAATAATATTGTTAGCGGTCTTTGTAAGACCTATATTTCTCGTATTATTTTCCAGCTTTTGAATGTCAACTTATCTGGCCAAAATGAGAGAACAGAATTTCCCCGTTTTTCTACAACTTTGACAAACAAGCAAAGCTACAAGCACGCAACCCCATAAAGAAAATTCGCAGTTGAAATTTCGCATTTATAAGTACAGCATCAGCACATGTAGCCAACCAGCCCACCCGCCCGCCCTGGACACAGACAACCGCTTTCCTAACTTTTTTTATCTAGTGACGACGATTTATTGTACACACGTGCCCTTGTTAGAATCATCATCAACTTCAACTTTTTATTTAACTTGGGATGCCTTTTTTCATGTCCGAAATACAGATGGTGTTTAGAGTTAATTATAAATTAGTCCCTCTAGTTTAGTGAAAAAAATCAATTAGCCCCTTTTTTCTTTATTGCTTTAATTGTAATGAAGTAGTGTAGAAAGATTGAGTTTCCATTCTTAAATGGAAGGCAACGATACAGGAGATTGAGTTTCCCATTGCAATCCTTTTACTTTCAACTTGACCGGTTCTTTTCTTAAGATAAATGGGGGGAAGAAAGAGAGGATACTTGGGTATTTTATGTTTCAATTATACTGGTAATTATTATTTTATAATTTCTTCTTTTCAATTTACTTGGCTATTTCTTTCTAAAAGGAAAGTGAAAAGTAGGTGAGATGGGAAATCTCACAGGAAAAAGGGTTTTTTGAAGCAAAAAGTTACAAGATTGAGTTTACCTCAACACCTTATCAACGAAGAATTGATTAAATGGCTAAGTTATTAACTGGACATGGAACTAGAAGGATTATTAAATTGTTTATCGTACTCTGAGGACTACTTTGTTCATTTAACTAAACTAGAGAGACTAGTTTGATTAGCCCTTGCCTTTTCTTGTCCAGCTAATAAGAATAAATTTTATCAGAGGCTCTTCGCCGGTCAAATCAATTCAATCGGGAGGGCACTCTGGTTTTCGACCAATGTAAACTCATAAAATCAAGAAAAATATATTTTGTTTGTTATACAGTTGAAAAATCACATGCATATATATAAAAAGTTGAAAGTTGAAACGCATGGGAGCTTCTAGAGAAGATGACGTAAATTCGCTCAATTTCTTGTTCTGACCTTGCAATTTAACATTCATTACATAAAAATTGATATTGGATATAACGAACTTATACTATAATGGAAAATATTTTTATTTTCATGCTTTTGAATCTTGTGTCATCGTGTAAATGGTCGTGATCAAATAGCAGTGTCGTGGTTTGAAGGCCACCGGTTATTATTGCTGACCCTTTACAAAATATAAGTGTGCACGCTATTTTTTATTTCTGTATATTAAAAAAAAATGTTGGGATTTGAAGCAGGGATGCAAGTTCGATGAACCCTAAAACGTATATTCGACGCCCACTTTTTCTTCTTTTTCATGGCAGCTTCCCTTTACGAGAGATTAATTCCATATTTTAATAAGTGGGTTAGAGTCGATGAAGATGTTGATTGCTCTTTGAGAGCTATGACCTTTAGGCGATTCTCACTAGAGTCGATGAAGATGTTGATTGCTCTTTGAGAGCTATGACTTTTAGGCGACAATTCCAACACGAGCAAGCACGTAGAAGTCGCGTTCCTTCACAAGTGAATGAGTTGCGTTTATATAGCGTTTCAGAGTAAATTTAAATAATTTTAAAGTATAAAATATAGAGAAATATTTTTATTTTTATTTTCATTATCTCCATTTAATTCCCAAATAATATCTTATAGGACACTCATGTAGTGTTTGATTATTATACGGGTTGAGATATAAGAGATATAGATAGAAGTATAGAAAAGATAAGATAAAGATAAAAATAAAAAACTAATTTAATTAGAGAGATGGAAACATAAAAATAAATTTATATCTATGATATATAGTTTTATAGTGAATTTTATATTTTTAAAATAAAAAGAATATACAAGAATACGATTCCTTTATCTTTTCTATTCCAAGAAAATAAATAATCTAGAAATACTATAAAAAAATGCGATAAATTTGGGCAAAATATGAGTCAGCTTCTATAAATGCAAACACCTCGGGTGCAACTTTCCATGGAGAGACCAAGATCAGGTATGCAGGTTTTTTATTTCCTTAATTTGTTTTTTAAAGAGGGGAGACCAAGTTAGAATACATGAATCAAACTTGCCAGCAATTTTGGACATATTAGACAACTAGCATAGAAATTACAAAAAAGAAAAAGAATTAACACATAAGCAAAATTTCTTGACAAAATAATATACTTCAAAATATCACAGTTTAAAAATATAATAAACAATTAATAACATGTTTCTGAGAACCGCAAATTCAATGTCTGTAGTTCTTCGCAAACAAGGTGTCGTATTAAATAAATAAACCAGGAGTCATGTACAGATGAGAGACGATGGACTGCTCTTTGCTTTAGAATTACGTGAATGATTGTGTACTCAAGCCAAAAACAAAAGAGAAATATCAGCTTTCATCACCAGGATTCAAACCCTACGCTACTCATCTTCTCTCCATGGAAATTCTTTATTTTTAGCAACAGATTAATCTTCCTTAAACTTTTGCAGGCAGGAGTGGAAAACTAAGGAGGAAAGGCACGTACTGGCCCCTCCAACCACCTTATTTTGGTTTTTTAAGGTACACACGAAGACTTAGTTACTCTGCTCTTACTTTCCCTCAGAAGTTTGTCAAGACGAAAACATCCGCTTCCACTGAAACCTTCTTGAAAGGTGATATTTTACTAAAATTCTTCAATTTCTTTTATATTATTAAAAAAAAATCCATTTTTCTGGCTCTATCTAACAAGCATTTTCCCCAGGTTTGGACACTTCTTGGCTTTTACAGAACATGATTTTCACGATCCGACAATACCCCTTTCAATTCCAGCCAAAATCCGACGCAGCATCAAATGGATGACCGGCCATATATATTGACAAAGCAGCAGAAGAGAAAAAATCATTTGTATGTATAAAGCAGAGACTTCAGTATGTTGATTCATTGTTAAATGATATTTTCGTTCGCCTTATCATTTTGGACCTAAATCTAACTGTAAAAAACGCGTGGATATGTAATTTAACCAAATTTTTTTTTTAAAAAAAGAAAAATTGTTATCTTTAATAAAATTGAGATAACTTGTTAAAAAGAAGTGATATAAGAACATAGCTAACAATACATAATTTATTGAATAAATTATGCATAAAATCAAAACAAATGAAATGGAAAATCTGTTTTATTTTGATATAACCTGCTCTCTATGTAAACAAGTAACTCTCACTAGTTTACCTTTGCCTGTAGTGTGGTGTTTGTACATTGCACCAACCTTCTATGCAATCTGATTAGGTTGATTTTGACTAATGGAAAATCCTTTCATCGTCATCATGATCAATAGATATATCATTTCTTCAAGGAGTTGCTATGATAGTTAAAAGAGATATGTTTTATTTTATTCTTTTAGTTCTCCCATCAGGAAAATTAACATTAGTTGATACCAAATTGACACGAAATCATCCCTCACCGTGAAAAAGAAAAAAGAAAAGAAACTAGGTATCCATTCTCTTGCCGCCACCAAATTTGCCTTCCCTACCAACCATTTTCGCCTGCAATGCCATTGCAGCCCAGTACGACTTAAGTGACCAGTTTTCCCGGCTCATCTATGCATTGAGAATTGACAAGAAGAGAAATTTGGTCCGCTGAGAAATGGGAGCTACGTCTCTCTCAGAGGTCAGAAGAGACATCCAGCCAAAGAAGGTTGGTGATGTGGGCATTAATGCTTTGTTTTAAAGTCAAAAACATGCCTCATCACGTCAAGTTCTGTGATGTTAGGCTTTGCATCTACTTACCAGCCCATAAAAATTATTAATGGCGTTTTTTGCTGCACAGGTTTGGGCATGATCTGTAAACTTGATTGGTGTGATGAAGTTAGTTGTTCTTTTTTTCTTCCTATTTTATTGGAAAGGATTCTTGTTTAAGATGGAGAAGTTAGCCAAGAATACCATAAAGGTGCTCCATTTCATGAATTGTTCTTAAAAAACTTGCTTAAAATTATTTTTTTATATATTTCTAAATTGTCTTGATTTTTTTTTATTAAAAATATTTTTTAAAACATTAAAAAATATTATTATTATATATTTTTCAATAAAATACACCCTAAAACACCATCTAACCTCCTCCTGAAAGAGAAAGAAGAGGAAAGGGTTTGGAAAGGACTGGCTTTGCTGTGCACGTGGACTTAATTAGCCTAGGGCCATATAGCCCACGTAATAACAGAGGTGTAATTATCCATTAATTAATACCTGCAAAATATGTCGACATGAAGGCTGGAAAACTTTGAAAAATGACATATTTGATAATTGACAGGAGACTGACAATCTATGACTAATTGGCCCCCCTACTCTTTGAGTAATTTATGATCAGCTGGTCCATGTAGGACCTCTCTTCACCATTTTTCCATTATACAAACCAGTGACCTTTGAAGGACCGCTAGCTTTGTCACATAAAGCTAGTTTAGCGTAGTTATTAAACTTAATCTCAAATTAGCATCCTTGTGTTGGGGTCACAAGGTGTACGAATTAATTTGGATTAATTTTTTTAAAAAAATTAAATTAGATCTTGATATGATTAAATAGGTTTCGAGCTAACCCTTGAAAAACATTACTGAGAAAAATCAAGTCAATTTTAAAATATCTTTTTTCCTGACCTAGTACAGGCTAAGTGCGGCTAATGACTGTGAAGTTTAGAGGCAATTACTGAGCAAATGCAATTACTCGGCCATTGAATTATCAAAAAATAAAATCTTGATTGATATGAATATTATTGTCCAAAAAATATGCAGTATCTAATTGAGAATGGAGCCTTTGTTTTTGTTCTCTATTGATTATGATTCTTTCTTCGTTTTCCAAGGATCCAAATTCCAAGCATGCATGAAAAATGGGCCGGGCCATGCTCCGTTTCCTGTCCAAATGAAGTCTCTCGAGAGGGTCCTGAGTCTTCTGACAGAGGCCCAGAATTAGTTAGGCCTTCGAAAATATCAAATGGACAGTCCCTTCCATGTTAAATCTATTTTATTATTAATATTATTTTTTATACAAAACAGATAAAAATTTCATTAATATAAATTAAAAAAATACATTACAATATTTGTAGCACAACAATATAAAAAATTAGGAAAGGAATGTCAACTTGGTATATATATATATATATATATTTAAGAAATTGGACAAAACCCTTTTATAAATACATTATAATAGACGAAAAGTTCACACGTACCAATCCAGTTATTAGAATATAAATGACATCTTGATTATTATAAACAAAAAAAAAAAGGAATAATATCAATAGACTTAAAGTTGTTCTGAAAATGTCTACATCTTTTAAATAAATAAATAAATAAAAGTCTCTAAAAAAATTAACTAAATGAGATAGCATAAATCTGATCAATTAAATCGTGATACAAAATAGAATACAAGTTCACATGCAGGAAGATAGACAAGCATTGCTCTTAATACAAATAAACTCGGGCATCGTCATCGTGTTCTAACTAGAAGCTTGCTTTCGAACTCAACCAAACCACTGCTCTAACTTCAGAAAGAGTTGTTCAAAGCATGATGTCCTAAAATATCATTCATGAAATCCAAGATTACGAGAATATATAGAAGAATTTCTTGATTCCAGTGAAGCACTTGGTGGACGGTGGACAAACATTATATCATCTCAAGTGGCCGGAGACTATCAAACCCCATTTTGTTGCTTTGTCTCTACAGATAATATGCTTATAAATGTGATTATTTGCCGAAGTCATTAAACTCAGTCCATTATATTATTCATTTCAAGGTTTGGATTATATTGTAAGTTGATTAATTTCATTAAAATTAATATTATTTTAAAATTTTATTTTATAAAAAAAATAAAACAGTATTTCTTAGAAGAAAAAAACACAAATCGAGTTTTCACTAGTCAATTTGATTATTTTTCACTTAATTTAATTTAAAAATTAAATCAACAATCAGATTGTTAAATAATTGAATCAATCTATTAGATTATGCTGAGTTTAATAATACCGCGCTAATGTGCGCTATATCAATGTTGAAGATTATTTAAGGCATGGGATGATACTTTACCAAAAAGAATATAGGTAGTTAAGGTTTTGTACACCATCTTAGCTCATGCAGTATGCTCCTTCCATCATTACGACAGAAAGTAATACACAGAAAACTCTACTTACACATGCTCACTTGCATAATCAATTTTACATGGGCAGATCCTCACCTTGGATTTATTGATTAAACATCAGAAAAAATGATCAAATGGTCGACCCAAACAGATCAATAGATAGATCCTCATTACAGTACCAGAATGTAATTAATTAGAGGAAACCCCAAACTAGTTACTTGCTAATCCACCAGCTTTCAGTTGGGTCCCTATACTTAATATTTTCTCATTTGAGTTCCTAAAGTGTTAGACATTCTTCGATTGACTCGTTACGTCCATATCGGCATATTAATTGTTTTGTTATTTTATGCAATAAAGCGACACCTTTTTAAGGATATTTGACAAGGTTGAGAATCATATGTAATAAATAGATCAGGGATGAAAATGAGGTTTCACAAAGTTATTAACTATAAATTGAAAGAAAATTATTTATTATTATATTTCAGTATATCATGCAAGCAGTGCACTTCACCTACCAAAGCAACAGACAAACGTGAGATATGAAGGGAGACGATGTAGGAATTAGGGGATCAATAGTTGTATTTTTTCTTCTTCTTTTTATAAAAAAATCATCTAATATATATAATATAAAGTCTTTCGTTTCATCTTTCATTTGCTGCTCACGCAAGGGTGTTCTTTGGTGCAGTTAGCCATTGCTATCATCTGAAGTTTGTGGGATCCTTGCTTTTGTTTTCACCACTACACTTTTGTTTCTTGTTCCAATGTCCTTTCGTTTTTCTTGCTTTGTTTAGCTAAAAGAGGCAGCAAACTACAGAGATTTTGGAACTAAGATGAGGTACCCTTATCAGCCAGGTATCGATCTTTCTATCTTTGGTTACATCATGTGAGTATACTAGAGAAGTCTGTGATCTATTCAGTATATTTTTGTTAACAGTTTTGTGCTTTTTCATGGACTTTTATGCATTCTTTTTCCTAATTCACTTACAAAAGTGTCATGCTGATTTTGGAGTTTGTCCCACTTGGCTTAATCAATCATGCATCATAGGTAACATCATGAATGTGGTACAAAACCTCATGGAGAGACTGAGGCCTCTTGTGGGTGTAAAAGGCTGGGATTATTGTGTTCTTTGGAAACTGAGTGAGGATCGAAGGTTAACGCAAACTATCCTAGTTAAATTCGTGTCCCTCTCATCCCCTCTTTCTCTTTCTCCTTATGTTTTGTTTGGGGTTCGCTTTTAGGTATATTGAATTGATGGATTGTTGTTGCGCTGGGGCTGAGGCCACTCAAAATGGTGGAGAAGACCTTCAGTTTCCTGTTTCTGCAGTCCTTCCTTGCAGGGATGTCATGTTTCAGCACCCAAGAACTAAATCTTGTGAACTTCTTGCTCAACTTCCTTCTTCAATGCCCCTAAACTCAGGGTACGTAATTGTCAGATATTTAACAGAAAATTATCACATAAAAGAAGTGCTTTAAGTTGAATATTTAATTATTCGAGTTTGAAAACAGGTTTCATGCACAGGCCCTGGGCTCAAACATGCCTAGGTGGTTAAACTTCTCTAGTAGCTCGGATTCAAATGTTCTTGAGGTGAGTAATTTCTATTCTTTGCATAAATGAATAGGAAACCAAATTGGACCAATAAGTTCTGTGCTGACCTGAACAGGAAACGGTTGGAACTAGGGCCCTGATTCCAGTGCCAGGAGGACTAATGGAACTGTTCATTGCTAAACAAGTATGGTTTCCTTTTGTTTTGTTGGTTTTTTATACTTGAGAACTAGTGGAAATGTCAGTGCTAATCAATGGTGAAAGTGTTTATCTTTATATCTTATGCCGCGCAGGTACCCGAAGATCATCATGTCATAGATGTTGTAACATCTCAATGCAACTTCCTAATGGAACAGGAAGCCATGATCAACTCAACTATCATGGATTCAAGTTTATCAATTGATGTGAATGGTATGAGTGAAAACCAATCAAATCCATTTCTTGCCAATGAAAATGAACAAGAGGATCATCACAATTTGAATATTCCATATGATACCTCCCTTGATAGACTCCACATGTCTAGTTCTCCGATGAACACCTTCATGCACCAGTTCAATTACAGCACCGACGAAACCAAAGCAAAAGGCGATCTCCTTCAAGGAGTAGAGAGTGGGCTACAAGATATGGATGATTTGCAGAAGTCCATGATGGCTAATGCAGAAAGCACGCAGATGCAATATATGGAGTCAGGTTTAACAACCAAGGATCAACATGGAAATGGGCCTTCAGCAGAATACTCACACTCGGATTGCAACGATGATGAGGATGATGCAAAGTATCGGAGGAGGACCGGGAAAGGACCTCAATCAAAAAACCTAGTTGCTGAGAGGAAAAGGAGGAAGAAGCTTAACGATAGGCTCTATGCTCTCCGGTCCTTGGTTCCCAACATTTCAAAGGTAGTCACTCTCTTCAATCTTCATTTTATGGCACGCATCAGTCTAAATCTCTCAATTTATGGGTGGAACTACTCATGAATTCTATGAAGAAATCCCTCTCCTCTCTAGACCATGTCAACATAACATGCAATATTTAGGATCAATATTTCTAACCATTTTTATCTGTCAATCCCTTGCGACGACTCGAGGAATTTAAGATACATAACCACGCAATGAGAGCATGAAACTATGCCTGGTATATGCAAAGGTCCCCAAAGTAACTTGTACGTTGTACCATTCCACTATTGAGCCGATTTCCTTATCAGCACCCCAGCGCTCTTGTCTGGGCATCAGCCTTTTGAATTCGGTAGCCGAAAAATGGTATCCTGTGTGAGAAGAATTCGACCTAACCTGAATTGGTGAATTTCTACCACTAGTGTTACATTATTGATGTATCGTGTGCTTTTGATTCTTAGCTGGATAGGGCTTCCATACTTGGAGATGCGATCGAATTTGTGAAAGAGCTTCAAAAGGAAGCGAAAGAACTCCAGGATGAGCTTAAAGAGAATTCAGATGATGAGGGTGCTAAAAACGGGAACAACAACAACATGCCACCAGAAACTCTGAACCAAAATGGAGCTAATCTTGGTGCATACAGGTCTGATTATGCTGTGAATGGATTTCATGCGGAAGCATCAGGCATTAGTACTGTTTCAAAACAAAACCAAGACTCAGAAAATTCTCACGATAAGGGACATCAAATGGAGGTATATCTTACCCTACTGTTCCCTTCTTTTGAATTTATGATATCACTTACTCTTAAGTCATTTTTTGTTTTCCTGATCATATGAAAATTATAGGCGCAAGTGGAAGTTGCTCAAATAGATGGGAATGAGTTCTTCGTTAAGGTATTCTGTGAGCACAAGCCTGGAGGGTTTGTGAGATTAATGGAGGCTTTGGATTCTCTTGGCTTAGAAGTTACAAATGCTAATGTGACCAGCAATAGAGGCCTGGTTTCCAATGTCTTAAAAGTAGAGGTAAATAAAGACCATGTACGAATCCTTCCTCTCTTTTCATTCTGAAGTATAAACTGAGAATACGAAAATTCAGTGTCTATTTCCTTTGTCGTCTTTTGATTAGCAGAAGGACAGTGAAATGGTTCAAGCAGACTACGTAAGGGACTCTTTGCTGGAGTTAACGAGAGACCCACCAAGAGCGTGGCCTGAAATGCCTAAAGCATCAGAGATTTGCTGTAGCGGGATGGACTATCCTCACCATGATCACCACCAGCACCACCTGCAGAATGGCCACATGAATTACAACCACCATCACCTCCACCACCTTTGACCATAATCTGATCCGTTTCAAATGAGAAATGTTACACATATATAGACTCTTAACGTTTCCTCGTATTTTTCTTGCAAACATATGGAATAATTGGGTGATCTGCAAGAATCTTTTCTAAGACAATATAGTACGTATGGCTGCTTGGCTTCTATCAAATGTTTGTGTTTTCCTCATCTAAGCACTCAACTAATCAAGAAGGGGCTTGGTTTCCTGCTCAAATATTGGAGGAAATCAAAACAAAGGAGAAGGAATGGATCTTTAATTTAATTCGTTTACCATTAAAAAAAAAATCATTGAATTTATCATTAAAAAAATCGTTTACCATAAAAAAAATTATGCATTACAATTTCCACTAGTCTTACAATTGGAGTAAAACTCCAAAAGCAACAAGAGAAACCCAAAAACTCCATCCATCAAAGACGTAAATGGCAGCACAGGAGTTGGCTGGTGGTGGTGGTGGAATTGGTTCACTTTGTGGCGTGGTTGGCTTAATATTTGTGGAATTAGCTTCTTTAACGTCGATGAAAAACCTCATGCCTCCAAGGCAATGCCCAGCAATATTGCAAATGAACCAATATTTCTTTGCTTGATTGAGTTCAATTTGATCATTTCCACTCTCATATGTCGCTAAAACTCCAGTGCTTCCGTTGCATGATCGATATGTAGCCTCAGTCACTTCATACACGTTGTGCTGTCCCTTCAAATACTTAAAAACTACACCAAAGCACCAAAATATGAGTTCCATTTCACAAAGGAATGTATATAGAATTAAAACTTAATTTGGAACAGTCTTGGAAATGGCCGAACCACTTAATCACCGGCCGGCTCCATCTAAAGTTTTTATGGCCGGTGAATTACAGGCTCTCGAGTTAACAATAGAAAGCAAGGAAATTTAGAACGAGAACGAGGACTACATACCAAGAGTATCGCCAACGCTAAAATTATATTTCCGTGACCAAGAACCAAAGTTTGCCCCCGTATTCCATTCTAACCCATCCCCAACTGTATGAACTTCAGATACGGCACCTCTCAAGAACACCATAAGTAAGAACATTAGGAAGATGTTGGCCTCCCCCATGCTTGCAAGGTTGAGAAGAATAATGGAGAACAAAAAACCCAATCAAGATATTGAGCTGGTTGACTGTGTCTCGTAAGCTTTGTATCATGACTTTCTAGCTGGAACACTTCTTCGTTTTTTCCTTCCAGTTACAGGACAGGACAGCCAGCTGCTCATTATTAATCTTCTTCCGTTTATATGGCTGCTGAGACCGACCATATGCTTGTGTGTGTGTGTATAAAATAAAAATAGGAGCATTTGCAAGGTGGACCTATAAAATTAATAATGGCCTCTTATTTAGAAATAAAGAAAACTTAATTCCAATTGGATACCCTTTTCGTTGGTTGCACGCTTCGTCATGTTCAATACTATAATTCTAAAAGAAGGAGAAGCTAATCCAACACCTGAAAGAAAAGGGTGCTCTGGCTTTAAGAAAATTATATCTATTAAATGCCGTCCAGTCTAGATTTGATTTAATATTCTACCGATTTTTTTTATTTTTAAGTTTAAACACGGTGATAACAAAAAAAAATCAACCTGAAGTTTATTGAGTTGATTTGATCAAAGATGGTTTTATTTTTTAAAAGTATAATTGTTTTGAGTATTTTATTAAAAAAAATTATTTATCTTTATAGACTGCCTAACCCCTAACCTAAAAATTCCGTCAAGTCTGGTTTGATGATAGCCATCCTTCTAGTAACATGAAGTTGAGTGTTATTAATTAGTATATTCATTCGGCTATGTCTACAATATATATTTTATAGATTGGGTCCCTTCTCTTGTTAGGGTTGATATATTACTACTAAGTACTAAGACCTTTTTTTTTTTTTTTATTTGTTGGAGACGTCCGGCCGTCCGTCGATACGATCGATGTGACAATTGGCCATGGAAATGTGCAGTTTCCTTTCGGCAAGCAACTTGCTTCTGGTTGTTGATGGATTTAATAAATGTTAATGTCCAAAAAATTGATGTGAACGAAGCTTGGATCAAAAGAGAGAGAGATCTTTGTTATATATATATATATATAAGCATTGTGAAGAGAGTATAGAGCGCCAGCATTTTCCATGACGGATTTGATTGTTAATTCACTTGCTAAGATAATCATGCACACCCACTCTCCCCTGAGTTTAAAACTTGATGGATTTATAAAGTATATATACCTCCCCTGAGTTATATTTATTTGCGAAGAGTAGCTAGAATGTTGTTGTATTTTTATGATATTTTAAATTATATTTTATATAAAATAATATATATGGAATGAATATAAAATATTAAAAATATATACATATATTTTAAAATAATAATAATAATAATATTGTGCTTAAAGCACAATCCCAGTTGATCGAGTGGGTGCTGGCGTGTCCAGCACTCCCCCAATTAAGTGGGAGAGTGCTGCTGGGCAAAAATTAATTGAATGCGCTAAGCATGGACATAATTAATTCAGGCAAGAGTTTACTTTCCGAAGAATTTCCGAGGCTGGTTAAATTTTGGTCCGTCAAAGCCCCCCAGTCAGGTAAATCTCTTTTCAATCTCAACTGAGCAACCCAACTAAACCACCAAGAGCTTTCATGTTAAATTGCTTGTTTGAAGCTACCGTTGGGTTGTTGAAAAAACAAATATTTTTTTATTTTTATTTTTTATATTTATAAATCATTTTAATATGGTAATATTAAAAATATTTTTTTAATAAAAAATATTATTTTAATATATTTACAGGTATAAAATATAACCCAACGGTAATTTCTACTAAGGCTGAGCAAATGCAATTCAAATATCAAGAAATACTAAGATAATTTCTACTAACCATTTTATGAAAAATACATAATTTTTTAGAAAGATTTTAATAACAATAGCGCAGCTTAGTAATGCTAAGTTCTGATAAAAATAACATGTCTAAAAATTGAAAATGATCTGAAATTTAAAATATGATGATAAAGGATGAATATATATTCCTAATTAATACCATCATGTTATTTAACATGCCTAGCCTTCTCAAACGGTATTGTCCCCGTTAATTTTATTAACAAAATATAATTAATCTTTTTCTTCATGGTCCCCGTTTTGCAGCCAAGACCACGTGGCAGCATTTCAAGCCAAATCACTTAAACTATGAAAACGCTGTCGGTTCAACTATTGATCTTACTTTTCCGCCACTGCAAGTGCAAGCAGAGCAAAGAGGTTGTCCAAAAACCCTAAGCAAAAAACCCTCACCGCTAAAAGAACAAGCAATGGCGGCGGCGGCGGCAAAAGGAGGACGATTCAGGGAGCTCCTAAAGAAATATGGGAAAGTAGCATTGGGTGTACACTTCTCTGTCTCAGCGGTTTCAATCACTGGTCTTTACATTGCCATCAAGAACAACGTGGATGTCGAGTCTCTCTTCGACAAGTGGCATCTCCCTGGTTTCTCTAAACAAGAACCGACCCAACAAGATCTTCAAGAATTGAAATCCCAGGATGGGTTTCTCGAGAACGATGGTTATAATGATAGATCAATGGTGGTGATTGGGGAAGAGAAGAAGACGAGGAATCGGACGGCTGAGCTTGTTGCGTCAACTGGTGGGGCGTTGACTCTGGCTGTGCTGTGTAATAAGGCTTTGTTTCCAATACGGGTACCTATAACTATTGCCGTTACTCCTCCTTTGGCAAGGTTTTTGGCTAGGAGAGGGATTATCAAGAATGGTGTATGATTCTTGATTTGTATTTTTTTAGGGGCTTTTTTACCTCTTTGCTTCTCTATTTAGTACGTTTTGTAATGGTTAATGTTGAACGGTATAGAAAAGGAGAGGAAATTTGGGGAAAGTTGATAAAATCTGAAGTGGGTCTTGGTGGATATTGGTTTATAATGGTGTTTTTATAGTTGCCACAAATAATAAACTTACTGTTAAACTGTGTTGATTCTTGCTGTTTGTAAACGCTAAAGGAGGAATTGGTTTAAGCTTGATGTGGATATTGACAAGTCTTGTTTTTTGCAGGATATATTTTGTTCAGTTTGTAATAACATTTACTAGGGAAATCCTTGCTAGAACAAGAAGCATGAAAGATTGGAATGAACAACTGACTAGCTTGTTGTTGGTTTTCTTGCTTAATACCTTTCCACATTCTTATTCATGGTGATTTGTACCGATCTCATGCTCTAATGTGCTTATTACATAGACTTCTTGGAACTTCAAAACCCAGCAGAGAGTTTTACCTTTATATGTCAGCTTGAATGTCTGTGATCTTGTCGATAGGAATGGACGAGGCACCCTGTCTAAACTTTGTGCAATATCAGGATTTTTCTTATTTGGTTGCCATTGGTTTTTCTCCATTTAAATGCCTTTTGGTCAGATTGTTTTCAGAAGTTGTTTTTACCCATGTTACGATATGGTATTGCTTTCTCATCTGTTTTGTTTTCTCATTTGCTTATGTGCAATTAAATTGAGTTAATAATCAAATCAGAGCCAGATTATTGTTCCTTGCCTAATCTTTGATTTATTCAGCTAAGGATGTGTTTTTTAAAATTTTGATTTTTTTTGTTTAGAATAATTTTTTTATATAATTTAATATTGTTTTGATATGGTGATATTAGAAATAATTTAAAAAAATAAAAAATTATTTTAATATATTTCTAAATAAAAAAAAATTAAATAGCTACTATTATAATGCGCAGAGAATACAATTCAATCTTAGAATGTATTTAAGAATGTATTTAAGATTATAGTACACGATGACAGTTAAAAAATTTTATTTAGAAATATATTAAAACAATATGAAATCATATATATATATTCCAAGGAAAAATTGTTCTTCCAAAATTTGAGGAAATACACCTTTAGTGTGACAAGTAGCAGGAAGTAGTGATTTGTTTTGGTACAACTCCGCAACGTTCAGAGCTTTACAATTGTAGCATTGCCTTGTTGATTTTCCTGGACTGAAAACTCAAGTCTCAATAAATAAAAAGCATAAATGCATGTAAATTTGCAGATGGGAGGAACTTGAGAAAGTTTTTGGTGGAGGAACTTGAGAAAGTTGATTGCATTTTATTCACTCGTCTCTTAATTTTTACCGGCTGAATTTGGAACTGCAAAGAAATCAATTCTACCTTGTGTTAATTAATTTGCAGTTCCTGCAATACTGATGCCAAGACAATTAGTGCTTGCTAAAGTTCACGAGGAGACCGATTCTGCTGAGATTTTTTCATTTTTCCCTTGCTTACCAATAGACAACACAATATACTGTTTAGATAGTGAGATCATAACAATGCATACATTTTTTTGGGAGAAGCTAGCAAGGCTAGATATCAAACCTAGCTAATATAGCATTAATGGAAAAGGCTTAGTAACATTTTTGGCGGTCCAAAACAAATTTTGTTCGAATTTGATTTGGCCATGTTCAAGAAAAGATTTCTAACGTCAGCCTCGCCACAAACAGCACCCTAGACCACAGAATAGCAGCTATTATAAGCTCTCTCCTAGCCTCGACCTTCAAATTTGCTTTCACAATTACCCTTTTAGCACTGTCATGCTTTTGTTTTAGATTGGATAAAATTTAGCAAATGAAAGACAAAAGGACCTAATATTAAAATTATGATGTCTAATATCCAATTGCCGCAGGCAGTCTTATCAGGAATGGTTCAGGTTATTGCTTGCCCCTGATACGGCTAGGATTCGCTTGAAAGTTGAAACCCAAGCTATGGTTTGACATGGTTATTTATGACCTGAGTTTTTTTTATTTCTGACCCTGTTATGGATTCAGATTCTTTGCTGCATCTTGATGCAGATCGAGTTACTACCCCTTCTATGTGTACAATCTAGTTTTCTTCGTTGTAGGGCTGCAGCGCCTTCAACCAAAAATAAAATAAAATCCTGAGTTCTTTACAGGTGATAATTATTAGGTTTTACCTTGCGAATCACAATGGGTAGAGACAACGTGCAAATAAAGCTTGAATTAATGACCATAGAAAGCCAATTTTGAGGCCATTCCATGATCGATTCAACGTCAGCTTAATGCACGTGTGTGTGAGAGAGAGGGGGTCTTTCTTCAATTATATATGATTCATCATTTCAATAAAGGAGCAAACTGAACAGTAAATCCACAATCCCGTCTGTCTTCTGGATCCCAAAGTACCAGAAAATTGTCGAAGAGGTTAGCTGCAAAATTTCCAAGATTAAAGAAACATTCCCTCACTGTTGTATTCCCTGATCAAATAATCTTATGACCAAGGGAAGCAATTAAAGAAACACCAGGACCTAAACCCAAAGAGGCACCAGAACGTTTCCGATCCCAAATTCATGTTTCTGAAAAACTGACATTTACAGGTATCTGGGATTTGAAAGTAATGGCAATGAATGAATGGGAGTTTTTTTTTTTAAAAAAAAAGATAGAAAAAAAACCTGACCTCGCTGATTTGACAGGATGTTGAAAGACCGACTCATCAGGTTGTAATATTATGACGGCAGCAGATGCTTAAATTCATGACAATCAGCGCCAACTTCATTCAATGCCGAGTAAAGCTTTGGCACAATCTTGGCTAACATCAATTTGAAACCAACTGAACTTAGATTGGAACTTTCCTTGCTGCTTACAGAGGCCTCTTGAGTGAGAGACCCGATTAAATTGCCTTGCATATATGCGTTGCAGGCTTTGAGAATGTAGTGACCGCGCCTCCTGAAATGCTCCTTTACCAAGTCTTCAAAATCCTGACATGTATTAACATAATGAAACATTTTTTTTGTGATTAGCGGAATATACTCTACAAGTAATACAGAGTTGCAGCATAATGCACAAAATTAATATTCGCCTCAAAAAAGTTGAACAGGTGTTTGTTTGAATATGTCAAAGCCCAGAAATACATGGAACATTTGCCAACTAAAAGCATTCAAATCATCTGTGTTTAGTAAAACGTCCCAATCCAATAAAATTACAAAAAGAAAGAAAGCAAAGGAAACAGGATGAAATAAAACAGTTCTTTTGCATATTTATAATCATTGTCATTTGATCAAATCTTTGGTAACCAAATGATTACCAAAAACCATTATTAATTGCTAACACAAGAACAAAAGAAACATGAAAAAAAAAAAGGTAATAAGAAGTGGAATTCTTGTGATTAATATATTACCTTGGGGGGTTTTCTCATAAGATACATCATTGTCTTGCAGTTTAGCAAGAATGTATTCTCATTGTATGACAACGAATTTTTCTCTCCTTCAGCTGTCCCTATCTGCTTGTCATACCCAGCTTCATTAAAGTATGGCTTAGAATTTAGTACCAGCCCTTGAAGCGAAACTAAGACCTGAAGGATACTAGAAGACGAGTGCCAAACTTCATTTCCTCTGCCAGTCCAGGTATTTAAAAGGCTAAGGCACACCTTGCCTTCCTCGTACAAATTTGGATTTATTCGCCAACCACCAGAATGATAGTGTGCTGACTGCAACAACGCAAAAGACACAAAAAATAGAATCATGAACAATTTTTTCCAGCTCAAACTCAAGGTGGATTGCAACAAACAATACAAAATCAGAATATTAGCCTTCGAACCAAAGATCAAGTAAGATAGTATATCTCACAGGAGGGACATCAGGATACTCCGGTGGAAGGTGAAAGTCAAAAAAGAATAGTCCATCTTGGTAAGGTGTTCCATATGCCCCAACTATTGCTGCCCTTAAGAGATCCATTCGATCCTCATAAACCCGTACGTAGATCTCATCTGTTAAAAATTTTTGATGTTGAGACTGAAAGATGTGAGATATTCTAGTCAACATGGCATAAAATTTGACATGCTCTGAACACCTCGTACCTGGAAGGTTGTTCTGGAGGATGTTCCAATCTTGTTGAACCTTCTTGAGCCACTTCCTTCCATTATTGATCTGCCAAGTTTGATGCATTAGAAATTATTCAAAAGTATCATGGATATCATGGCACATTTCAAACATTTAGATTTCTTGATTATGATAGGTGATCAGAAACATCAAAAAATGAACAATTATAAAAACTTGAAAAATGAAGTAATTAACTAATTATTGCACTGTCGTAAACTACTACATACATTTGAAGACCATTAATGTCGATCAAAGCAACTCAGAGAAAGAGTTTACTTCAACACCAATGAAAGTCTGCCTATTTAAGTCTCATGTATTAAGAAGAAGGAACAATTGTCAGAATAGCACATCATACCTGTCCATTTGAATCAAGAAAGTGATGGTCCAAAGGATCTTTAGAGGTGTCAAAATGTTTAAAGTACTGATAAATCCAAGCGTCAGAACATGTCATATCATTTGACATTTCAGTGCTTAAATTGCATGAAGCTTCTTCATTTGACGATATCGGGATCTCCACTGCAGCATCTTCCTCTTCTTTTTCTTTGGTATTTTTCACACCACAAATACCATTGACATTAGATTTTCCAGAACTAGACTCGTCACTAGATTCTTTTTCTTCAGAAATACAACTCGTTCCCTGAGAAGGCATTTCATTTTCACCTTTGTAGCCTGAAAAATCTGGGTCTACATTTTTCCGACCTCGAGAGAATATTCCGTTGGCCAATCTTGCAACAAAGTCGAGAGCAGAAAAGGGAAAATTAAGTGCTGTATTCCTTCCCAAATTATAATTCTCCACACTCGCTTCTTCTTCTGAGTTCATGCTGGTTGCATCTTGCAGTGCAAGTGCCTGAGCAACAGATACTATCATCAGTTACTGAATACAAATATATTTCCAATCTAATAAGATAACTCCTAAGGAATGTTTGAGCAATTCATGTGTGAATGGATAATCAAATGACATTAACTATTTGGCAGTTGTTTATGGATGGATCATGTGTGGTACTGATACAGCAAATGAGAAATTCCGAGAACCACAAGATTAGAGATCAAATAAAAATCACGTATATGGCCTAGATTCTATATGTTACTGCTTATTCCATGTCCATTGTGACATATTATATTCACAGCACTCTTAGTTTCTAATGTTTAGTATTTTGTGAGTTCACTACTAGGATAATGAAATAAAAAACCTATGTCTACGCCTCTCATTGACATCTAAAAAACAATGAATGGCATCATGATTAGTTCATAAATGATCGCATATCAAACCTCAAAGACCTACTTTTTGTAAGTATTTCCTTGCCGAGGATATATTACAGAGCTAGATCCCATCATATGACCCACTTATATGTTACCCCTGATTACCCATTAACATTTTTGTCACCATTGAGTTTAACAATGCAATGCTACAGTTTCACATGGAAACACACCTCTGGAGTATTCTCAAAATCATCCCTCTCATCATCATCAACTGTTTCCCAACTAGCTGCAGCGCCACTTACTTCACTCCCAGCTGCCATTGAATCATCATCATCATCTCGACCAACAACAAATATTGCTTGAGGTCCAACCTAAAAGCAAACCAAGGAATAAATGCATCAAATCAACTTCTTGTCCTCTAAATCATAATAATGATGATGTAACAGCTTTGTAATTTAAGTTGTAAAGGTAAAACAAATTATAATTGATATCCAAAATCTCATATTGAGCAAATCCCAGACCAGCCATGTATTTTACATGGAAAAATTTGTATTCCATGCATACATGTACTTTTAGAAACTTAGGTGTTGAATATCTTTCTTTCCCATATCATGAAGAAGAATTCATAAGGAGATAGGTGCCACCAACTCTTTGCAATGATCAGTTTCATGGATTAAAGGAGGTGCAGGAATCAGAGAAAGTAATTGAGCCAGGAAGATACAAAATAGCAAGAGCTGATTGCAAACCAGATTTGATAATTTAAAATGGAAAGTGGGAAAATTTCAAAAAATAAAATAAAATGCTAAGCATACCGTTGAAACCATCCCATCTGCCCATGTGACTTCAATATCACCATTCCTAAGACCAGATATATTCCCAACCCAAGAGAGATCTGAAAAGTCCATAGAAACTTCATTACTGGATGCATCCTCTCCTTTCTTGCGTCCAAAGCACTTTTTTGTATTCATAACCTCACTTTTTCCACTGTGTTGCTTTGAATCCCCAGCAGTCTCCAAATCAGAGGTTGTTTGATCAGAAACAGTTACTGGGGACAATCGAACGACTACATCCCCATAAGAATAATCATAATCCAGATGACTCTCCAGCTCATAGACACTTACAATTTCCTCCTTGTCAAACTCACGAGGATCTTCTGCCCTGGCAACTGACTTCAACCATCTCACACAAGCTGTTCGCTCTTTCGCATTAACACTTTTAACAACCCCAACACGCTTAGCTTCAGAAGAGCTATCAACATCATCGGAGGCCTTCTCAACTACATACTGTTCAGAAATGAATTCATGATCACCAGGACTATCAATTGGAATCAAAGTTGTTGAGTTCAGTCCACATTCTATAGTTCCATCCTGCCATGCTACATCGACCCTTGTCCTGGTGTTGACAATCAAAAGGGCTCTTTCAAAATCTTCCTCTTTTTTTCGAGGCTTCTTTTCTCTTCTGAGTATAACCTTACGAAGCTTTTTGCGATGGGCAGGCACCTTTGAAACTGAAGTTGAACTGCCACAAGAGCTAGATTCATTACTTGCAATAACAGCTGTATTTCCATCTGGTGCTGCCGCATGATCAATAAACACCGATCCATTAGTATCATCTAGTTCCTCGGTTGCAACCCCTTCTGAATCGCATCCACCACCCAGTTGACTAGAATCTAATTCACTTTTGGTTGAATCATGAATTCCTAACTTCAATAAATCCTTGTCTAAAGTAACAGAGGATGATTGAGCAACAGATGATGGGAGAAGACACCAGTCACCTACTTGCCAACTTGCATGTGCAAAACAAGACAGCAGTTTTAAGTTCTTTGGACTCTGCTCTTCAGCAGGGGTAGTTGAAGAATCAGGTCCATGGCCAGCAGATGCTATCCAATAAATGAATACTGATCCAGCTGTAACTTTAGTAACAGTACCTTCCAATCTATTAGCTTTCCACAAACCTGATAGCCATCGAGAATTTTTAAAAACTGATGATGAGGTAGCCCTCACACGCTGGCCTGGGTGGTATGGTAAATGCTCATCTTCCTCAAAGATACCCTTGGAAATTGGTTTTAGATGCAATGGCTCAGCCCCCTTTACTTTGCACACAGAACCATCATCAATTAACACAGTCACATCATCTAAAACATCATCAACTCTACCCAACCAGGGACCAAAAACCACATAATCGCCGGCAGCAAACTCCCTCACACGTACCAAATCTCTTGATGACACATCTTTTATAACAGACCCGTCGGGAGCTAACAAATCAACAGAGATATTAACATCCACGACAACACCCACTTGCCCTGTTGGGTCCGAAGCAGATGCAACATAATCCCCATGTAAGAATCCTCGATCAATGACAATTACATCATTGACATGTTGAATTGGGTTAACATCACCCATCCAAATTACCCGAACCTGATCGGCCTGAAGAGTTTCACCCTTGTAATCATCACTTTCTTTCTTCCTCTCTTCAATTGTATCACCATTAGCATTACCATTACCTCCCTCATCACCAGCATCCTCATCAGCATCATCCTCGTCTTCGATGTCATCATCATCATCATCATCTGTAATACTGCCATCCGAATCTGACTCACCAGCAACTCCACTTACTACTCCGACCACGTTACATTTTTTATGTCTAACAATATCTTGTCTATAAACATACGGCACATTATTCAAGTTCCTACCAACCTCATCTGGTTTTTTAACATTATTTTCAACATCCGCATTCAACTTGCAAACCAACCCATTTGCCATAGAACCACTTTGAATCAAGCAGTTTTTATAATCACCACCATCACTAGACCCATTAACTTCAGAACTACTCTCATTTTGTGCACTTTCCATCTGAAAACATATATTGAAATGCAGTAAAAAATTCAAAACCTTTACAATTAACACGAAGTCCCCAAAAAAATAAAATCTTAAAGGCACCCAGAAGTTGATGCTTTTAAAACTGATAAATTAAAATCGACGATCTGTCACTGAAATGCAGTCAAAACTTTGCTTCTTTCCATATTGAAAAATTACCTTGAATCTCAAACCCTTAAACTGTAAAACTAAATTGGACGGGCAGCCATCTAAGTTCAATTAAAGTTTAGCTTCTTTATACATTGAAAAATTACCCTGAAGATCGAGCCTCTAAACAGTAAAATTAAAAGTGACGGACGGGCTGCCATTGAAATTCGAAACCAAGCTACACAATCAATGTTATTATTTTCATAACCCGTGATAAGATTGGGAAAAAAAAAAAAGATACCCATTGCTTAAACTAAAATCTGCAACCCAATCAAACCCCAAACAAAAAACTTGCATATTTATTAACATAATCAATGATTGAAACCTGTAATTTTATATGACATCAAAATCTCACAAAATATTACAAAATCACATGCTCAGTATCGAAAACAGCAAATACTCATCAATAATGGAATAAAAAGATTAGTGTTACAGAAACTAACCGGTTAGAGAAAAAACACTGAAGCAGCTCCAAAATGATCGAGCTCAAATCCACGTGATAGAAGCTTAACAGCTAAAAGTCGTTAATAATTGCCCAATAAAAACGATGATTAACTCGATATAATCGCAAATTACAAGAGGATCCGTATTAAATTCCAATAACTCTGTTTATGAAATTTCTTGAAGAAAAAAGGGTCTTCGAGAAATTAGAGAGACTCCCGTTTTTCTTTTTTGTAATATGTATATTTATAAAGCCAAGAAGAAGAAGAGGAAGAAGAAGAAATGGGAGGCATGAGAGCTGGAATATGAAGCGATGTTGTAAGGGTATCTCTGTAATTTTAGAGTGCTGCCGGATTGACTTGTAAAATGCTCGTATGATGGGTCGTGAAACAAATTTAGTGAGTTAATCTTGGCCGTTCCATTTCATGACTTTATTAATATAAGGGATTCAAAAAAAAAAAAAAAACAAATTGTGTGATGGATGATGCTTTTAGGGGTAGGATGGTGAGGAAAGAAGAATATACGTGGGTTGGGTTGCACGTTTGCTCTCGTAATAATAAGAGGAATATAGGGGTGTTTGGCAATTGAGATTGTGGTGCATATGTTTTTTAAAATAAATCTTTGTTTAAAAATATATTATTTTTTTATATTTTTGAATATTAACTAAAAATATTTTTAAAATAAAAACAGAAACTGATCATCTGTTTAAAGTTGAAGTAAAGAAATGATATATGCTACCATGGTTTCTTGACGTATGGGACAATTATGAATTTTTTTGATGGGCGAGCTAGGGTTTTTGTTTTTTTTCAAAAAATAAAAATAAAAGAAGAAGTCTGGTGTTAGGGGAGGGTTCAATTGATCAGTTTAAAAGAGCTGGGTGATCATGTAAGAAAAAATGGTAAAATTCAAAAAGTAACTAGCCACGTGTCTCCCCAGTGAGAGGGTGAAATAGTCCAGTCGCTCGATAATTTGTGCATGGTCTGATGCTTGATGATTTGATTATGTCATGGTAATATTATTATTTTCATTTTATTGTGATTATTATAGTTATATTTACTTGTAGTGCTGATACCGGGTTTCAACATGAATAGTTAAAGATTTTATATATACTCGTAAACAAAATTATATAATTTGTATAGTATTTTTTTAATTTGACATTAATTTTGATTTTTTTAAATATAATATATATTTTCTTGATACTTGCCGAGTTTAAATCATTAACCAATTTCAATTTGTTAATAAAATATTATTATATCAAATGGCGTTAAAAATAAAGTTTTAATTCTAATATTCTATCCCAAATATTAAAAAATAAATTTAAAAGTATTGAAGTGAAAATGAAAATAAATTCACTATTAAAATTAAATCTTTCAATGTTTTATGAAATATAATTAATCTATAATTAAATATTAATTAATACCATAACAAACCTCAACTATAATAAAATAATAATTTTATGTCAATTAAAAAACAAGGCAGTTAAATTTTTTACCTGTCTCAATTTCTCCTTCATTCATTTAATCCTTTTTTATATTAATATTTTATAAGTTCAACTCTGTAAGTTTATAAAGTTACTCTCTCTCTTGTTTTTTGGATTCTTTTTTTTTTATGTTTTTCCTTTACTCTTCTTTCTCACCTTTTTTTTTATTTTGTTTCTACCCAGTTAGCAATAAATTAAAGAAATAAAGAACTAATTTATTTTATTTTTTAATGATAAATAATAATTTTATATTTAACAAGTCATTTTGTTTTTATTTAATAATGTTTTTATTAATAATATCAAACTCTATTTATCCTAAAATTTTAACTAGATTTTACTTAATATATTTTAAGATCTTTTATAAAATTTCAGCCCATTCTGATGGTCAGATTAAATATTATATTTAATAATATAAAACGAATTAAATTATTATTTTCATTAAATTTCTGAATTTTTTTAAAAAATAAATTTTAATTTAAACTAAAATATAGTATTAGAAAATAATTAAGTTTATGTCAAAGCTAAAGTATCATTTTGAACTGGAATTCAGCTCACCAAAATCTTTAGCATTCCTCCGCCCTTGATTGATTACATAACTTAATTTCATTACTTTATCAAGAAAAATAATTTAGTTTAAAAGTAATAAGGTTTAAAATAGTACACACTTTAATTCCAATATTATCGTCAAAGTTTAAACAATTTGAAGGACCTTAATGCAAGTTGATATAATTTAAAACATGGTTTTTAAATTGTTTTTTTTTACATGTTATTAATAAAAATGTTCACTGTCCATCGCTTTCAATTGGTTAAAGTAACAATAATTTGTAATAAACTCACGATAAGAAATTGTAATTCAAAGTTTCCAGTTAAGAGTTTTTCTCATGTATATGATTTTTTTTTATTTCGTATCAACGTTTAAATTTTCAATATCATTATTATAACTTTTCGATTTTTTTTTTAAATCAAATGTCTAAATACCCTTTTCTTGCTAAAAAAAAACCATTAGCCTTATAATCTCTTCTTTGTTTTGTTTTTTTTTTCATTTAAAATTAAATTTTATAAATTGAAAGAAAAAGGAATGATACAAGATTCCATGCACGGAAACTTGCTATCAAACATGTCAAAGCACAGGTTAAAAATAAAATTAAGAATACATAAACTAATTTTTAAATAATTTTAAGTCGAGAGATCTTTTTAGCAGATTAGCCTTTCAAAATTGGTTAAAATGCTTTGAAACTCAAAGTATATTGGACCTGGCTCGAGACTTGAGCTAATTTACCAAAAACCAGGGTATTGCTATTTTTATTTTCATGGTCTGGGCGTTTTAATTAGGGTTGATAGATGTATTTATTGGAAGTCACCTTTATTTAAATACCCAGTTGGGACAAACACGAGTCATCATAACGTGCAATAACTTTATCTTTTTTGTTTTTTGATCACGAGCAAAAGATTTCAAATCAACACCCTGAAGAAGCGAGCATGAGAACGAAAACAAGTCCGCAGAAACCACAGGAAGACAAGCAATTTGCTGACAAGAAAGGCCCATCAATCACCATGTATTCCGTCGGTGTTTATTATCATAGATGGAATATATTTATCAGTATATAATAAAAATTTATAAAATATTTATTGTTAGTGCCATAATTAATCTCAGGACATTCAATTATGGAGAATACAGACAGAAGTATTTTATTGGGGAAATTTTTTTGACTTGCATCGCCGTTTATAATACCATTGATATTTAATTCTTTTAATTTCCAATAGAATTAGTAATAAAATAAAAAATTACCAACAATTAATATTCTGACAAACTAATTCCATTAATAAAAATATTATCGATAACCTAGGTGTTTTACACCAACAAAATTAATCTATTTAATGGTATAGTGTTATGACTCAAAAGCCATACCAAAAAGCCATAAAAAATATAAAGAGAGTCGATCCAAACATAACTGGTTAATAAAATGCAGTCCAAAAGAAAAAAGCTTCATTAATCCAAGAAAAAAAAAAGAGCAGGATGAATGCTAAATTATAATTAACGATACTCCCCCCCCCCTCCCTGTATAGACTAAGATTATTATTTGATCACTTCAACCTTAACTTCAACCTTAAGCTAGCTCTTCTCAAGCTTAAGAAGATGTTTATGTTAACAGTGCGGTGAATAATAGAGACCGGAAAACATAAACAAAGGTGACTGGTGAATACAAGCCCTTATATTCATAAAATCAACGTTTGTACCGAAAAGATTTCAAACTGAGCACGTAACTTAATTGTTTTTGTTAGAATTCTGTACAAAATATTGATTTACTACATTGGTGATTATATTGTAAATATTTGAATAATTGTTCGCAGGTACCTGTTAGGAGATCCAAATCTTAAAACACACACAAATTTATACAAATTTATATGGTTCGGCAATTTGCCTACTCCACGGAGCTACTGGTTTGTATTAATCAAGCTCAAAAGCAATACAAACAATAAAAATAAGGAGGAGGAGAAAACTTCTCTACTCAACTCAACTCTCACCCTTAGCTCTCTCTCTGTGTTTCTCTCTATCTCGTGTTCTATCTCAGCTATCAATACACCTTCTATTTATAGCTGAGGAGGGAGATGATTGTTCAACAATGGTGGGCAAGTTAGACACCTACCATTTGACTATGACTTCAACCATGGCTGCCACCAAACATGGCTGCCACTGTCCATTTGTGTCCACACACATAACAATCTCCCACTTGGACACAAATAATGTTAGGTCTGTCTTTTAATCTTCAAGACCCATTAAAGCTTTACACAGCTTCAGTTTATCGAGAGTAACTCCTTTGGTTAACATGTCGGCTGGATTCTTGCTTCCACAGATCTTTTCAAGTAATAGTTGTTCATCGTCGAACAATTGCCTGATAAAGTGATATTTGATCTGTATGTGCTTTGTTTTGGAATGAAATGCTGGATTCTTAGGCAAGGAAGATTGCACTCTAACTGTCACTATACAAAGTACCTTTTCCATGCATCTTGCCCAATTCTTGCAGGAAACTCTGTAGCCATACTATCTCTTTTGCAGATTCTGAAACTGCAACATATTCAGCTTCTGTCGTTGAAAGAGCAACTATCTTTTGCAAGGTAGAACTCCAAGAAACAGCAGTGCCTCCTAGAGTGTATATGTAACCTGTAGTACTCTTTCTGCTATCAACATCTCCTGCTAGATCAGCATCTACATAGCTTTTAAGTTTCAAACCGCTAGCTGTGAAAGTAAGACATGTCTCTGATGAGCCTTTTAAGTATCTCATGATCCATTTCACTGCCTCCCAATGCTGCTTTCCAGGATTGCTCATATATCGGCTTACAACTCCCACTGCATGGGCAATATCTGGTCTAGTACAGACCATGGCATACATCAAAGAGCCGATAGCTGAGGCGTATGGAATCTGGTCCATGTATCCACGTTCTAGCTCAGTTTTTGGTGACTGGTCTTTACTGAGCTTGAAATGATTCCCCAAAGGTGTACATACTGGCTTAGCATTATCCATACTAAACCTGCTAAGAACCTTCTTGACATACTCTGCCTGTGAAAGCTTTAGTATGCCTTTGTCTTTGTCTCTGATGATTCTCATGCCAAGTATTTGCTTAGCAGCTCCCAGATCCTTCATTTCAAACTGTTTTGACAATTGTTGCTTTAGCTTGTCAATCTCTTCCATGCTGGATCCTGCAATCAACATATCATCTACATATAGCAGTAGAATGATATAAGAGTTGTCAAAATGTTTGACATAGCAACAATGATCAGCCTGACATTTTGTGTATCCCGTACTACACATGAAGTTGTCAAACTTCTTGTACCACTGTCTTGGAGCTTGTTTCAAACCATATAGGCTCTTCTTCAGCTTGCAAACTTGACTCTCCTTTCCTGGAATTGCAAACCCCTCTGGTTGTTGCATGTAAATGTCTTCTTCCAATTCTCCATGAAGAAATGTTGTTTTTACATCTAATTGTTCAAGATGTAAATTTTCTGCAGCTACTATCCCCAGGACAACTCTGATTGTTGTAAGCTTCACAACTGGAGAAAATATCTCAGAATAGTCGATCCCTTTCTTTTGCTGAAACCCTTTTACAACAAGTCTTGCCTTGAACCGTTTGCTTCCATCATGCTCGGTCTTTACTCTGTAAACCCACTTGTTTTGCAAGGCCTTCTTTCCTTCAGGCAGTTTGGTTAACTCCCAAGTCTTGTTCTTCAGCAATGACTCCATCTCGTCCTTCATGGCTAACTCCCACTTGCTCGAGTTTCCATCTTGTAAGGATTCTTCATAGGTTAATGGTTCACCACTATCTATTAACAAGATATAATTCAGTAGAAGCGTGAACCATTGTGGAGGCTTTATAGTCCTTGAAGACCTGCGAACAGCTGGTTTACTTGGCTCTGCACTATCTTGTGAAGAAGTGGTGGGTACTGAAGTGTTTGCACTGTCTTGGATGGACTCTTGAGTGGTAATATCAGGAAGCCCTTCTAATTGTATGAATTCAGATTTCTGTGGACTCGTATCTGAATCAGTTATCTCTAGTTCTGTACTTGATCTGTCTTTGTACAAAACTTTCTCGTTGAAGATCACGTTCCTGCTTCTGATAATCTTCCTGTTTTGATCATCCCAAAACCGAAATCCAAATTCTTCATCTCCATAGCCAATAAAGAAACATTTCTTTGATTTGGCATCCAGCTTGTTGCGAGCATCAGAGTCTACATGCACATAGGAAACACACCCAAAGATTTTTAGATGAGCAAGTTGTACTTCTTTACCTCTCCAAACTTCCTCGGGCAGTCTGAACTCCAAAGGTACTGATGGTCCACGGTTGATCAAGTAAACTGCAGTATGAACTGCATCAGCCCAGAATGTTTGAGGTAGCCCAGAATGCAACCTCATGCTTCTAGCTCGTTCATTGATGGTCCGGTTCATCCGTTCAGCAATACCATTCTGTTGTGGTGTGCCTGGAACTGTCTTTTCCATTCTGATACCGTTGACAGCGCAATACTCCTTGAAACCTCCATCAATGTATTCTCCTCCATTATCAGATCGTAAGCATTTCAGCTTCAAACCTGATTCAGTCTCAACCATAGCCTTCCATTTCTTGAATGTGTCAAACACATCAGATTTATTTTTTAGAAAGTAGACCCATACCTTTCTGCTAAAGTCATCAATAAAAGTGACATAGTACCGAGAACCGCCAAGAGATGCTACTGGAGCTGGTCCCCATAAATCTGTGTGCACCAGTTCTAGTTTTCTTGGTCTTAAGGTCCTGCCAACCTTTAAGAAACTGAGCTTCTTCTGTTTTCCGAGAACACAACTTTCACAAATGTCTAGATCAACATTTTTTAACTCTGGCAGCTTTCCCTTTGATTGAAGTATCTTCATTCCCTTTTGACTCATATGGCCGAGTTTACAATGCCATAGCTGCGCTTGATTTTCTGCTTCAGTAGAGGCAATTATATCTGCTGATCTTGTGGTCATATACAGAGTGCCAGTTTTCTTTCCACGAGCCAAAACCATTGCTCCCTTTGATACCTTCCACATTCCTCCAGAGAAAAGGATTGAATGGCCACTATCATCAAGTTGTCCGACCGAGATCAACTTCTTCTTTAGTTCAGGAACATGCCTCACATTTTGCAAGTTCCATATAGATCCATTCATTGTCTTGATTTGCACATCTCCTATACCCACAATATCCAATGGTTGTCCATCGGCCAGATAGACTACCCCATAATTTCCAGCAGTATAATTTTGCATCATTTCATGGTGTGGAGTACAGTGAAATGAAGCTCCAGAATCAAGAACCCAATCATTAATAGGACTATGTACTGCAAGGATCAAAGCATCCTGTACCTCGTTTGTAGTGGCAATTGCAGAATCAGCTTCAGGTTTCTTTGGTTTTGTGCAACTCCTCATGAAATGGCCAGGTTTGCCACAATTCCAACATTCAACCTGCTTCCTAGGTCCAAACTTGCTTTTGCTTCTGTACCTTGATTTTGATCTGCCTCTGGATAAGCCTCTGTCTTGTCTCCTTCCTCGAGTGTTGATGTTGAAAGCTGAACCTGAACTTGAACTTTCACCCGAGTCTTTCCTTCGTACTTCTTCTGCTAAAATCAGGTCTCGAATGTCATCATATTTTAATTTGGATTTTCCGGCTGAGTTGCTTACGGCTGTTCTCATACCTTCCCAACTGCTTGGAAGTGAAGCTAGCAAAATAAGTGCTCGGATCTCATCATCAAACTCAATTTCAATATATGATAATTGATTTGTGATGGTATTGAAATTATTAAGATGTTGTGTAACAGAGGTGCTTTCCGTCATCTTCAGGTTGAACAGCTTCTTCATCAAGTGCACTTTGTTATTTGCTGATGGCTTCTCATACATCCCAGACAAGGCTTCCATCAATCTTGCTGTGGATTTCTCTTTTGTAACATTATGAGCAACTCTTCTTGATAATGATAGCCGGATAATGCCCAAGACTTGTCTATCAAGAATCTGCCAATCTTCTTCTGACATGTTTTCTGGCTTGCTCCCCAACAGAGGAAGATGAAGTTTCTTCCCATATAGATAATCTTCAATTTGCATTTTCCAATATCCAAAATCAGTTCCATCAAATTTTTCAATACCTGCAGCCTTTATTTCATCAGCCATTTTTACTCCTTCTTGGATTTGAATCTCAAAAATCTGACCTTACAGATGTGTCCGGAATGGCCCAAAATGCTGGAAACGACACTGAGATCACCCAAATCGGACTTCGGATGGCTCCGATTTAAGCAATCAAAGTTTGGGATAACTGGACGCTGCAGATGAAGCCACGTGGCAGGCGGAATAGTCGCTGCGCCACACCGGATCAAAACCCAGTTATGATGACGTAACAAGCTGACGTGTCAGACACGTAGGTAATATGGGGTCCACCAAATCTGACGTGGCAGATCCACAGAGATTTTCGTCTGACGTGGCAGTGGTGACGTGGCTGATGACGTGTCAGTGATGACGTGGATGTTGGCCGTGTCAAACGGCTAATGTGGCAGATGACGTGGCTACTGACTGTGTCGATCGGCTGACGTGTCTGATGACGTGGTAGAGTCGAGTTGCAGGAAACGGTGAGGAAGACGCGTGACGCGCGTACGGCGCGTCGGTGCGCGTGGACAGTACTGGTGGTGGCGCGTGCGGGCATGCAGGACGTCGGATTTTCGTCGGGTTTTCACCAGTGGATTCCTCTCGTCGTCCTCTTCACGGTGGTATCTTCAAAAACACGTTATGAGAACTTTGATTTTTTTAGTTTGGATCAAACACCCTCTTTTTCAAGAACTTTTAAGAACAAGCTCTGATACCAGTTGTTAGGAGATCCAAATCTTAAAACACACACAAATTTACGTGGTTCGGCAATTTGCCTACTCCATGGAGCTACTGGTTTGTATTAATCAAGCTCAAAAGCAATACAAACAACAAAAATAAGGAGGAGAAGAAAACTTCTCAACTCTCACCCTTAGCTCTCTCTCTCTGTGTTTCTCTCTCTCTCGTGTTCTATCTCAGCTATCAATACACCTTCTATTTATAGCTGATGAGGGAGATGATTGTTCAACAATGGTGGGCAAGTTAGGCACCTACCATTTGACTATGACTTCAACCATGGCTGCCACCGTCCATTTGTGTCCACACACATAATAGTACCAACCCACGACCCAATTTAATTTAATTTATTTTTTAAAAAATAATAATACTTCTAGCTGAGATAATTTTGTTCTGGATTGAGAGGGCTGCAATTCTTCTCTTTGTTTTCTCTGGTGGCATCCCACGATTCCTTCGCTGTTCTCTGGGATTCTTTGCCTTCACAAATATATACTATGCATCCCTTGCTTACGAAAAACTATTGGTCAATCCTCAACCCAATGTAATTAAGTGCTAATTTTATTTTATTTTTTTGCAATATTGACTTTGATTGTAAAATATACGTTGTGGTTTAATATATTTTTTTAGTTGGTAAATTTCTTGTTGTTTTTTTCTTTCTTTTTTACAGGAACCATCAAACAGTTTGTTTGTTTCTGATCGGTATGCAATCTGGTTAGCGGCAATGTACTTTTTCTTGGGATCTCCAGTCTATCGTTACGTGGTTGTTGCTGTATTTGTTGTATCAAATACGAATTCAATCGTGAAAGCTTGGGGGTGAATGCTAACCAGATCCTTTGCTGTAATCCTACAGTGAGTCCTTTTTAATAATATATGTTTTTTTGAGCTTCCTGCATCGATCATCATCATCATCATATATATATATATATAAAAGCTGCTAGGAAAGTATCAATCTATAATATAGTTTAACTTAATTGTTAGCTAATATTAAGATTTCTGTGTACATATGCAAAAACTCTTTTCTTTTAGAAGCAACTAGTGTTTTTAGTTAATAAATATTATGTGAAATTAACTCTGACCAATAAACATGTTAAAGGAGAAGATAATTCTCCTTTTCCATATCTAGAATGGGATTTAATTAAAGCAAGTTACCTACTAATTTATACCACCTCTAAGTATCCATCAAAATATTTACATTAATCTTGTTCATGCCCATTAATCAATTTTGGAGGGCTTTAGATTGCCACTCCCACCATTGATCAATTCATATTCCATTACTGTATGGCTCCTAGACGCCTAGACCCCTAGACCCTAAGCCTAGCATGCATGCACATGGCCTGAGTATTCATACATTATTATCATATATCTTTACAAAATAATGTTGCTCGAGAGAATTCATCAACTTTCTATCTTGTTACAAGGCTTGGATTGATTATATGCATATGCTTATTGGTCGATGAGTATGCTTGATGCTATCTTGTTCATTAATCTGTTTTTAACTTGGAAGAAAATTGATTATGCAGAAGGATGACAAAGAAGAGGAGATAGAGAAAGCTATAGCCGTGGAGGAGTCAGCAGAAGAGAAAACCAAGCATGGTGAGATAGAAGAAATCCCAGAAATTGAAACTATTGAGCCTGAGGCCCATCCTGAGGTTGATGAGGAGGACTATGAAATGGTTAGCTACAAAAAAGATGATGAGGAGGAGGAGGAAGAAGACTGCAGTAGTGGTGGTGATGAGGAGGAGGAGGAGGAAGACTGCAGTATTAATATTGGTGCTGATGATGATGATGAGGAAATTAAATCAAATTGTGTATGATTATTGATTGTGCATCAAAAGTATCATTAAGTCTCTTATTTTACATATGTATTTATTGTTTTTATTTGGTCTTTTTATAATAATTGATGTGCTTTTTAGTAATGAAGTTTGTTTTAATGTTTGGATAGGTTTTTGGAGCTTAAATGAATTAATTCAGGAAATTCAACATTGGAATTCAGAACAAAGAATTGAAGAGACATTTAGTTGAAGATTGAAGCAAATCTTGGTTCAAATAAGTTCTCCAAATTTGTCCCAAAAATCAATTCTATTCCAATTCTAGAAAAGAATATCATATGATCTATTTCAAGCCCAAACTTGCCTTATGTTGTGTGCAAACTTCAACCATTAAACATTTAAGGTTTCAATGTCAATCTTAGCCCAAATAATAGGTATATTTTGTATACTTATTTGATGCTTAAATTCAGCTCCAAATCAGCCTTAAACTCAGCCCCAAATCAGCCCTAAATTAACTTTCAAATCAGCCCAAAAACAATTCATGATCTTACATGTCCACACAACAACAATTGATTCATTTTGGGTAATTCATTGATCCAAGAAGGCAAGCACATGGATGGAAAGCTGGAGGGGATATTTTTACATTATTTTGGGTCAAAAAGAAGAAAGAGACAGCTCATAAATGAGGAAGAAAAACGTGCACCAAAGTGGTTGCAAAGCTGTCCAGATTTGATGTTTCAGAACACCTTTCGGTGTTTTGTCCATAACTTTTGACTCAGATGTCCAAATGAGCTGTTCTTTAATGATCTGGAAAGGTGACAGAATTGCCTATAAATATGTCTCTAATAGACATCTCGAGAGGAGGCTTGGAAAAGGGTCAAATTGCTGTCCAAAGTTAGAGTCAGATTTGTGTTCGAGTTTTTTTCTGAAATTGTGTTGTGTTCTTCTTCATAGATTTCGGTTCTTTAGTTTGTAAAACTTATTATTTCAGTTTGATTCAAGTTATTTCATGTTTGTTGAAGTGTTCTTATATAAAATCATGATTGGCTAATCTCTTTCTTGGATCCAAATCAAGGATGATGGTGATTGAGGTGAGTTCTTTAGGATATGAATGAATCTTAATGTTTATCTTCTTATTTTCTTCATGAATGATTTATTATTGCAAAGAAATTTTAGAAATCATTTAGGTAATGTTATAATCTTGAATTTTTATGCACAAACTTTAGTTTTGGTATAGAGATTGCTTGATTCAATGTCTTACTTAATATGAAAGTACTTGTTCATTCTTAAGCAATAATCAATTTTCATTTTTCTAAACTTCATTGTAATATCTTCCGATCTAATATCACCATCGTTGATATTAGATTGAGTTATCTTATATATGTTGAAGAAATCACCAATACATCACCATTAAAATTGATTTGGACCAAGTCTTACTTTTTCTTGTCTTCTAAAATCTATTTACACCTTTTCATCTTCGAAAACAAATCCATCAATTATTTTCAACCAAGTTATTGTTAATTTAATTTCTCTTGAGTTTTTTTTTTGTTACCTAGCTTAATTTCCAGATCTAGCTCTCTGTGGATATGACCTCGATCTTACCAAGTTAATTGCTACATCGCACACTCGTGCACTTGCGAGTTAAAATAAGCCGATCATAAAAAGCGGTCAAGCAATTATGAAAGGAAATGCCAAAGCTTGGAGGAAGAAAAAGCTGATCTTAATGCTAGCCTTTCTACCACAGAAGCTGAATCTGATTTTTATCGAGAGTGCATGCATAACCTAGGTCTTAGCAACGAGCTACCTACTATTTCTACTCCTTATTAACGGACAATGGTTTTTTAATATTTTCAGAGCAATGCTTTAGTTTCTTCTTCTTTTTCATCACTATTATTGTTGTTGTTGGAACAAGACCATTTACTTGTTTGTTGTAATTTCGATCATGAGATCGGTATCCCTACTAAATAAAATTTGGACCAGTGGGAGATCCCACTAAAGAAAAACCCCAGAGGTAGATAACTCCAAATTATTTGCCCTGAGCAGAACTGAAAAACCCACCCTTGAAATTTTGTCTTCATAACTTGTGAAGAATATCGTTTGATTGTGTTTTGGAGTCTATAATTACGAATTATATATATATATCGACGATTACAAATTGTTACAATATGGATCACTAGCACAAGCCATAGAGAGAAGTTGGCTGATTTATATATATATATAGCCTTGTATTTATTTGCATCTTAATAACTACTTTTCAATTTTTTTAATTATTGTTTATATCTAAAAATAGTAATGCTAATAAAAAAATTAAATTGAGATGATTTTTATATCATTAAAATATTTAAATAGATCTTAAACATGATGTTATTATAATTATAATTTTTTTAATTTTAAATCACATAAAATATACTCATATTATTTTGATATTTTTTATTTACTTGATTTAGCAATCAAAGAAATATATATTTTTTAGATTTGTTAAAAGAAATTTTTATCTTTTATAAAATGTTTTTTTAACTAATTATAGTTTTGAATTTAATGACTATTTACATTTATAAAATACAGATAAAACTTATTTAGTAAAGAAAAAAAACATAATTTATTATTTGTGAATCTCATAAAAATGTATTTTTATGTCCAAAATATAAAGGAAAAAAAAAGTAATTGCTATGTATTATTCATATAATCATTTAACAATCCTTGACTGTAGAGGTAGATATTGTCAAGTCAATAATTAATCATGACCATCATCATCATAACATCATATTTGTTTTCATGTTTTAAAAATATTTTTTTAAAAAATATTTTGTTTTATTTTTTTCTTCAAATAATATTTTTTTAGTGTTTTCAATTTATTCAATATATTAATATTAAAAATAATTTTTAAAAAATAAAAAATATTATTTTAATATATTTTTAATTAAAACATATTTTAAAAAATAATTATTATTATAATTTTAAATAAGCTCACAATCTTAACTAGAAGAATGTAAATATTCTCTCACAAGTATAAGTGCATGTATAAGGATTAGTAACACATGTTAAAGAAAGGTTTGAATGGAGATAAATGCTCATCAAACCAATTGGTCTCTATGATTGAATCACCCATACATAAGTTAGAAAAAATCAATCAAGGAAGAAGAATTTATTCCCACTCTCTTAACCATCAAATAAAAATATCATATGTATCAAATGATAAGAATTTTAAATTAAGTACTTCCCATGAAAAAAAAAGGAAAGGAACAAAATCACATGCACTCTCCATAAAAACCCAACACCAACATTTAGAAATAAATACCCAAATTCAATCTCATGAACAAAAAAAAAAAGAAGAAAAAAATCAGAACACCCTAAAGAAAAATAATATGGTCTTGAACTTTAGTTTGACATGAAAAAAGGGTGTGAATTGTGAAGTTAGTGGGTGAATTTAAATTAATTTTTTATATTAAAATCATGTTGTTATGATTTTTTTAAAAAATAAAATTTCTCATGTGTTGATCTCATCAAATTTGATAGATTATATTAGGTTTTGTTTGTTTTTGTGGTGCATGGATGTTTTTGAAAAAAAATTATATAATGTTTATAAACTATTTTATTTATTGATATAAAAATAAAATTTTAAAAATAATAAAAATATTATTTTAATATATTTTTTTAAAAAAATTGTTTTAAATAAAAACAACCACTGCAAGACTAACCCAAGTTTAATAATTATGGTACCAAATGCAAGATATGTCCAAAACGCAAAGTTTGATCGTTAGAGTGTATTTGATATTGTAGTAGCTGTTATGATTATGATTTGAAAAAAGATATTTTATAAAAAGTGTTTTTGGTTTAAATTATTTTGGTATTTATATATATTTGGTTAAAATTGTGGTTGAAATTAAGGTTGAACAAAAAATACTTTAATGTGTTTCTTTAATAATACTTTTAAAATTGAGATTATAAAATAATTTTAAAAAATATATATTAATATTTATGATTTTAATTTAAATATTATAAATTTAACTATTGTTATTATATTACAAAATAAATAATACTTTATATAAAATATTTTTCATTGTTTCATTAAACTATCTATAATTCTATTACATATGAAATACATCCTGTAAGGACTATTGATTTTTTAGTTTATTAAGCACACAACAATATCAAATAAAATATAATTAAGAATAAAATTAGAATTACAATCAAATTCTATAAATTTTATATTATTAAACGATCTCTGTATAATTTATATAGTATCATTAAATAATATTAAACAATAATTTTTCAAATAAAACACAATTAGAACATAAAAAAATTATTTTTTATTTAACTAGTTTAGATCCGATTTAATCCATGTTAAGTGTTTCGAACACAAAAATATTACGGGACTCACAAAAAGCAAATTATGTTCCTTTTTTTTTACTAAACAAGTTGCATTTAGAAATTGAAATGGAAATCATTAACAAAAAACAAAAAGAAAAAAGAAATCCATTGCTCTACCTTGAAATAGTATAAATTCTGCAAATAGTTATTGCTAAATTTATCTAAAATTTATAATAGATTACAACAAACCTGAGATTCAAATGAGATTCAAATTGATGCAATCTAATATACCCCAAACTTGAAATAACTCTTGAAAACTTAACATTGTCCGCTCGAAGTTTGGATGTACTAGCAAATTCATTAACAAATTCTTATATCTTCAGGAAACAGGAAAATCTTAATTTTCTCGGACAAAATAGAACTAGATATTTTTCTCTTCATATTTACTCTAGATATCAGTGTAGAAAAAATGAATTAAAATAGAGAGATGGGATGCGAATATGTTAAATTAAAGCTTATTTCTTTAATAAGAAGAATGAACAAGAGAGGGGGGAACCAGAGACGGAAGGACCTCTGTTTTTGTCAAAGCGACCGCTGCTAGCATTCCTCAATGTGCAAAACCCGTGCTTTCGCGATCTATTGCAATAACTAGATCAAGAATATTCAGGCCCAAGGCATGGAAACTAAATGACGAAGTTCTCTGAATAAATCGAAAGTCGTGGCTCTCATAGCCCTGCCCTTGAAAGTTGAAACTGCTGGCTTTGATAAAATGCATGACATTCATAGGCATCCATATTAAAAAAAAATAAAAAATCCTGATCATGTGATGACAGAAAAGTGGTTCGGGGCAACCAACCTTAAAAGAAGAAGTCCGAAGCAATTCTACTAGTCCGTGAAAACGGAAAATGACCTCAACCTCGCTACCAACTAGAGAAAAATAAAGCATAGCATCTTATACTTATATCAAGATTCCTATCATTGTGCATTCTACGGCTTCTCTAGCGGTGGAAGGGGCTTGTCTCCTTCCACTGCAACTGGGTTTGTGTCCTGGCGTACACGCCTGTCATCCCCGCGGTGCCTTACATGCCTACTAGGTTTGCAGGGTATTCAATGGGCCGTGGGGATTAGTCGTGGTGCGCGTAAACTGACCCGGACACCCCACGTAAATCAAAAAAAAATAAAATTCCTACCATTGTATGGACAACTTTCCTATCATAGTATGGACATTGTGAGGACAGCTTGTAGTATCACTTAAATGCCCACTGGTTTTCTCTGCGGATCTGCTGTTCTTCCTCTGGAGTGAAGTCATTCTTGATGTTAAAAATCTTACGGATCTCATCTGGAGTCTTCCCCTTGATCATGTCAGCCGCAGCTTGGCAGGTCAGATCTAGCAAATCCTTGATGTTCAGATAGTTTGCAGCCTGAAATCAACATAACTTTTCCATGTTAATTCAGATAAAGTGTCTAAATAACAAAGTCACGAACAAAAAATAAAAAATAAAGTAGCTTAACAAATAATAATCCAATGCGAGAAGCACTGAATAGGATCACCGGGTTCGTTAATCAAATACAGAGAATTTCACAAACTAAAGTGTTGAAGCATGAACATAAAACAAGAAGCTCACTATCCATCATATTTCACAAACAAATAAATCTAACAAAAACAGGCAAAATTGCCACATTTCAGTTGCAAACAACGCGCCATTTATCTATCCAGGCATCAGTTCACTTTGTATCCACTGTTCATCTAAAAGAACTTAAAAAAACTAAAAATCATTTTCTTATTCCGTATAACATTTCCATGTTTCCCTGCGTAAGAGCATCATAATAGTTGAAGCAGATAGACAAGAGAAGAAATCCAAAGTGTGGGTGCAAATCAGTGAGTTAAAACAAAGCTCTCACAACGTAGCACAATCCCCAGAAAAACAATGCAGAAAAAAAACCCTAACCCCAAAACAAAACGAATTAGTATCATAACGAATGGCAATATCGTGAAAAATATTGCAAACCAGCTCCCCTGACAGATCCAAACAATGAAAACCAAACGAATGGCAATATCGTGAAAAATATAGCAAACCTAAGGTCAAGTTTAAAACATTTTCACCCATAAAAAACTAAACCCTAAAAAGCAAAAAGATACGATCTTTTAACCAATAAAAAACAAATAGAAACCTAAAGAATGGCAAAATCATAAAAATTCACAAAAAAAAGTTTAACATAAGAAATCTTGAAAAAAGGAAACTGAAAGTCTTACCAAGATGAGGTCCAAGAGGGTGTTTTTGTCAACTTTGACGAACTCGGAATCCCAACTCTTCAGAAACTCATCCTTTCCAGAAATAATCGCATCTTTATCAGCATCAGCTTCCACATGTTTCTTGCAGTACTCGATAACGTTAGCAAGAATCTTGCCTGTCACATTAGGCAACGGGATGTCCCTTTCGGCGCAATCATCTTCAATCATATGTTTGATGGTCTGCGACTCAACGGCGACCGCTTCTTTGACAACGAATGTCTCGCCGTCGGAGGATTTTAGCGTGATTTTCTTTGATTCTGACATATTGGGAAAGAACTTGGAGAGAGGAAAAAACCCTAAACTTAGTTTTTTTTAAAGAGAAATGAAAAGTGAAAATGAGGATTGAGAGTGAAAGGGAATGGTGCTGTTTTATTGAAGTATTTTGGGAGTGAAATGGTGCCGGTTTTGGAATCGTGTTTGTTTAGGATTCGGATGTGGTAACCAAATTACCTTTAGATCCTTGCTTTGTTCACAAGGAAAAGGCGGGCTTATTTGAGAATCCTATGTAAATGAGGAGAAGAACGAGGGTGGTTTTGGGATTTTATTGTTCTTATTTTTCTTTCTTGTTTAATTATATGATTTGATGAGGAAATTTTGTTTGGTGCCAGAGGCCGTCGTGAGCACCGTTACTGAATCCAGCTGGGGTGGGTCGACATGCAAGTTGCAACTAATTTGATGCACTCTTCGGCCAGGCTGAATGGTAAAATAAAAAATTTGAACAGACAAATCAAACTTGAGGCCATTTGCAAGACAGCAGAGGAATCCAACCACTACTGCCTCTCGAAGCACCTCGTCCATGCTGGCTGCTCTTTTCCAAGTAACCGGCTGCTCACCGTTAGCTTTTAGGAATTCACCATAAGCTTCAATTACAAATTAAGCATACTACTATGAGGTAGCACAAAGAGGAATTGAGAACTAAATAGTTCTGATAGACTGTCAGATGCATGCCTGTAACAAACTTCTCTAGGCGTGTGGATAGGTAGAAATCATAGTAAATCAGATTCATTTTGAACCCTTCAACCTGTTGTGAAGAAGGGAAACATGTATATAAACATGTGTTATACGATTTCACCACCGTTCATTCGTTGCATGTTTCACCAAATGAAATTGCATTATGAACTGGACTGGAACGTCTCCTGCCTTTGAGTTTCTCTTCAAAAACACATCAATGCTCATATACGCGCAATTTTCCTGTCAACTCTAATCAAATTGACTTGCTAAGCTTGATATGCAAGTCCCCTAAACAATCCAATGACTCAGAAATTCACACAACCACTAGGAAAAATGTTTGGATAAGCGATGGTTAGAGTCGTACAGGTGAGGAAGCCATCCATCATACAAGCCTTCCCTCATAAACTGGTCTGCTTCAACAATTCTTCTAGCAGCAGCTAAAGAAAGTGATGCTGCCAACCCTGCAGTTGTCTCTGTAAGAACTCCCTAACCACATAACCAAGGTATCAATCCCCATTCATTTTCCCCGTCAAGGATTCAAAACTTGCTCAGAGCATGTATTAAACTTACAGGAGTGTTTCCAACAGCGACACCATACTTGTTAGCAGCACTAACATCGACATTATTACCAGATTGTTTGGACAGCATGTTTTTGAACAAAAAAAACTATTTTAAAATAAAATTTTCAATTTTTTATTTTTCTTTTTAATATCTATGCATCAAAAACATAAAAAACCACTTTAAAAAATATAAATTTAATCATTTTTCAAACCAAAATCACCTCTAAACACTCATAAGCACACAACAACAAAAAAAACTATTTTAAACAATATTTTGCATCATGATATTACCTTTAATTGAATAGAATTATGAAAAAACAATCCTCCAAATGCTAAAAACAAGAACGCCTTCTCATTCCAAAGAGCATCCCAGCTTTTTTCACCACGATCCAAATCGAGCCCAAAGAATTTGACTCTTTTTTTTTTTTTTTTTGCCATTTCTTCAACGCTGCGAAGAAATGCAAGTCACTGGGCAAGGGCACCGATTTATGGGACCATCATTGCAGCACGCCCCGCATGAAAAATGGAAAAATCCAGAGTGGACTGGTGGTCCAACCCAATTACTCTGATCAGGTCTCTTTCGAGCGTGTGCCGAGCGCATGCCAAAGCGAGGGACCCATGCGCCAGCATGAGCCGCTCTGTCTTTGGACTTTGATTGATGTGTTCATTTTCCGGGATATTTATGAGTTCGGTGGGTTTTGTTTCTGAAGTGTCTATTATTTAAAAATAAATTAAAAAAATTGAAATTATTTTTGATATAATTATATAAAATTTATCTAAAAACAGAAAAAATATAATTTAAAGTAATTAAAAATATTTTAAATTTTAAAAAATACCTTTTAAATACAAATGGCATCGTGTACTCTTTCATACCTTAGACCCAGCTAATTAGAATTTAGAGATAACTTTAAAAAATCACTGAAGCGAAGGAAAACAACTAAAATAACGAAATGAATCTGTTTTTTTAAAAATGAAACATAGCTGGTTCAAGGTAAAAGCCAATTAGGGTTTGGAAGTGAGTTTTTACCCCTTTTATATTAAAAAATAAATCTTAAAAAAAAATATTAAAAATGATTTTTTTCCAGTAAAAATCTTTTTTTTAAAAAAAAACAAACAATCATTAAAATCTCTGATCATCCACAACATGGCCCCCACGTTCCCTTTATCTTTTTTTCTTTTTTTTATCCTCCACTTCCTTCCCACCAAGCTCTAACTTCTTAGCTAAAACCTATCTCACTCTGTACGTGCTTTCTTCCCATAGCCGCCGCCCCCTCCACCCACCCTACCAAACTGCCATGTGGGTTTTGCTGTGCGTAAAAGCGATTAGATAGACATCAATTTGTTAACCACAATCTCTGGGAGCGGAAAGGGAAACTATAGAGGGAGGAGGAAGGTTCTTTGTCGAGGGCACTACTGTGGCCGCAATGAAACCACTAGTTTACTTAAAGAATAATAGTCAATGATGATATCTTGACGGTGGCCTTGTAGGCAGATTGATGTTGGCCTTGGAGGCAGACAAATGATGAACAGAGATAGATCAATCATGAGATAATGTTTGGAGAGCTCCATGAAAGATGTGGGGAAAAAAGTAATTTTAATTTAAAATTTTAAGTTGGTATACGAGATTTTAATATATAATTTATATTATGTTTTAAAAAAATCTGAAATTTACACAGATTCTTTATTGTCTTTGTATAATGTTTAATTTTATTAAATAAAATAAGGTAGTGAAATATAAATTTATAATTTGTTTATTAATAAAAATTTTACATCAGGTTAAAAAATTGTTTTAATTTAATATATAATTTTTATTGTTTTTTTAATAAAATTAATACAAAAGATACAAAATTTAAACTCGTTTTATCAATAAAACCTCTGATATCATGTTCTATTCTTAATAATCCCAAAATTTCAATTTTCAGTTAATAAGCTAACCAAAACTTTATCCTCAACAAACCCCTCCTTCTTCCATTCTCTCTGCAAAATATTTACCTCTCCACAAACACAGAGAGTTCATGGAGAGGCTTCTGTATTCTTCTTCTCCTACTCCTCTAAAAACACACTTCAAAAAGCCCACTCCTTTGCTTCATAGACTCTGCAAACTTGAGTTGCCGAAACCTGGTTTTCCCTCTTTGACAAGGCCGGAGTTCAGGAGAGTCAACTCGGTCTCTTGCAAACATGAGAACCCATCAAACCCATTTATTAAATTGCCATCCCTGTCTCCTCATAAGGTTGATTCATCATCTGGGTCGACGCCAAAATCCCACCTTGTCAAACAGATCGTTGATGGAGTTTCTGTGAAGTCTAAGGTACTGAGTTTGTGTAGTTTTTTGGGTAAAGTTTTGTTTTTTATGGAATCAATTATTGATTTTTGTGTAATTTTCCGATTTAACTGAACAAATGAGTTGATTTAGCTATGCTGTTATGACTAGGAGGCTTAAGATATCACTAACTTATGTTGTCCTTGAATGGATTCCATGAGAAATCATAATTGAAGATTTTGAGGCAGTTTACATTGTACAAAGACTGATCCTTTCATGGATTTTTATTTTTTCAGCGGTGATAGACTAGTGCCTTCCAGAGTTTTTAGTTAAAGGGGGGAATTGTGTTGATAACTCGATATCTAGCTTTAAATGTCATGATAGGAAGGCTTAGATATCACTAGCTTAAGTTATCCTGGAATGAATTAACATAAGAAATCATAGTGTAATAATTTGAGACAATGTTTTTTCAGAAAAGATGGGTATTTTTGTCAGTTTTTCATTGATACTTAGATATGTTGGTTGCGGTTGGAAGGTTTTAAATGACATTAGAATGAAATCATAATTGTACATTCAGGACCTGGTATTGTTTAAATAGTGGTCCTTTTTTTGGATTCTTAGTGATGATGGACTAATTGCTACAAGGATCGAGGATTGTGGAATGGCAGTGCGGGGATGGAAGATTTGGTGACTGATGGACTGTTTGTAAAATAAAGAAGGGGAAGAGAAGGGAAATGCTGAAAAATGAATAATTTTTGCGTGTTTTATGTGAAACTGGACACACAGGCAAGAAGCATGGTGTTAGTGCTTCAACATGATCACAATGGGATTTAAATCTGTCGTCTATTATGCTTAGCTCTTAAGGCAGCATTGTGTTGTGATTTCTGTTCTACACACTGAAATGTATGAATCCCCGGAGTTGCAATTGATGCTGGATTCCACCACATGTTTGAGACTGCTTTACTTGAAATTATTCTAGGAACATAAGTTGTATTGCTTTAGTTATAGAGAATTGACTGTTTGCATTGTTTTCTGAAAAGTAAGCTCAGATTGAAAGGAGTGGAGTCTTGACTGAATATGCAATTACCACATTCATAAGGACAATTGTGCTAATCGTTATCTTTGCTTATTATGATGGGAATGCTTTAAAGGTATCTCTAGCTTATATTATCCTTGAATGAATTCCCATGAAAAATCGTAGTTGAATAAATTGTGGAAATGATATTGTAAAAAGTGCAGTCCTTTTGATGGATTTTTGGTGAGATAGACTAATATCTTCTAGGTTTGAGAAATATGGATTTTGGTGGTATGGAAGTGGAAAATTTGGAGTAATAACAAGCTGTTTATGTAAAGTAGTTGAAGGGGAAGGGGGGATTGCTGAAAACTAAATAAATATGCCCGTGTTTGATATGAAATTGGAATCATGGGTAGATAGCATGACTTCTGTTCTTGAAAATAATCACCGCAGGATTTAAATATGTAGTTTATAATGCTTTCATTTTAAGGAAGAATCGAATCAAGTTATGTTTATACACCGAAATGCTTAAACCCCTTTACTTGTTAATTTGCTTTCTCAGGTGACAGTGATAGCACATGTAGAAATACACTGCATTGCAAAAACTGCTTTAATTCCCATTATTGTAGAAGCTCAAGTAAGGTTGCATCAGTTCTAAGTTATTCATTGTTTACATTTTTTTGTGAAAACATAAACTCAAATTGAAAGTTGTTGAGTCTGATTTGAAATCTTTTGATTTGTCATCTTCACAGAGCTGCATTTTGATGATATTCCTATTCCTACCCATCACTCTCTCTTTTCATATCTGTAGGAGTTTCTAGAGAAAATTTGGTTTTGGTTCTGCTTTTTGCTTGTAGGTAGTCCTGTTTGATGTGTCAAGATTAAATTGTGATTTCATGTTGTTAAGTCTAATTATCTAAATGCAGAAGGATCTAAGCTAAGCTGAATATAGGCCTTCATAAATTGTTGATTTATCATTACTTGTATTTGATTGCTCTTTCAAAACCAAATAAAAAAAAAATATTGCTTTAAAAACTTGTTTCTTTATTTTTTCAAAGCTTCAACAAAGCAATGGCTAGAAGCACTTCAGGATTCCTTTTATGTTTGGAATCGAGTAGATTTGGGTAATTATGTCTTGTGATCCCAGCTATTGAGTTAGCATCTTCTTTAGGTAATTAGGACTTGAACCTCATCCTCTTTGCTGAGCAAAATGAAACTATTTGTTGATGTTATCAATGCTCTTTAGACATTTTATCAGTGCCTGGAAACAAGGTACCTCTTCCCCATCCTTACTGAAACCTTCCAATTCATATCTCACCTATTGTTATAGCTCTGTTTATTTCTAGGTTTTTGGACCTTTCAGTTCCAGTAGAAAGGAATTTCAGACTCTTCTTTGTGAATTTAGAATTTGAAAATGCCTACTGTCCTTTAGAACAACTAAAGTAGAGGCAGTAACACGAGAACCATCAAAACCCTGATGGTTGTAAAACACTCCAAGAATGCCAGGTGGGTTTGAATGCCCAAAACACTACTATTTTGATGAAATTTTAGATGGTTTACTGGATTTTGTAGTTAAAATTCTATCTTTTTTTGGTCAAAGTTGCTAAATCTGTTGTATTCTCTAAATGCTGCAGGCAGCTACTGTTGGGATATTCATGGTAGTTTCTGCTCTCATCATGTTAATCCACCCAGTTTTTGCATTGCCAGCTTTTGCAACCTTCCAAACTGCTGCCCAGACTGGAGGGCCTGCTGCTGCTGCAGGAGGTGCAAAATTTATGCGAACTGAACTACTGACCAGTGCTTGGGCTGGTTTGTTTGCTGGTTGCTTGCACACACTGTCAGGGCCTGACCACCTTGCTGCCTTGGCTCCACTCTCAATCGGTCGATCCCGGATGGAAAGTGCTGCTGTTGGAGCTCTTTGGGGTTGTGGCCACGATGCAGGTCAGGTCATATTTGGCTTGCTATTTCTACTGCTAAAGGATCGACTCCATATTGAAATCATCAGAACTTGGGGCACAAGAGTGGTCGGTCTAACTCTACTTGTTATTGGTGCTATGGGGATTAAGGAGGCATCAGAAGTCCCAACTCCATGTGTTGCCTTAGAAAATGGTGAGTGTGATGTTAGTGCTTATGAAGCATTAGAAACCCCAACAGTAGGGAAGAAGAAAAAGATTGGTTTTGCTACTTTTGCTACCGGTATTGTCCACGGACTCCAACCAGATGCATTGATGATGGTGTTGCCTGCACTTGCATTGCCTTCTCGTCTGGCTGGGGCTGCATTTCTGATCATGTTCTTGTTTGGGACTGTGGTTGCCATGGGTAGCTACACGGTATTTATAGGGTCATGTAGTGAAGCATTAAAGGACAGAATACCCAGAATAACTGAGAAACTCACATGGGTTTCGTCCCTGATAGCCATTGCCCTTGGCCTTGGTATTATCGTTAGCCAGTTGTTCGGATTCAGTTTATACTGATCTATATGGTTGCACGCTACCATTTTAGTTTTAGAGAAAGATCATTAGAGAAGAATTTCAATTTATTTAGAATTTCCATCTTTTTTTATCTCAGTAAACTCTTTAAGTTTGTAATCTTCAATATACAAGGGAAAGACTTGTGTCTCTGGGAAGTATTTCTAATTTATTTGGTATAATTCCAGCTCTGATGACCATTGTTTTTGTGTTTCAATTGATACATGCATTGCCATTTTTACTGTGATGGTAAAATGCATTAAGGAAGTTGGTAGAATGCATTAAGGAAGTTGATTGTGTGATGAGATTTGCTGTAAGCAACAAGTGGGCAGCACATGCTTTTCCATTTTCCACAGGATACATCCAGCAAAAGTACTTCCAGCTCTGTATCGATTGATAGAACGGCATGAAAACAGTACGATTGTGAGTCCATGACTCAATCATATACACCAAGGAAGTGACAATATATGTGTGTTTTGCCGTCAGAATCAACACAATCACATAAATTGTGTTCTTCAAGTAAACAAGTGTCTGTCTGCTTGGTATTTTGATATTTTTAAGAAAGTTTTATTTATTGAAAAAACTATTAATTTTATGTTAAAATCAAACAATGCCTTAAACAACTAATTTACAAACACCATTTTATTCTTAAATTTTTTTCATATTGAATTTTAAATTGACTACTGCTTTGCCGTCGGAATCCACACAATCACAAAGTTGTGTTCTTCAAGTAAACAAGTGCCTGTCTGATTGGTAATTTGATATTTTTTTAGTAGTTCTATTTATTGAAAAAACTATTAATTTTATGTTAAAATCAAACCATGCCTCAAACAAGTAGTTTACAAACACCATTTTATTCTGAAATTTTTTTCATACTGAATTTTAAATTGACTACTGCTCATTGATAATTATCATTATTATTAATTAAACTATCAAGAAAATTTAGTTTAACTACCTCCAATCATTTTTATTATAATTATCATTATTATTAATTAACAAAGAAAAATTAAATTGACTGCAATCATGATAATTATCGTATTTATTGAGATTTAAATGACATCTTGTTTACTTCAATAGGTTAACAGAACATGCCAGGTTTTTTTAAAAATATTTTGCTTGTAGACGACAGTGACGGTTCCAAAGACGACCATATGGAGCTCTTGCAGAAGTAGATACATCAGATCCTTAATTACAACCCTTGATTCAAAAAAAAAAATCGCCTAAACCCTGTCTGCCCTAATTGCAGAGCAAAAGCTTGTATAAACCCGGCACAGCAGCAGTCCAAAGGCATATGTAGCAATGCTTCCATCTATACACCATCTAGCATTAGGACCCAAACCTCGGGCCGACGTGCTTCAACAACAACAACAAAACGTCTTTGTACCATAAAGGAAAATGAAAAGAATACACTGTGCAACATGGTAGAAAAAATCCGTTGTCATGTCGTCGCTAAGATGTTTTAAATTCATGGCCTGTTATATAAGTATAAGCTTTTCACATTGCAACATCAATTGAAATTCGACACTTTCAAGTTTCAACAATAGAAATGAAGACTAACAGACTGTACGTTATCAAGTCTGATGCAGCTAAGGCCCTGGAATCATACAAACTGAATAAATCATCATGGCCTCTCCTTTTTGTTGATATCATGAAGCACACAAACATCCGCAGCAGTTTTCATCTGAAATCATCAAAAGAATTGCAGAAAAACTCATATCACGTCAAAACATTAAGAGGCAACCGAGTATGATAAGCTCTCTGAAATATATACTACTCAAATTTACAGACTTTTGCTGTGCTTGGGCGAGATCGATGACACGTCTAGAATTGAGTAAAATCTATGACAACCAAAGTTCATCTGAGACAAACCTTTGACTGCTACAAACCAAGTGTTGATGTGATCACCTTATTCAATTTTAAAGAAGAATTTGAATTGAAAGATATACACGAAGAAGAATCTCAGCATCCACAATTTTCTTTGTTGTCTAAAGAATGACATGACATAGTTCGTAACAAGATAATAGAGGTATTAGCTGGTACCTGGATGATATTCACAAGTTGCTTGATTGCCCATCCAAACAAACTTAAAACAACCAGGACAGAGACAAGCGAACCCTCTGTTATAGAAGCCTTTAAAACCTGAAAGTAGAAATGACTCAGAAACCAGACAAAGAAGAAAAATTATCTGCTTAATACTTGATGAAAATTGAAAGGTGAACTAGAATGAGGGCTTACATCCATCAACTTTTTTTCAGTTCCATTTTGTGCAAGAAGAAACAGGGAAATATAAAGAACCTGCAGAATTAACAGTCAGATCAAGAAAACAGAGGTAACCATTACATTACAGAAAATTTGACCAGGTAAACTAGCAGATCTAAGTCATAATTACCTCACATGCCACACAACAATAAGCCATAAACATACGGTTTCCATAGTACGCCTTGAAAAGCCAGTTAGTACTGTCTTTCACATCCTTGTGGCTAGCTTTGCCTAGCAAGAAGGTACTGCAAATTGATGTAGGAGAGATCCAATAAAGTAGAGTAGGTTACACGTGCATGTTTATTCAGCAAGATCATATAAAAGAAACAAGTGCGGGCCAAGTTATACAAAGAAAGAAAGATACCTGTACATCTGCAGCCAGTGGCTACCAATATCAAGGGCAAGCAATGACAGAAAAACCATGCCAGGCCTGCATAAAATCCAACCAAAAATCTCAGGTATTATTGTACAAGTTCGTGATGCATGTGAAATCAATAGGGAAACCTTGCCTGTATACTTGGGAAAGGATTACTAGTAGGCAAGCTGTGCTAATCCTGGATGAAACACAAATACATGAGGGTGAAATCCAAAAGGAACGGAGAGTGCTGAAGAAAAATTCAGATATGGTATGAGTTTGTGCTACGGAAAGAAAATACCTGTCCGTTACCATGTCCAAAACAGCTCCAAAAGTCGAAACTGAACAACAGGAAAGATGAATCAAATATTCCACCTCAGGCATTATTTATAACTAAATTGAAACTATCAGGAACTGCGCAAACCCTTATGACCAAATAAAACATAGAAAGCATGGAATGACATTTTAATACATTATCATTAACCTATTTAACAGAACGTTTCCCTCGCCTAACAAACGGCAATCTTTCAGGGAAAAAAAAGAAAGAAGAGGAGCTAATAACAAGGAAAGAACTTTTATAATATCTTCAAGTTGATAAGACCTTAGATTGTAGATGTTGTTAAGCTCCGTTTAGCTAAATATATCCCTGAACATTCTATCTGATTCGAACTCAAGATGTAAGGTAAAACACAGTGGCTCTCGCCAAATAATCAACATACAGCAAATTTTTCAAGCAGATAATATTCAGACTATTTAGTCCCAAATTTAATCCAAAAATTTTGTTCTACGCAGATTCAACTTGTGTGATTACTAAGTGAATTTGCATTCATGCTTGAATCACGACCTTTATCATTCACATATTCAACAATAAGAAGAAAAGACCATGCCTTGATTGAATTTGCGAGCAACCCAGCCATCGATACCATCACAAACAAAGCTGAAATCACAAAACACAAAATCACACGCCCATTCCTTTCACACATTGAAAAGAAAAAAGAAAAAAAAACCAATAATATTGGAAATATAAATTAAGTCAAAACTCAGAACTAAAATAACCCTTCAAGAAACACAAAATCCTCACCTGATAAAATAAAGAGCACAAAATAGCCATTTGTTAGAAAAACATATAGCAAATGCATAGCAATTCATGAGCACTCTTGTATACCCTGAGTGAATATTCACCAAAAAATCAAAAATCCCATGAATCAAAACATCATAACATAAACAAAAACAGCAAGGAAATGTTGAATAGAAGAAAAACCCACCAATAATATTAGGAATGTAAAGATAAACACTTAATTTGCTTGGTTTTATTGGTCTTGACTTGTTGTTTTTAGCCATTGAAGAAGCTTTCTATCACAGCTGCAACACATCAAAACACAACACAACATTAACTATTCATATCCACAGTTTCCAAGACAGAAAAACAAGAGAAGAACAATAAATTGACCTGTGATGATACAGAGGTAACAGCAGTGAACGCAAACAAGGGAGTAGTGGCAGAAAACCCAAGAAAGAAGATATGGGGTCTTTGTGTTTTCAAGGGTTAATTGCGGATTAAAACTAAACTTTGGGTTTTTTAGGGTTCTGATTATAGTTAGCTTGCAAGTGGATTTGATTTGTTCGGGACTGGGAGGGAGCTGGAGCTGGAAGGCAGGGGGGAAGGGGGTGGTGGGGAATCTGTAATTTGCTTGCTTTTGCTGGCTAATTATGTAAATTAATGGGTAGAAATTTTATTTCTCATTAAAAGTTTAAACAGTTGATAACTAGCCAATGGGGGCATCTTTTTAGCCGTTAGTCCGGTCCCTCTTAACTATATACTTGTTACATACATACCTAAAATCCATACTTTGAATAAAATAATGCAATATTGAAACGTCTAGAAATTAAAAAAATATACATATTCTAAGATGCTCTTCCTTAAGGATATTTGAAGAAATGAAATGAATATAATAAGAGTAATACAAGAAGTAAAATAAAATAAATTTCAAATTAAACAGTATAATTTAATTTAATTAAAGCAAATAATTAATTCAAGACAACCTGTAAATGAAATCCAACCAAAAAACTCTAGATAATTTCTAAAAAAAAATCAAAATCAAGAAAATATCATTTAAAAAAAAAACAAAAACAATCAACCCGGTATTCCAATAACTCAAATTTTAAACCAAGGAAGATCCCAAAGAGTCCGGCAACTTTCAATGAAAGCTCAGGAACCATGCAAGTCAAAGCTTCCAATACCTATGCTTTTGGCCATAGCCATAGACGCCATCAATATTCCTTGCCTCCGTCATTGTTTAATCCTGCTATTTCTTAGCCCTAGGAGCTTGGTCCACATGCATGGCCCCTGAAAATCGCTGAGACGTGATGAGACAAGAAGAACCACCTCCTTAAGATTCCATCTTGCCACTCCCACCTTCATGATGGTGTTTATCCACAAACTTTGAAGGTGTGCAAATCGAACACCTTAAAGCAAGATAGCAGCACGTTCTAGACTCGGGTCCCAGACTTCCTTACCACGGCAACAACCTGGCGAGATCATTTTAAAACACAACCTCTCTCTTTTTTTCTTTTTTTTTAACTCGTTGTAGGTGGTCATTTCAGCATATGATCAGACAATGACATTAAAGTATGTTTTTATTTTAAAATATATTAAAATAATATTATTTTTATTTTTAATAAATTTATTTGTGATATTGGCATATAGAAATAATTTTTAAAAATTAAAAATTTTAATTCAACAAGGATACCAAACACCCTTGATAATTAGTGAGGCATGGCTATCCATCTATAAATTTCAAAGGGCTGTATTTCTAAAAATAAATAAATTAAGTAATTATATTTCTGAAAAACAACTTTATTCCTAATTTCAAAAGGGCTATTAAGGGACTATTGATTTGGATTTAATCCGTTTTGATGTTAATCAAAGAGAGGGTAATTTAGTATCTATACCAAACATCAGGGGGGGCAAAAATACAGGTTGTGTGATTTATTGAAAAGACAATATAATTTTAATAAAAATAACTAATCGATGTTATAATTTAGCATCAAGGAAGGTACTAGGATACTCGGCAACGTCCACGTCAGCAGAAACAGACAAACAAAGGGTTCTCTTGCAGGAGGGAAAAAGATACGCTGAGAAGGGCATCATAGACATGGACATCAAAAACAAGCAACTCGAAGTTCTGTTAACCAGTAGGGAAACGGGCCCCATGAGAAGGACAAAATCAAAAGGGACAAACGGGGAGACGCATGGGAGATACAGTACAGCTCCCCACAGCTACCATAAAGGAGAAGAACTGGATGGACACTTAATCAGGCGGGAAATATGGAAGGGCCCACCAACAGACCAGGAGACTCACGAAATTACCGGACTACCCATCGAATCACCTAATTTTGCTTGTAAATCGCGTTTGGACGAAAATTTAGTTTTTTTTTCAAGGAACTGTATTTAAAAATATATTTAATTTAAAAAACATTAAATTAATATTTTTAAAAATATTCTTAATGATTTTGACGTGAATAATTATCTTGCATGGGCTCGACGCGCTTGATAGTAGACTTCGGAGATCTTATCACTTTTAAAACTAGTTGATTGAAATCTTAGTTCTTAAGTGAACTCGTGCACGGGAAGAAATCATGATGATTTGGCTATGAACTGACGCGGTAAGTACCTTTTATTTTGAAATAAACCACAATTTATAATGCTCTTAATCATTATTTGGATAGTTTCTGCACGTCGAGATTAAATCGAAGTCATGATCGATTTTACGTGGTGGGTGATCTTGCATCATGAACTTCAAGACTGCTGTAAAATAGGGTTAATAGCTGAGAGAGACATTGCTTTCTCGTTTAAAGCCAGCAATAAAAAAGAAGGGTGGGTAGTTCAAATCTCACGGCTCACAAACCCTAGCTGGTGCTATGTTCAATCAAACACAATCAAGCAGATTTCCTATCATTTTCTTTTCAGAACATTTGGCATAAAATCAAGAGAATCCCAATTCATCAAAGCTATAGACTCCCAGTATAGCGACTTTTCAATTCACAGATGAGGTGTGAACGCAGATTGAGAGCTTGGTGCGAATCTGACATTGCTTTCAATCTTTTCTTGTCACCGCCAATGCCCACACAATTGGCAAGAAAATGCACCAGATGAGAGCAAGAGATGCCCTCGTCTTGTCCCGTAATTCTGTCCAATATGGCTGATTGATTTCTCGCTACTGGTTTGAAGTACAATTATAAACACATGAGACCCTAAAAAGGCAAAAGAGAAAAAAAGAAAAGGAAAGGATATCTAATAGCCCTAGCCCCTAGTAACTACACATCGATTCTTGCTTCTATCCAATGCATTGAATTGGGTTCTTGATTTTCTTTCCCGTTCCTTTTCTATTTACCTTTCACTTTTCCCGGAATGTTTTTTGAAAATCTAAACCATTAAAGCCTCGATACTGGCCTTCCTTGGTGTTTGACACACCGGACAAGAATCAAGAAAAGCCTCGCAAGCTTTACATGAGCAAAGGTGCCTGCAAGGAAGGAACAAAATGCACGAATTCCTAGAATTACATCCCTTGCATACCATCACCTCCTCTGCTCCGCTACTAACATCGCAGCAGGACTCTGCATCCTCTGCACCATTGTTTAAGCAACCAGATGAATTTTCTCTAAGCTGTTCAATTGTGTTGTTGAGAGAAACAACCATGGCTTCGTTTTCTTGAGCCATTCTTTGCCATGTTTGATTCTCAAACTCTAGTTTCTTCAAGAACTCTCCGAGCTCCACTGTTCTTTTAGTTGCCTGTGCTATTTCTTCATCCTTCTGTTTCAATATAGGCAGGGCCTTTGATTCTAGTTTCTTGAACAACAATCCGAGCTGCTGCCTTTTGTGCTCTTGTAACACCAATCTCAATCTCTCATTCTATTTTCAGAAGATGAAAGGAGTCTTTTTTAAGTTATTAAAAAACACAAAAATAAAGAAAATAAAGAAAATAATTGTTATCTGGCCAAACCTGCAGTCTGATAACGTGATCAATCTCTTGTCTTTGCTTCTCATCGTAGGAGGCCAAGGTACCCATTGAAAGATTACTGGTGTTGCAGTTATTTTTCGAAGCGGAAACAAGAGTGTTATCAGAGCAAAGATTTTGATTCCTTTGAAGCTGGTAATTCTGTAACTGACGCATGTTACATTGCTGCAGCTGCTGCTGTTTTTGTTGCTGGACATTCAAGAGCTGATTTAAACCTCCACAGCCATAATCCATCCAATCCTGTTGTGACCCTCCACAAAATGGAAACCGTGCTTCTATTGCCATTCTTTAAGTAACCAAAAAAAAAAACCAATCTTGATCCTTATCAGATCCCAGAAACTAAATGGTATAGAGCACTTGAAATAAAACTGGATTCCTGAAAGCCAGGACTCGAATTTCTCGATCTCCGATACGTGACAATAAGGGACAGAAAAATAAGTGGGGGGGTTGAATATATATATAGGAGGTGATGTGTGATAGCAATAGAGAGATGTGATAAAAGTAGCCGCTGTGACTTTGAAGAAAAAGGGGAAAGAGACTGTCTAGGATACTAATTTTTCCTTTTTATATAAGCTCTACCCCTACTCTTATACGCATACAGATATATTATTTTTGTTCAACGACGTACGCATGCAGATTCTGTGACTAAACCATCGGGTCAGAGATTTCAGAGCGGTGTTCCTTCGGCTTTGAATAAATTTAATGAAAAAAGGGGTAGAGGGGAGGAGGATCAGAGAGAATTGTCAGTTTGATCATCCGGAAGGCCTGAAGAATAGGATTCTTTATTTGCCTTTCGGGAGTGTAAATCCTTGCCACCTTTTTTCTTTTTCCGGGGAGACATGGCTTGCAGGTATTTTTGGCATTGATCTGGTCAGGATATTATTGGGCATGTATTCAAGTTGTTGAATCATTCTTTGGACAGATGGAACCACAGTAATCAGATCTAGCTCGCATCATGTTTACTGGAATTAATATTTAAAAACACTTTATATCACGATCTCAAACACGACAGCTAGGAAATAGTGATGTAATTTAGGAAATGAAAGCTAATTTTGATGGCGGTTTCCCTTTTTTGCTTCATGGACAGCAGATTAGGAGCTGTACTTCCTATAGTTTTGGTCATGGAACCGGTTGTTTTTCCTATTAGGGTAATTCTTCATTTTAAATACTACATAGTAAATCCACTAGAAAGCAAAACCCTATTAAGATCTTGATTAAAGAGTTGATCAGGCCATGTGATCATCCTTCTCTTTTACTGCTTGTGATGCCTAAAAGATAATGATGGCTTATGTGTCTCCCACAATTGAGTCCGGACTGCACTTATCCAAATATTTCACTTTCCTTACCCTCCCAGTCACATGACCACTTTAAAAAAGTACAAACTACAAATTAATCCCACAGCTTTATAAATAGCTGCTTCCAGCTGCTGCTGCATGGAATTGCGTTATAAATAAATATATATTTAAAAAAATAAAAAATATTATTTTGATATATTCTCAAGCATGATGCATTTTGAAAAACAACGATTAAACACTCTCAATACTTCCTAAAACTGAATCTTTATTGTTGCTGTTTTTTAACTTGAGGGTTCTAATTGGAATCATGTACGCAAAGTAAGGACCGATGTGAATCTTATATCTTAACTATATTGAGGCTTATTCAAACGTTGTATAATCTTTGATTGTAGGATAAGAACTCTCAATTAAAGTCAGTCTGAGAAATTATTGCTTGAACCTCGCACCAATCACATTACAGGAATAATTGAATTGGCCACCAAAGATTCACTGTATTAACGAATTGAGTGATTTTAATTCAATAATTATTAGCCCAAAGTATATTTATCGAGGTATTTGATTCCTTTGAGGACTGAACTCTCGTCAAAGATTAGAGTAATTCGGTCACAGCTTAAAAGCAACAAGCCAAAAATCAAAACAGCTAGTCCATCACCCTCGCACAGAAACTGGAATTCATGTACAAAATTTCATGATTTGCATGCAAGGTTCTTTTTTTAAAAAAAAAACTGAAATAGGAGCTTTAACAGGAGAAAAATTAAATTAAACAAAACCATGCAAAAGTCTATCATTATCCAATTGATTTTTGGACTTGTGATGTGCAAAAGTTTAGCCAATGCCTGACCAACGCATCAAATGGGTTCATGCCTGCCACTTTGGACAGCAGCTAGCCATGGATCCTAAATCACGGAAAATTGTCCATGTCAACAAGATTCTAAAGATCTACAAGTCCGTGGAAAGATTATATAAAATCCACTCCACACCACAGTTTCCCATGCCTTTCTTCAATGGTTACACTGCAACAACAATACTGAAAAGGGTCATCATCCTTTTTCTTGAAAACATTGTTTTCGTTTGCCCTTGACAAGAAGTTGATAGGAACACTCGGGAAAACAAAGCATGTATGGTGAGCGTGGACCCATGTGTTGCCCACCTACCTTGATTCAAATGACTCACCTTCCTTGCTTGGAAGCTCCTATGGAACCAACGGTGCAGATCATGTGAATTTGTGAAAGCATCACCCCCCCCCCTCATTGACTAGGCATTGCTGCAGTATTATTTAAGATTTTACGAGGGTGTGGTGCAAAAACGCAAAGCCCATGTCTCTCGTATTTGGTGCAAAGTTTCTGCTGCACCTTCACAACTACTACTCTTTGCTTTTTTTTCTTCTTTTTTGCCGAAGTGAAATAGATTCACTTGGGTCTCGGGGTCTTGTTATTGATTAATAAGGCAGCCCACATAAGCTTTTGTTTCATTGCTTCAGTAGGATTCAGAGAAACGTGAAGAAATCTCTAGTTGCTCTTCATCTCCTTTCACTGTTATAATGATTGGCCATTTTTTACTTTTAGAAAAACATGGTTTTCAATGCTTCCTCGGCGCCCTTAGAAAACTTTAATTGACACTATGTAAAGCGATTTCACTATTCCATTGACGTGCTGGTCACTTTTAAGGAACACGCCATGAACTTTAGCGTGTAATCATGTGCTTACTGTGCATAATTAAAGTGGGAATCAAACGTCTAAGCCCCATGATTAAGCAATTTCTCAAATTGCAGTGGTGTATATAGGGACCAAAGTGACTTCAGGTCTAGGACTTCTAACACTTTAGTGGTTGCTATGAGTAGTGACATTCTTTGAATTCACAGGCAAATGTACGCGGCACAAAAGAAAGAAATAAATCTCATCAATATACATGTGTGGGTGTTTGTGTGTGTGTATCATATCATCCTTTTCTAGCCAGCTTTATAATGAGAGTAAAAGCAACTCCCTTTAATCTTCGTGATACCATATGACCACCATAGTTGACGCGCACTGTAGTGGGAAAAGGACGAAGAAGAAGAAGATAGAATTGGCTTCTCAATTTACAAGTCAATTATTTTTAATTGTAGAAAAACTCTAACATGTAATGCAGGTTTATAATTCTTAATTTTTTTATGAAAATATAACATATCAATTATCTATCAGATATATATATATGTTGATATAAAAAATAATCTGAAACTATTTAAGTAAAATATTTAAAATTCAAAAACAGCTAAGAGAATAATTAAACTTGCAAAAACAATACCTTACGTGCCTAATTTGATGGCTTTGATCCCGACCTTATCTAATTACAACAAGCTAACTCCTTATAAAAACGGGTTTGTAGAATTTGTTTCAATAAAATTTGAGTTTGATTTGGCTATAAAAATATAAAATCATAGCTATTTTTGTCACTCGCCCCGTTTTATTATTATAATTCATAAATTCATGTGCAGTGCGTTCAACATAAATAACTCAACATGCAACCCCCCTTTTTCTATCCAAATCAAATCTTCAAATGATGATACCCTAACAGATGGTCTCCTGTGCTGTATGCTTGATCTTTAGCAACCTTTTTTAAAGAAAAAAATCTATAATGATCGGCAACCCCAGATGCCACCATTGAAATATCAGTAAAGGCCTTCGGTGACAAATACTACTAGCTAGCAGCCATCTAGGGCGTACATGGCAGTGTCGAATTCTTGAATAGTACTAGATTTTGGTACCATGTCATGGTTTCAATGAAGAAGTTTTTCTACACCGGCATTGTTTAATATCCTATTAGCACTAATTAATCATCAGGTGTTGTCACGTCATTGATATATGTTGAATCAAATATACTCTCCTTTTTTCCCCACGGGTACAAATCATGTTTTCCTTGAAGTTTCTTTCGGAGACTTTGAAAACCTTGCCACAAGGACCCTTTACCTGCCGACCGAACTCGATCGACTGATTTATAAAACGGTCGAAAATCATCAACCACGCCACTTTTATATGCCGGGGTCAAGTCACCCTTGGCTATTTTTTCCAATTCTTGAATTTTTGCTATAATTATGTTCCTAGTTTCTACCACTTTGATCCTTTGATTGTTCACACAAGGTTAGGCTTTTGAAAGGGACCCTGCACACATATGATCAGAAGGGAAATGTTAATTAATTGTCAGGATTTTAAAAGCGAGCCAGGTGCATGGTCTGCATTCTAATAATCAAAACGAAGACCCACCAAGAACAATCATAAAGACTGACCTTATGGCGAGTGACGATGTACGACTGGTATGGGTGAGGCTAGCTAGTTACCTTTCACGGGCACCATGGGGCCATAGGGGTTAGCCGATTTGTCCGTTTATGACTTTAATGGGAAAGAGTAATCAGGGGGGGGGGGGTTGCATCATGGTCGTATACCATGCATTTATATGTTCATGAACAACTGGCTCCATTTATTCCATTATTTCTCTGCTTGCGCACCGCACCAGCAGCCATACGATGCGTGGAGGCGTTGAAACATGCATGAAGATGCAATCTGTGATTCTGAATTGTTGGCTGCTGTGATATTTAATTGTGCTAGGATCGGATCCACTTTGTAGTGGAGAGCCACCTCATGGGCATAATTAGGCATGTATCGTACGTAAAATAAACCATTGTGGTATGTCAGAAATTATAATGCTAATAAAAAATTTATTAGCTCAGGGCTGGTTTCTGTTAGTATTTAAAGCCTTGTACATATTCTTTATAGATAATTGTTTTCTTAGTTATTGGATACTGTAAAGATCGAGTGTTCTTGAAATTCGAGCTTGAATTTTTTAAAAAATAATAAGTAAATTGGAGATTATGTTTGTGTTATATTTAAAACTACAAATTCAAAGTATACTGAATAAATTAATCTTGCACATGCAGCATTTCTCTGGTGATGATAAACTTCCTTTGTTGTGGCAGCTAAAATTGCGCGACTCTCGGTTTGTCTTTTGTTGCATATAGAATAATAAGTTCAAGACACTCGATCGGTTTGGTCAGGCATCTCGATCTTGAAATTGAACAAGTTGTTTTTGATAATAAAATCAGGTTTATAATTCTTTAACAGCTAGGTCGAGGCACGAGGATGGAAGAGTGGGTGATCTAACGACAGACTGTCTGTTTTTATATTTAAATTTTTTTTTGAAAAAAGATTGTTTTGTGTTTTGATATAATTTTAATGTATTGATGTTGGAAATAAATTTTAAAAAAATATTATTTTTAAAACAAATTAAATAAAAAATATTTTTAAAAATAACCATTTGTACTGGATAACATTGGTGATTGTGTATATTTTTTCTTGATGATAGATAATTGAGATATTTCATGGAGTGCTGATATGTTTTGAAAAGATTAATTAATTTTCTAATCGTAGAGTTAACTGGGGTTTAAAAGGATATGCAAGTTAAAAAAAGTGATCTTAAAAATCATGATAGTGGCTGGTTTCCTTCTAATGTAAGCAATGCATCATAAATTAAGCGAGTTAATTTATTATTAAATATTGAAAAAAAATAAAAAAACATTCTTAATAAAAAAATAATTAGTTGTCTCTTTATTAGTTTTTATTTTTCACATAAATCAGGGACTGATCTCGGCTCTTAATCAACCGTGTAACACGCCGGACAGACAGTCTTGGTTTAATAAGCAGGACATGATTGCACCACCTCTCAGCTGCTTCAGTACGTGCACTGCTCTGCTCTGCTCTCTTTTCCCATGAAAAGGAGGGGGTGGCCAATGCAGCCTATGTCTGGCGGGGATTTCACGTTCTACATGGGAGACCGACACCCGAAGGTCATGTGAAGCTTGTCTCTGGCGAGAGCCTCTCAACACTTTCTTTAAATCTTGGTCCATTTTCAATGTCTCCCTACACCAATGGAGAAAAGAGGAGGAAAAAGAAAACGCTCTCGGTGCTTCTCGTGCGACTTTGACTCCCAAACTTCTTGCGGCCACCATCTTGGCTTTTCTTTAAAGCAAAATCCGCGTTAGCAAGCCAAATTTGACCTCTTCTTTCTTGCTTCCAAGAAGCTGCTCCCTTCCTTGATCAGCAGCCTGACCGTTTGCTATCATTGCTCCGTTACAAAAGCGGTTTTGAGTCTTGATCGCTCTTGATACGTGCGTTAGAGGTCGTTACGGGTCTTTATATTTTTGGACAGGTTTATTCTTAACCCCATCACAAAAACTGTGCAGTACCTTACCGTGTGAGACCATGAGCAATTCGGTAACGTGAGGGGGCTTCTTCCAATCACATCGTTCAGCGTGCTTGAAAGTATAACTGTAATTATTTTTAAAATAAGTATATTAAAATAATTTAAAAATATTAAAAACATATTAATTCAGAAAAATAATTAAAAAAAAAAACACTTTCAAACCCTCACTTAAGCTATAAATAAACAGGTAATTTGATGAGGGGGGGTTGTTTAGAGGCTCAAAGGTCCGTTATATTTATTGAAAAAACATAATTGATATTGACTGAATCCAGTTTGGGATACTTGGTTTGATCAATATCTTGGTCAGGATTGATTTAATTCTATTGGGCTTCATAATCATAAAAAAACTGTGCCAAATTTAAACATCGAAGCATTTGCTAGTCAAATGACTGGGCTTGATCCTGGGCCTGTCACCCACCATTCCTGGTCTGGATTTAGATTGATTTGTTAGGACTTCACCACACCACCCAGTGGGCATAGGTCTCTTTGCCTTCTCTGTTTGCCTCTTTTCCCTTGATCTCCTTTTTTCACCCGCCCCGTGTATGTATGGTTTGGATTGCTTTTCACTCAAGCCATCAATAAAAATCGTTTCTTGAAAAACACGATCTCGCACCAGCCTTGTTTGGATGAGTAGATTTCTTTAAATGATGGCCTTAATATTTAATCTACAGAAATTAAAAAATTGAATCACTTTAATTATCAAATCATTGTGTCGGAGTTAGAGATTTTCAACACAGACATGAGGAGTCCGGCCTGAAGAATTTTGGAGTATTCTACCGAGGAGATCTCACTGGCCATTTTTTCTGAGATATGTTTTGGAATAACACTGATTTAGAAAGATTTGACAGGATAGGGTGTTTTTATCTCGTCAATTTAAAAAATATGATATTTATTAAATATTATTATTTTTTAAATATAATAAAATAATAATTATGTATCAAAATTATGATATTTATTTATTTATGATCATGCTGAGATGGATATTATACTTTTAAAGTATGATAAGGTGAAACTTCAATCTCAATTGATTAACCGGTTACATCCAATTAAATAAACTAATTAACCATTTTGGATATAAAATATAATTTAATGGATTTTTTTTAGACATGTTTATAAGTCAAAGTATATATATATTTGTCGAGTTTATAGTCTCAAAAATAAATTTCAGATAAAATCTCAAAAAAACAGTTCACATAATAATTATAATTTATTTTTCAATACCAAAGAGATAATCAAACTTACAATAATAAATAATTACAAACAATCATATGTGAATATATTATAATTAAACACATATATGTTCAAGACATATTACATGAATGGCTTAATATATGTGTCTATAGACTATTATAATATATATGCATCTAATATGAGCTATGATCGCATCATATTAAAATAACAGGATTGTAACTTTTAATTTAATTATTTAATTACATTCAATTTTTTATAGGAGTTTTTAAAAGTTGTTTTCTCCATAATAACAGCTACATTGTTACGCAGATTAGTAAATCTCCAGATATAAAAAATATTGATAAAATTCTATAATTTTAGTAGTTTTGAGGTATTTATTGTTATTTTAAAAACCACATTACTGGTTTTACTAAATATTATAAATAAGTTCTTTGTGGAACTAGATAGTTAGAATTTTATGTTATTATATTTTAAAAATATAATATTTATTAAATATTATTATTATAAAATAAAATAATATAATTATCATGTTTAAAAAAACAAGTAATCACAACAAAGATAAAAAAAAAAAATTATAGTTTTGCCAAAACATTTTGCTTTTACACACTATTAATCCTCCAATTGTTTTGATTTTACACACTAATTTCCCAATTTGTCCCATTCCACGACCATAATCAAACCAACCAGGCCCACCTCCATAAGACCCATCACTCGTTCAACCCCACAATGCACCCACTACACCAAACATAAACTTCGGGTCCCACCCTTACCCCGAGAAATGAACGCATTCACACTTGCCACAACGACTTTCAAGTTTTTGGGTCGTCTGCGGGGCTCGCCCTCTTAACTCGCGCCAAAATACAACGAGACCCACCTGGGGCCGTGCATGGATAGCAACGACCATGATGGCATCTGCAACAGATAGTAACCAGGACACGTGTCAGGAACTCAGCTAGCGACACCAAGAAGAAGAGAAAGATCCAACGACTGGTATTTACTCCCAGGGGAAGGAAAAGAGACTACTTGGCATTTGCTAGGTTGCTTATTTAAATAGAGGCCTCCCTCCTCGCCGGCCCGTGCCTGTCAAAAGCATCACAATTATTTTACTGTGAAACTCGTGAAAGCCTTTTGGGATATCCGTGTCTAATAATTCCTTACCTTTTCAATACTCTCTCTACCTTCGGAATTCCCTATCTTTTTGACGAATCAAGAAAAATCATAAAGAAATGGGTGCTCTTGATCATTTGCCTGACTTCCTCGACTGCTCTGGTGGTGGTTCCAAGCACAAGAAACGAAAGAATTTGCAGGTAATATTGCCACAACTCTTTACTCTTACTCTTACTCTTCTTTTTTTACTTACACAAGCTAAAGAAAGAAACTTTTTCTCGACAGAACAAGCAGCCAGCATGAGCTCTTAAACTATAGTTGGTTTCATAGTTGGAACACGCAAGAAATTGGCTCGTTGTCTTGTCTATTGCATATCTGGTTCTTTCCTTGGACTTGAGATTTGGATCTGAGTTGATTTTTAAGCTGAAGTGCGTTTTTGGCATGGGGCAAAAATGTTTAAAATTATTATTTTTTAAATGATTTAGGGTTTTGATGTTTTCATGCATGTAAAAAATAAATTTTAAAAAATAAAAAAATATTATTATTCTAATTTATTCCCTAAGTGAAAAGTTACTGAACTTCCAAGCATAACTCAGGTAGAAAAAGAAAGGAAATATTTTAATAAAAATAATCGAAACATGCCTTACAAATCCACTTATTAACCCAATAACTCTGTGTTTTTTCATTCTTTTCAGAGTAGTCCCTGTACCATACATGACATTTATGGATTTACCCGTGCACTAATAATGGATTGAATTTTAAGAGATGAGAAGACGCTCATTATGTTCATCAAGGACCTAATAAAGTGAAAATGATTTCTCCCAAAAAGTAAGGGCATTTTGGTATTTTACTAATGAAAAAGGAAAATCCATGACAAATCTGGTGCCCCCACCACATTTTCTAATGTTATAATTCTCGTTTCATGATTTTTTGAATTTTTTTACAATACAAAAAATATTTTTTAAAAAATAAAAACAATATTATTTTCATATGTTTTTAAATAAAAAATATTTTTAAAAACATTAATCACCATACTATCATGCACTGCCTTAAGTTTAAACCTCAAACAATACGTGATTGATTTGATGTGATGATCAGACGGTGGAAGTTAAGGTCCGCATAGACTGTGAAGGATGTGAGCGCAAAGTGAAGAGAGCACTAGAGGGGATGAAGGGTGTGAAGCAAGTGGTTGTAGAAAGAAAGGCAAACAAGGTGACAGTCGTTGGATATGTGGAGCCATCAAAGGTGGTTGCTCGCGTGGCACATCGCACGGGTAAGAAGGCAGAGTTGTGGCCATACGTGCCATACGATACGGTGGCCCACCCTTATGCACCTGGGGTTTACGACAAAAAGGCCCCTGCTGGGTACGTGAGAAATGCTGAGGACCCACAGGTGTCCCAACTAGCACGTGCGAGCTCTTTTGAAGTTAGATACACCACCGCTTTCAGCGATGAGAACCCTGCAGCTTGTGTTATTATGTGATGATCATTATTGTAATTAGTGGTTTTCTGTGCTTTGATTTTAGGGCTTGTAGTTATTAATTTTTTTTTTAATTTTCCTTGTCTTGTATGCTGTGGTGAAATTATTTTGTATTCGTATCTTTTTTCTTTTTTTTTTTACCTTGTTAAGAAATTAAATACTTGTCTGCTTTGGTGCATTATCTGTACATTGTGATGAAACACTTTCAGTTTGATAAGATTTTTGCAATGCCATCACTTTTATTTTTTTAATTAATATTAGAATATTCTTCTCGAACTTTCCTCTCAGAGCCACGGAAGCGAATATGATCGTGTGCTAGTAATTCAGTACGTGTAAATATTTATTTTTAATGAATTGTTTGCTTTCTTTAGAAGCAATCATTTTAAAAAATAAGTTTGATTACGTAAACTCTCTGAAAGTCAAAGATTTATAATCATCAACAAGAGAGTCAGATCTGTAAACGAAAACGATTTGAAGTCTGTAGAAGTTTTATTTCCTTTCCTTTCTTTCTTTGTTTTTACATGTAGACATGGCCATCATGCTTGATTCAAGGGCTGCCTTCAAGAAAAACTTCATAACAAGAGACAAATTATTTTAATTAAAAGGGCTTCGTTTTTCAGACTGACTTCTGATTATCTCCCCAGCTGGTTCTGGGGACTCAAGAAACCCTCGTCTTTTTCCGTTCACAGGCTGGTTCTCGGGACTCACACTTCTGGCAATTTCCCCTACCATCCCATGATTGCTGGTGTTGTGCCACCCACTGCGGTCGATGAAGATGGACACCAGTAGCAGCTCTGCGAATTCTATGATTGCTGAGGCGAGGTTTGGCTTGGGGGGGGNGGGGGGGGGGGGGGTTGGGTTTGCGCGAATAATTTTGGAAACCAAAGCCGACTTAAGTTCAGATGAGTGCAATTTTTGAAAGCTGAAGCACACAAACCAGAAGCTAGACTGGGTAAATGATAAGAATTAAAAAAATAAAAAAATGGGTACACTACGTACGTTCCAGACATCATTTCGTAGTTGGAAACAATCATCACTTACATCATTTTAACTTCTTTTTTTAATAATATTAAACTCTACATTGTCTTGTCTGTGCAGAAGAAACCAGGTTGTGTCCCTTGTTCTTGCTGTCCTTGATGCGGCTTATTTACTGTTTACGAGAGTCGCAGAGGATATGTTTTAAGTTGTTATTTTTAAAAAGTATTTTATCAAAAAAAAAAATCAGGTCAACACTGACAACAGACAACATACGTTATAAACTAAACTGAATTAATTTTTTATTTTAATATATTGTCAAAAACATTAAAAAATAATTTATAATTAAAAATATTACACAATAAATTTAAAAAAATCCAGATACACGCGGGTTTCGATGTTTTTAAAAATGGAAAGCGACAGGCTGCAAATTCACCAGCGGACAAAGATGATAGATTAACTTGATTCGCAAAACATATTAATCTGGTAAATTGTTGATATAGTCAATTAAACAACTGGAAGATGCACGTCATGTAGTATCGAAGCTCTATTTGATTAATTTTTAAGTGCTTGAAACAGTAAATTCGGAAGAAAGATCCGCATCGAAGGCAACCCCACCTGGTGGAGGGTGTGACATCGAGTGTGACATGGGAGATAAGATCAGGTAAATACACGCGCTTTGTGCCGGTTGCTGTATAACCTCAATGGGCATCCACTTGCCCCTGCCATGCCGTCCAGCTGTGTCATTGTACAGCCGAAAACTAAGAAAGAAGAGCCGGTATTGCGTGGTGTTTTAGCTTGCGTTCCAACTGTCTTTTTATTTTTCATTTTTTTAAATAAATATATATATATTTTTAGATTATTTTGATATATAAATATTAAAAATAAAATTTGAAGATTCAAGAGTTAAAATATTTTTTTGTCTTTGAGATCTAGATAAAAATAAGTCTTTTATTATAATTTGTTTTATCTTTTTTTTTTATAATCTACACGGTAGAATAACACTTATATCATTAGTTGTTCAATAAATAACTATATAACAAAATTATTTATTTTTATATTTTTTAATAAAAAAATCACGTAATTAACCTTTGACTTTTCAAAAAACATAACTTTAGAGGACATTTTTATCATTATGCTATGGATATTTTGTGATAGTGGCAAGCCATTCGGTCTTTGTTTTTTTTATTTATCTTGTTTAAATATTAATAAATCAGCAAATATATTGATGCATGCCACGAAAAAACTCAATCCCCATCTTACCTGATGTGCAGTGATGTGACTCAATCGTGTCTTTTGAGGTAGGTAATGGTTTGGCAATGATAGGTTTTACCTCTACCCGTTGTTTTTCTCTCTCGAACCTTAGTTTGTTTAAAAATTTAGTTATATCCCTCGTTTTATAATTGTTTTTATTCTATTATTGTTTTTTTAATTGATTTTTTTTATTTTATAATTTTCGATCATCATTTTTTCATTATTTAATTTTTTCATTAATTATTATTTTTTTCTAGTTATTTTCTACACATAACTCGGTGCTCGTTGTTTATTTCAAAATAAAAGTTATAATTATGTAGATATTTTGTTTAGAGTTATTTGTAATACATAAAAAAAATATAGTAAAATCTACAAAAAAATACAGATCAAAATATTTAATATTATAATACATGTTATTTAGTTGATTATATTTAATAAATTTACCTATTGAAATTAATTTGTGATAGAAATTGACACATGAGTAAAATTTATCAAATAAATTAAAAATAAAAATACATGCCACGTCACATTGCATGTTCACAATATTATAAAAATAATTTTTTTATTTTTATATATAAAAATATGTAAAAAATAAAGTGAATCGTGCCAATCTCTTTAAAACCAAGTACATATAACATAATTAAAAAATAATCACTCTTTAAAAAAGAACCAAGCAAGCACCCAAAAAAAATGACATGGAAACGAAATACAAGCTTAAAAAAATATTTTAAAAGAGCACTTAAAAGTTTGAATTTGAAAAAGCTCAAAATTATATAAAAAAGAAAAGAAAAAAAGAACGAAGCCAGAACAAGCAGCCTACCCATGAATAAAATGCCTGCGCGTGCGGGGTTTTTTTTTTTCAAGGTAATGGAGCGGATGACATACCGTTCATCCTGGTTCAGCTTAAAGAACATGGATGGAGTGTCATTTATAATATCTAAATTTCAGGCGCTATAGTAACCGTAAAAAAAAGGCTGCATGGAAACCTATTTTCAACTACAAGCATGTAAAAAATATATCATAGATTTTATTAAATCAATTCATATTATTTAAAAGCATAAAAACCTGCATAGAACTAAAAGTTAACTCGAAATTAAAAATTTACCAGAGCTTGTTTTCAAGGTACTTCCAATATTAAAAAAAATATATATATAATTTGAACTCTCATTATCTTATAAAACCATATAAAACATAAATCTACCATGATGGTGTCTATAATTACTGCAACGACAACGTTTTCTATCCATTCCGGAATAAAACGATCACCTCTCTCTCCTTTCACCCAGCAAAATTAAAAAAATAATGAAAATAAAGTTTACTCAAGCTTACATTTTAAATAAATTTGAATGCCGCGGCCTTTCTTACCCACATTTTCATCTCGATCCTCTTGCTTTAAATCAATCATCTCTTGAAAAAAGAAAGAAAGCCTTGCAACATGGTGTTAATTTAGCTGAAAAGGGGCTCGATCATGCAAAAAAAAATGATCAAGGATAAAATTCAAAATAAAAAACACCTTTAGCTTTATTATATAGTGATTTGTAAAAGAATAAATGATGATTCTAGCTGTGAGTTTTTTCCCGCGATGCTTAGTTTTAGTTGTAATATTTTTCCTTCAAGTATAGTGATTTTAGTGTTTGGTTGTTATTTTGTAATAGAAAGGACAGAACTTGAGGTCTGTAGACATACTTGGTCCCGGATATGGAGATAAAAATTGGTTTTTACATGTATAGATTTGTCTATCCCTCTAGCAAAAGGAAGATAGAGATGACAGAGACACAGTCAAAATATTTTATTTTTTCCACGAGCATTCATATTAACACTTTACAATTTCAATCTTTATTTTTAATTTTAGATTTAGATCATTAATTTTAGCTAATTTATTTCCACCATTAGATCTAAAAACTGTAAAATACAAAACAAAAATCAGAAAATATGAGAAGTATAGACAAGAGAGGAGGAGGGTAAACTACGAGGCAAAAGGAATCCAACTAGTTTACCTATCGAGATTGTTACAGGATGAAAGCTCTCATCTTGGACAGCCCATGAACATTTAATCGGAAATTCTATCACCTGAGTTGGAGATACGTGAATTTGAAGTTCTATAATAAAAAAAGCAATGATAAATATTCTTAAATTCTTTTTTTTAAAAATTTTTTTTACTTAAAAATATATCAAAATATATATTTTTTAAAATCATTAAATTAAAACAATAAAAAAAGTAATTAAAAAAAAGTTATTTCAAACGCGTTAGAAAACCGTGAATAACTATTTAACTTCGCAAACCTTTTCCAACGTGACAACCTCTGAACGGACCAAAACATAAACCTCTGATCCAATCCTAACCAGGAAAAAAATAAAACATTCACACTAACCATAACCCAGTTTCAAGTTTCTGGCGTTTGTGGGTCCCACTTCAGAGGTCGTGCAACGGGACCCACTTGATGTCGGTATATGGACAGGAACGAGCCACCAGTCATGATAGAATCTGAAGAGGCAACTAGGATGCGTGCCGAGAAGCGAACGCAACGCACACAAAGAAGAAAAAAATCGGACGACTGATGGAGCCAAAGAGACCCACTTGCAAGGCTGCTTATTTAAACGGAGGACTCCTCAAATGATATGTCCGTCAAAAACTTTCCTAATATTCCACACCCTTTTCTAATCCCTTTGGTGCCTTTCTGTGCATCAATTCTTTATATTCTCCCTGTCTCAAGGATTCCTAATCCTTTTCACGAACAAGAAAAGTTATAAAGAAATGGGCGTTCTTGATCACATGTCTGGTATCTTTGACTGCTCTCGTGGCAGTTCAAGGCACAGGAAATACAGGCAATTGCAGGTATGTAACATTTTGCCGACTCTTTTCTCGTACTCTTCTCTTTTTTACATATACAAGCTAAAGAGAAAAACCTTGTTTGGATAGAACAAGCAACAAGCATGAGTTCATGAGATTCCGTCGGTTTCATAGTTATAACATGTAAGCAATTGCAGGTATGTGTTATTGCCACAACTCCTTAATCTCACACATTTTGTATATATACACAGAAAGCTAAAGAAAGAAACTGTCTTGACAGAACAAGCTACAAGCTTGAGCTCTTGAAATTCAGTTGGTTTAATAGTTAGAACATACAAGCAATTCGCTCGTAGTCCTTTTAAAATTCGCTTGAAATCCATTGTATCCTTGAATCTTTCCTGGGATAATTTCGCGTTGCCTTTTAAAATTCCTCAGCAATCCCAGATCTCTCTTACGGTGTTAGACTCGGTTTTTGTTATTAAACTATATAAATTGGTCAATTTTTTTTACTCTAAAACCAACAACTTCTTGAATCGCACAGAGAAGTTTTCTTATCGATTTGTATACATGCTAAACTCGGCTTGACTCAATGGATTGATATGAAAATTTGTAATCCGAATCCAAACCCTAATCCGAGCTAGATTTTGAATCAAACTGGAAAAAATATCGATTCCGATAGATTCCATCTAAGTTCGGACAAGAAAAAAAATGAATTCGTTTTAATATAAGTAACTTAAACTCAATTAACCCGATAACTCGTATGTTGACTCACCACTCTAATGACATATATAACATGCTTTCCCATATCAGTTCTTGGCTGTACCTTTGAACTAGCAATGGATATAATTGCTGAAAAATGAGAAGATGCTCATTACGTCCCTCACGGGTTCTCGTAAAGTGAAAAAGATCGCCAGAAAGGCATTTCGGTATCTTCCTCATGAAATAGCAATATCCCTTGGGGGGCCCCAAATGTTTCTGATATGTTTTTTGAGTTGCCACGCTGACATTGAGTGATTATTTGAATGTGATGGTCAGACGGTGGAGGTGAAGGTCCGCTTGGACTGTGAAGGGTGTGAGCGCAAAGTGAAGAGATCACTAGAAGGAATGATGGGTGTAAGTCAAGTGCTTGCGGATAGAAAGTCAAACAAGGTGACAGTCGTTGGATATGTGGAACCAGCAAGGGTGCTTGCTCGCGTGGCACATCGCACTGGTAAGAAGGCAGAGTTGTGGCCATACGTGCCATACGATACGGTGGCCCACCCTTATACATCTGGGGTTTACGACAGAAAGGCCCCTGCTGGGTACGTGAGGAGTAATCAGGACCCACAAGTGTCCCATTCGCACGTGCGAGCTCGTTTGAGGTTCGATACACCACTGCTTTCAGTGATGAGAACCCTACAGCTTGTGCTGTCATGTGATGATCGTGATTACAGTTAGTTTATTTTTGTGCTTTGATTTCAAGGCTTTTAATTATGTTTTTAATTCTCCTTTCTTGTTCGCTGTAGTCTTTATTGTTCTGTATCTGTATTTTTTTTTTGTTATTGGTATTTCTAAGAAATTAAATATTTGTTTGCTCTAATGCATTATTACCACGGTGCACATGCATTTGAGAGCCTAAAAAGCTTGTAATTGATTATTATCGTTTTTTATTTGTTTATAAATTATATAAATTTATTATAAAATTATGATCGTCTCTGAAATAAATTTATTTCTACCTCACAATTTCAACAAATTTAAATTATTTATGAGTTTGTTTTTGAGATAATAATTAAATGAAAATGAAAATTTTATTTTAAATAAATCTTCATTTTCATAAAGCTGAATAGGATCAAAATCAAAGCCCTAAATTTTAGCAAGACCATCACTATTATTTAGGAATTAAAATTAGATTACTGTTCTCAATCTTTCCTCTTGGAAGTGACAGAAGCGATTATCGTGCGGATGTAATTCAGTGTGTGTGTGTGTGTCTTAAATAAATGCTTGCTTTCTTAAATGCAATAACTTGAAAAAATAAATTGGAATAAGAAAACCGTCTTAAAAAATATACTCATAATTAAAATCCAACCATCCAAGGAGTCACGACTCATGTAGTTTAGTGAGTCGAATCTTTAGTGAAAACGAGTTTAAGCCCGTATAATTCGCGGCTTCAATCAAGTCTCGGACTCCATGTTTTTCAGGTCAAAATACTAGGCTGGGCTAAATCAACGTGGGCTTTATTCAAATGAAGAAATTGGTCTTAGCCCATTTCTCTCTTCACATTTTTCGCGGGAAACTAAAAGACCCCAAAACTCCAAGTAACAGCACACTCACAAAGGGAGGAAGCCAAGAAGAAAAATATCTCGAGAAAGAAAACGAAAATGGCAAAGGTGGAGGATGATCAGGATGTCGGACAAGATCATCTTGATGAAGAATTCTCTGTATGGAAGAAGAACACGCCATTTCTCTATGACTTTGTCATCTCTCACCCTCTCGAGTGGCCGTCTCTAACCGTCCAATGGGTACCACTGGCAGCTCCACTGCCTCACTCAACCGACCCGTCGTCTTTCTCCGTTCACAAGCTGGTTCTTGGGACTCACACTTCTGATGATTTCCCCAACTATCTCTTGATTGCTGATGCTGTGCTGCCCACGTCGGTCGCCGAAGCCAAGATTGACACTAGTGGCAGTTCTACTAATTCTGTGATTCCTAAGGTGAGATTTGGCTTGCGGGGCTCCTTTTCGTGCGAGTATTAAGTGTTTGATGAAATTACTAACATGAAATGTTTTTTATTGTTGTTTTTTTTTTTATGGGTTACCAGTGTTTTGATTCAGTTTTGAGCAAATTCCGTGATTCCGAAGTTGAAAGTTTAAATTTTGGGTTTTGTTTTTGTGCTTATCAGTTTAAATTTCGTTTGCAGCCTCAGGTCCGCGATTATTTAATGATTCACGAGGTCAAAATTACATTATTTTTTTTTGAGTTTCTTTGTGGGTGTTGTGTTTGATAAAATATCTAGCTGAATGTTGTTTTTGAGTGTGTTCTCTGGGTTTTCAAGTATTGTTTTCTTAGTCCCCCAAGTCAAATTTTGGGCTGTAATCTACTAGCTGAAGTGTTACAACGTGTTGTATTTTTGCATGATATGCATTTGATTGTTTGAACCCCTGCATTGCTGTATTATTTTTGTTGGATTTTAACTATTAATTATCAACTGTTACATTTGTATCTGTCTTGAAATAGTTTATATATTTGCTTTCCTTGCATCTGCGACATGCATTCTTATTTTCAGTCTCCAATGAATTGCTGAATGTGATTATTAAGTTATGGCGAGGGTGTTACTTTTTAGGTGGAACAAATAATTGAATGTGTTATATTTTTGTTTCAAGAACTGTTCCGTGAACATAAAGTTTTCTGCTGAAATTTTTGCATTTATGTATCATCTCGTCAATTATCATTTGCGACAAGTATTCTTTTGATGTCTGAATAAAAAAGAAACACGTAGCTGATTTATTTTTTTTGGATTAATAGGTGGAAATTACGCAGAAGATTCGTGTTGATGGAGAGGTGAACAGGGCACGAAGTATGCCACAAAACCCTGCTATTGTTGGTGCAAAGACTAGTAGTTGCGAGGTTTATGTGTTTGATTCTACCAAACAGGCAGAGAGGAAACAAAGGGATGGCTGTGATCCGGATTTAAGGTTAACTGGCCATGATAAAGAAGGGTATGGATTGTCGTGGAGTCCATTTAAGCAGGGTTATCTTGTGAGTGGTTCACATGATAATAGAATATGCTTGTGGGACGTGTCTGCTGTTGCTCAAGGTAAAGTGCTTGGTGCGTTGCAAGTTTATGAGGTAACCTCAGGACCTTTTCTCTCCCTTTTAATCAATAAAGTTAATCTTTACAATCATGGTGTGTGCCAAATGGTTCATTGTTGGTGTTGGAAATGCTTTTATAGGCCCATGAAAGCGTGGTTGAAGATGTGTCATGGCACTTGAAGAATGAAAATTTGTTTGGTTCTGTTGGGGATGATTGTCAATTAATTATCTGGGACTTGCGCACAAATCAAACCCAACATTCTGTTAAAGCTCATGAGAAAGAGGTGAAGCAATCTTGCCTAGATGTTTTTTGTATGCTTATTTTTCTCATGTATGCCTGTTTTATTGTTTTGGGAATACCTGCCTGTTCTACTTGGTGTAATATTAGTGACTTTCTTTTTGTGGCTTTGCTTGTGAAATCTTCATTTTGATCTTGAAATGTTTTTCTTTGTCATAACACTTTGTTTCTCGGAACCAGATTAACTATCTATCGTTCAATCCATACAATGAATGGATTCTGGCCACAGCTTCTTCTGATGCAACTGTTGGTCTGTTTGATATGCGGAAGCTGACTGTACCACTGCATGCTTTACGTAGTCACACGTATGTTTTCTACCTCTTTTATGATTTTGAATATAGTTGCATGACCACAGCTGTTATTCTGCATTCTGAAAGGTATTTACCCTTTTGGAATGCATTTATTCAACTGAGTTGTCTTACAACTTTAGGAATTGTCTTTCTAATGTTTTAGCTGCATTATTCAATTTTTCTATTTCAACGGGGTCTCCACGGATTACCAATTAGAGATTCAAATAGTTATAGTACACGTACATCTGAATGTTGTTTTTCGATTATCACTAGTTGTGCAGCTCCCTTTTCTTTATTGGTATCGAGAATGGAAAAATTTTCTGTACTTGCAAATCAATGTGTTTATATCATCTTATATTAACACTGCCATAAATTTTGTGACCGGTGTTGTTTAAGTTTTTGTTTATAAAAAAAAGAGAGAAGTGATATGCATTCTGGATGGGCCTGCCTTCTGGCCCCTGGGTGGTGGCATTTCTTCTATATCTGTAGTTTGTTTCCCTATGGCATTGACTACTTCTATCTGTTACGATGCTTATTTCTGACAGAGAAGAGGTATTCCAAGTAGAATGGGATCCTAATCATGAAACAGTGCTAGCATCCTCTGCTGATGACAGAAGGTTGAACGTTTGGGATCTGAACAGGTATTTTCATCAGACATTTGTAAATATGTTCAACGATGGAGCAATTTAGTTTTGATCCATTTCCCTTTAATAGTATGACGTGGTTTTCTGTAATTCCATTTCTTTCTCATTCGATGTCCTAATAGAGAAAAAAGTCGATAATTTTTGTTTCTTATTGGAATAGTTGTAATCAACTCCAGCTATTGTTAGATTCAGTGATAAGAGATGGAGTTTGGATGATATCTTATCCTTCTTCCTTCTATTAAATAAAAAGATGAATATATACGGTACCTGAATTACTAGTTGACTGTATAGCTTGGTCATTAGCAATTGCCGCTTACTACAGTGTTTAGCAACTTAAAGTGATCAATTATACGATCTCCAAATCACTGAATTTTCATCATCATATGAAGACCTTAACCATCCAATAAAATCCCTGTCCTTTCTGGTTTTATCGATAAGGGCTGGATATGTTATGAAAATATTATTGTATGTTCCATGAAAATTATCTAACCACTATCTTGATGCCTTCAGGATTGGTGAGGAGCAGTTAGAGTTGGATGCTGACGACGGCCCACCAGAACTTCTTTTCTCTCACGGAGGTCACAAGGCCAAGATATCAGATTTTTCATGGAATAAAAATGAATCATGGGTCATCTCAAGCGTGGCTGATGACAATACACTTCAAGTGTGGCAAATGGCTGAAAGTATCTATCGTGATGAAGATGACATGCCATCTGCAGAGGAGCCACCTCTAGCTGAGAAATGAGCGGAAAGCCCATCTTCGTAGCTTTATTAGGCAACGAGACGATGATTTGTTTTTAACCTTTGCACCAAACATGGCCAACTTCTGTTAGTTTAGTTTAAATATTTTATATGCAGTTTGTGCCCCTTCATGCTTAATACTTGTTGACTGGAGATGAAAACCGGATGACTTTTACGTGTACCTCATGGGATATATATTTAGAACAGCACTAATATAACTGCTTCGGAAGTCACCTGGACCTATATTTTTGCTATCCATGACAGGCATCACCACCTTGCTAGTGGCAGTGCTACCGACTGACTTTATTTGTATTGTAATATCGGGCACCAAAATAGTTCAAACAAGCCATTTTATGGCAGATAATAATCTGACATACCAAGTATCCAATGCTATTAGAACAATCCTAAGTGCATTCGACTTGGACGTAGAATCCATGATTAAAAAAAAAAACAAAAGACTTGGAGATAGAATCCTATTAAAACAATCCAATGATTTGAACATGGGAATCGTGATAGAGAAGACTTGGAGATAGAATCCTCTTAAAACAATCCAATGACTTGAACATGGAATCGTGATAGGGAAGACGTGGAGATAGAATCCTAATAAGACAGTTCAACCGTGCCTTACACGCACAGACGACTCTTTATATAGGGTTTAAGTACAACACATCAAGTATCATCTCTCACAAAAATCAAAGTATTAGCACCATGACTGAGGCTGGAGAATTAGCTAGGTTCTTAACCAAGTTATTTATGTGTCTGGCAGGCTTAGCATCTAGTGCGTTGATGTACCCAAATGTATGCATTGCTACTAGAAAGTATTACCCTACCGCTAATCATCACTTGCTATTCCTTTCCATGGTCACACCCCTCTTATGCGCAGCATATTGTTTTCTTCGATTCTTAGATCAACGAAACTTATCGGACTGGTTCTATAACAAGCAAACAGAACTCATATCCAGAACACGAGAACGACTTGGCACTCTGATTCGCTTTTTACGTGGGTTCTATGGTATATGGATCTACCTTAACGCCAACAACAGCACTGACATGGAGCCTAGCTTCGATCTTTCGAAGAATTTTGCCGCAATTTCCATTCTTGTACTCACCTACGTGAAGTTGATTGGAAAGAGTGAAGATTCTTTAGCTGTTGCCCGTGCAGTTATCCAACACAGTATTTTAGCTGCAATTCTTGCCATGCTCGATGGTTTAGACACGAAATCTTTAGCAACGGCACTTTCACCTATCATACCTTCAATCGTTGTACTGGTGAGTGTGGTCTCAGTGTAGTTTCACGCCCCACCTCAATATTTGAAAATGTCATATTTATTAATTCTCATCAACCCCTCTCTCTGATTTTTTTTTTTTGCCTTTTTTATGCTTAAGGTCACTCCTAAGATGGAGAAGCTCCACTTGGATGAGAACCTGGAGGACGAGGGTAATTAATCTTCCTTGACTTTGTGCATGTCAGAAAAAAGAAAGAGAAAAAAAAGTTTTAGGTTAATAATTTTGATGCCATTAGAGAAGTTAATATTGGCTTTTTTCAACTTAATCCTTAATGATGATTTGGTTTGGTTTCTCTTTCTTTCGACAAAAGACTTCTCTCTTGAAAAAACATAAATTCTAAAATGTCTCCGTTTCTGTTCTTGTCTCTGCCCAACCATTGTTAGTCTTGATCCTAATTCCTTGAATTCAATTCTTTTGCAGGGATATACTGCAAAGAATAGGAGACACAATTGCCTTAATAACTCTCCTCAAGGCATGGTTTTATGGTTTTTTTTGTTTTAATGATGGAAAAGATATTATCTCATGTAGGAGATGAAATTATCTCACTTGATTTCTTTAGTTAGTTTCTTCACCACCCCGTTCAATAAAATTCTCTACTGTTATTCTGCCTTTGAAGTCCTTATTTTAGAGTTTTAATTTTAATATTGATTCTCATGTTCTTCCCTCCCTTGTATTCCTCGAATTTAGCGATTGATTTATTAAGTCCGCAAAGTGTAATAGCATCTCCTATTAATAGCCAAGAAAATTAAATGTTGAAATGGCTCTTTATTTATTGATTCTGACGAAATGGGATGTTAAAATCCATGGTTAAGAACAAGGAATAAAATTGTTTTTTTTTTTAAACCAAACATATGTTTAGCCAGAGTTTAGTTTACTTGTTTGTTTTTATGTTTTAAAAATATATATTTTTTTAAAAATTAATTGTTTTATTTTAAATTAATATTTTTTAGCATTTCAAATCATTTTAATATTTAAAAAAAACAAAAAATATTATTTTAATATATTTATAAGTAAAACATATTTTAGAAAACAATTAAAATTGCACTTTCAAACATCCTAATGTTAAAATTACCCACACTTGTCAAATTTACTTCACTGGAATTTTAATGTACATTGTGGGGAAATGACAGATTGAGAGACTTCAGAGTTTACTAATATATATAATGCCCATTGACGGGCCATATAAAGAGCAATCAACGGGCATATTAGAAGTCAGATACATATTTGTTAGTTATTGGCTTCGGAGATGCATCTCTTAATTATTTTTTTATAAACTACATGTAAAAAAAAAGAAAAGAATTTCATAAAGAAAATCGAGTGAAAAAAAAAAATGGAACTATTTATGGGAAGGTCCTGGATCCAAATTTTCTCTTTTAATAACTACTGATTTTTTTACTTTTATGGGCCGTAGAAGGGAGGCTTCTTCTTTAGGGAAAAGAAAGGAGGGTAAAAAGCTTGCCCCTTTGAGCTCAAGGACTTAAAGACGCGACAAGACTATATAATTCATAGAGAATAAATTAAAGTATCTTGGAAGACAACAACACAGGACACATAAGCTGATTAAAAAATATTTATTATAGATGTATATGAAATCACACAAACAACCAGGCATGGCCAGCCGGAAAAATCAAGTAAGTTGTATTGTGCAGTTATGATCTCTTTGCTTATAAACTTTGCTGCAGAACTAAACATGCAAACATAAAACCAAGTAGCCATCCATCAAAATTGGTAGTTTTCTGATTCCCTGTCAGTCTGCAGCATATATCCTCACAGAAATAGTTACCCTACCACTCACTGTTTGGTCTTAATCTCGTGTTATGGGTGAACCAAGAACGGGTGTACCTAGAATACTAGATGAATTCTAGGAATGCTTTACACTTTGATAATAACCAAAGCGAATGAATGAGAAACTGAGGACATCCGTTATTTGCAGAACTTTTTATCAGATCTGTGTTTTTCTAAAGCACAGAATTCATTCTAATGGTTTACTGTTGGTGATGCTGAACTTCATTCATCCAAAGATATGCATTATCTAAATTCTAATTTTCTTCCTTCAATGACAAATAATAATAATAATAATAATAATAATAATAATAATAATAATAATAATAATAAATCCAGTGACGTGAAGCAATGTTGACATCCAAACGATAACAATCATCATCCAATTAACATTATCTAGTTGGTCCAAAACTGCTTTCAATTCACAACTTTTTTCGTGTCTCTAAATAAAATGAGCAAAAGCAAGAAAGATCATGTTAACTAGAGACAGAAGTTGAAAGGGGCAGTAATTCAACTACCCCTTGAGGATCTCAAGGCCCTACTCCTCCATTTCCTTAGGAAGGGTGCATAAATAGGAAGATTAGCAGCTTTCAACATTAAATTGACAGCCCTTTCACTCTAAACGTACTGTTTCTACTTGAATAACTATTTAACACAGAATCCTCGTTTCCCTTGTTGCAAAGAAGTACCAAGGTACGAAACAATATTGAATTTGGAAAGACGAACCTCACCATCCCTTGCTGTTCCTGTCTCAGTCATGGCAAGCAGCAAGTTCTGAACGCAAATTTCACATTACACAGGATGCTCGCATCGATTACAAACAGAAAATTGTTTGATTCACTAAAGAAACGTCAAACACGTTCCCACCTTACCAAATTCTGCAATTCAGCACTAAGGAAATCATATTGCTTGAGAAAGTAAAAATTCTTAAACAAACTGCCAGAACTTGCAAAAAGACAGAGAAGAAAGGGGACCATATCAACAATATCTTCATCAAACAACATCACACCTACTTGTTGTTAAGGTCAAGCTTGAATATAAAGAATACGGTTAGTTAAAGCTTTGTAAATGTAAGTTGAGCTTCATAGAAAACCATAGGTCGGTCTCCACTCATAAGTTCTACTAGCAAAAGATCCATCAAGTCTCCCTTTTACAAAGGATTTTTTCAACCAATTTCACAAACTAACCAAACACCAGCTGGGCAGCTTCAGCCGACTAACCCAACACCTAGATGAAGAAATACAAAATGAAAAGGGAAAAGAATTAAAAACTAACCAAACCCAACAAGGCATATTGATGAAGCTGATGCTGCCACTCAATAGAAGTACTTGGTGGAAGCACATGCATCCTCACTGAAAATGATGACCTCAGTTTGACAGTTCAACTTACTGTTGCTTCACAAGCCCCTCCTAACAGGATAAAAACACCACAATCAGTCACAAACCCAAATCTGGTTCATCACTCGATCAATGCGACTGCAAGAAGACATCAGCAGTGTAGTCCATACCATTTAATACACCATAACCTTATATGTGGCTGGAAAATACCATTTAATACACATGACCACACCTTTCTCCAGTTTGGGATTGTTTTTCCAGGTAACATACAATGTGAACGAGATGAATCTTTGAGATGAAACGAGAACAAGTGCCGTGAGCAAACTTTCCATGGAAGGTCTCACTTATATCCTTTTAACATTCACTCCATTCTCTATATGCAATCGAAGTCTTTTATCACAGGAATACATGCTTTATAGTTGCACGGTAAGCAAAACACAACAAGTGCTTGACCTAATTTTGCAGAATTCATCCCACTAAAGTTTATAATAACAAGGCAAACAACAAGTTCTTCTTGAAAAAATAGATCAAACCAATTATACTCAAGTTGGTTGTTTATCAATCAGCTCATCCTACATCCACAATTCGATTAAAAGCAACATGTTAAGAACAATGAGTTTCACCTTTCCTCTTGTTTGCACTGGAAGAATTGCCATTCATTTCCTCATTCCCAACGCTACACCCAGGTAAGTCTCTCATTCCTGAATTCTGATACTCCATGCACTGAAGGTTCTCAAACTCACAACTGTTAAACCCTTGTCCTTTCAATGCTTCACCTTCTCCACCTTTGCCATCCAACCCAGGATGCTGGCAATAAACCTGATCATCGCACCTTATATTACATGGATTCATCACAAGAGAACCAGGAAAATTGGTCAAATTCACATTATTAGCTGATTTCTGATACGGAAAAGATCCAATCTCCCCTTCAATTCTCCCCCTGATGTCTACAAGTAAACACTTGAGCCTTGCAACCTCTGCCTCCAATGCAGCCTGTCCTTGCAGCCTCTTTAGTAACTGTTGGTTCAAAGCTCGCAAACGCTTAACTTCATCCTCCAAAGAGGCAGCCTTCGCCTTCTTCTTCTCCCTATACTTTCGGACAGCCTCCCTATTGCCCAATGGCCGTTTCTTTGACTTTTTCTCTATGGACTCTGCAGTGTCTTCACTCTCAACCTTGTCCTCAGAAGAGGACAAAAGTTTTGTATGTGCATGAAAGCAAACGTGTGTGTGAGGATTATCGGGACCAGGAGGATTGCATGTGTGTGTATGAGTACAAGCATGAGGAGTATCCTTCAGTAGCTCATCCAAGAAACCATAAGAACAACTGCTTGGAAGATCATCCATATTCGGACTCAAAAACAATTCTTGGTTTGAATAATCTAACTCTCCATCGTCCATTATAGCACAAATTTGCCAAACAAAAGAAAGGCAGATCCAAAATCCGATGAAGCAAGTATAAATTCGAAATTTTGATGCTGAACCGGATGATAATTTCAATTGAATCCTATCTTTTACCAGAATATAGTAACACCCAGATGAGAAATTTGTGAGCACAAAAATGCACTCCTAAGCTGTAAAAGATGGATTTTAAGTAAGCAACTCGGCAAATTCACCAAAATCCACACAAAATGCTAAAACATCACAAATTCAACTAATTCAACCCCGATAGCAATCAAAGCAAAAAAAAAATACACAACTCGATCAATGGAAATAATTATTCAAACAAAAAAAAAACAAAGATTTACCACGAACATGAAATCAAAAGCAGAGAAATTAAGACAATACTTCGACAAAACCAAGGTTTATGTGGCAACGACCGAAAGAGAGAGATGGAAATAAAAAGACAGTCAAGACACAAGCCATGAAAAATCATAACCATAATCATAAATAACCCTAAACACCAAGTGGCAGTTCCTTAAAAAGAAAAAAGAGAACTTAAAAAGGACACTAATAAAGCTAAATAAAGTAAAAATGAGCGTACCAGAGAAGATGAGTTTGGTCCTTGTTCCATTAAAGAAAGAGAGAGGGAACGAAAGACTGTAGGTCTCCTTAGCTGTCAATTTATAGGTATTTGAGGGACTCGTACCTAAAATTACAAAAATATCGAGAAATTGTATGGTAGATTTTGTTTTACGGTGTGAAGACATTTATTGTGGTCCATCCTGGTGAGAGTTTTCTTTGATCTAAATCATGACCGTCCATTTTTTAGATTTATAAGAGAAATTGGTGTCTTTCTCCATGTAGAAGGTCCACGAGCACTTAGATCGTGGAGCCCGCTAATAATTTATTAATTAGCTGTAAATAACAACATATTCCCCGGGTCAATTTTGTTAATTAAAAATGTTTTTTATTAATTTGTGATGGGTAATTCATAAAACTTCCAAGATAATAACGTTGTTAAATTAAAATTTGAATAAACAATGATTACATGATAATTTTTTTATTTCTTTCCAAAATAAGAAAAATCTTATGAGAGGATTAGCTTGTGGTTGATCTCCAGAAAATTTGTGGATTATTGCATTTTGTTATAATGGAAATAACCAAATGGATTCCCGCTAGTTTTTTTTTTCAATATTTACATGTTTATTTTTATATTTTAAAAATATTTTTTTAAAACTTAATTTTTTTATTTCAAATTATTTTTTTTGATATTTTTAAATTATTTTGATATACTAATATTAAAAGTAATTTTTATAAATAAAAAATATTATTTTTTTATATTTTTAAATAAAATATTTAAAAATACAATTACAATTATATTTTTAAACAATCACGATTTAAGATAAAACTCTTGTTTAACTTTGTAAGTTATTTTAAAATTTAATTAATTAAATTTAAAAGATGGATATATGAGTTGAAAAAAAAACACTCTATCATAATTAAAATAAAAATATATTTTTTTAAATTGTGATTAGAATTTTATCTCGTTTAATCTCAACTTAAACTTTATAACTATAACTATAACAGGAAAATAAAGCCTTAATTATTTTAATTATTAATTTGATTTGTTATTTGTGAAGATTAAAATTTTCTTATGAATAATTAAAAAAAGGCACTCTAGCATAATTAAATAAAATTAATAATTCTATTGAACAATAGCTTAAAAGTTTAAACCCATAAAATAAAAATAAAAAACAATTTTAACCACCAAATCAACTTTAAAATTAATAATAATAGTGAAACACATAGCCTTTTCTTGATTTTCTCATGAAAAAAAAAATTTATATGGTAAGAGTTTAACATCTTATATCATTCCACAATAAAAGAATTAATTATTTTCATGCGTGTAAAAATAAAAGCTGCCATTTATCATTTGGTTTTGTAAACATGCAAATCAAATTGTGCTTTGGATCACACCCACATTAATGCAATATAATAATGAATTCCAAAATGCTAAATGCATTTGGATCGCACCCGCATTAATGCACACCATAAATTCAAATCCCCTCTCCCTCAAATTTTGATTAACTTCGGGGAAAAAAAACTTTGATTTAAAAACAAACTGGAGATACATTAATTTGATATATGGGAACCTTCTTCTTCTTCTTCTTCTTTTAATTTAATAATTAGGTAATTATTTTTACCTTGCAAGCATCAAAATTATCCATTAAATCTGATCTCATTAGGAAGTTTAATTTAGGATTTGATAGACTTATTTTTATCCTTGATGACCCATTTAATTTTTTGAAAATAGTACTTTTTTAATTTTAACATTTTTTTATTAACTCAGTGAATAATCATAAGTTGGAATCTAAACTTTACATATATATATATATATATATCTTTTGCATAGAGATAAATTTTTCAGTTCGATTTGATTTTTATTAAAAGAAGTGATTATAACTATTTTTTTTGAAAAAAAACTAAAAACCAAATCAAAATTAGTTCAAACTAACTTATTTCAGTTTGGTTATTTTAAAAAAAACCAGTTCAAATCAGTTTTACTTAGTTTTCTAGTTCAACTTGATTTTTTAGTTTTGTTCGGTTTTTTTAGTTTTAGACTTATAAAATCAAAATCAAATCGAACCAATTATTTTTTTTTAAATTTTAATTGGTTTAATTAATTTTTTTATAATTTAATATTTTTAGTTATTTATTTTTAATTTTCTCAATTTAATTAATTTTTTGAGATTTTTTTTTCACCCTTGCTCCAGTATCATGGATCAGCCGCTTATTTGGATGAAAGCATGATATCTGAATTATAATTCGACTACTTAAAAAAAATATTATGGATTTCTGATGATCTGGCATTGAAGGTGAATCTGACGGGGAATATAATCACTCGCTGACTAGATCAGTGCTATTCTTGATGAGCAACTTCATCTGTAGAATTTGCAATTTTACTTTTAAATTGCCGGATTAAAACCTTGAAAGAGTGGAATCTATAATAGAGCTAGCTCGACGCCCACGAGGTCGCTCATGAAAAAAATAAAGTAAAAATGGAGCAGGTCCAAATATTGGAAAAGGGAAGTAACATAACGCAGGAAAATCTCACCAGCAAGAAAATAATCGTGAAAGGATCACAATTTATGTATTTGCTTCCACTATGTACAAAATCTCTGCATTCCTTTAATCAATCCCCTAAAATCACGCTCTTTATGTGGAAACCCTCTGTACTTCGCTTGAGTTTTAGGCTTAATTAGCTCCTTGATCTTTTATTAAACAGACCAGTAGTATCAGCGAAAGCCAAAAACTATTCAAGTTTCGAAGAAACTGCATACCCTGAACGCGGTTTACTCCGTAGCCTGATAATTTACACCAAATATCGGAAAATAAATTGTTGGTTTATCACAATTTTGCTAGTTTTGTGGTTTTTAGACAGCATAAATTAGTGTTTCGTGGTTTGAAAGTGTTTTAAGAGTAGAACAAACACTATGTCAAGGTGTATACGGTTCCCTCCACCAGGGTATGTGTGGAGCGGAGTGAAAGGGGAAGCCTTGATAGAGTTGATTAAGGTTAGTTATTGATTCTTAACTTTAGTTGATTCTTGATTTGTTTAGTTACAAGCCAGACCTTGAATCTTGATGGGTTCTTGTTATCATCATATATTAGGTATGGCGTAATTCTGACTTGCAATTTGGTGACAACGTTACTTGTATAGGAAGAATAAGTGGGGGTCTTAAGAGACTAGAGAGGGAGACAGCGTAGTTGTGATTTCGTTCTTGATAGCTCGGCTTCAGGTTTTTTGGACCGAAATTAAGTTTGCGTTGATTGTTTGGCGGTTCAGGGAATTGATAAAAGATAAACTTTTTAATTAGATGTTTTTATTTTCATTAGTTCAACTCGAAAGAACTCGTACATTTCAACTATCTTCAATTTTGAGTTTTTCTTGCTTGTTCAAATCCACAAGCTGTTGAAGTACTTTGAATAATATGAAACTATGCATTAGATTTGAATAAACTTGATTCTGAAAATTTTCAGAGAAGTAAGCTGAAATTAGTGTGCTTGTATAGAAACTCAGGCTTTTTAATTCTTAATTTCCTCTGCATTTCCTTGATATTGCTTCCGAGTTATGTCATCTTCGTGTAAGTCAGTTTCTCAAGTTTAGTGATGGCCTTCTCCATTTTAAAGGTCAGGAGAGAAAAGGCCGAGGTTGAGAAGCGAAGGAAGAAAGAGGAGAAGAAGAAAGAGAAGATGAGGCAGAAAATGGAAGAAGGATTGGAGGGTGTACAGATTAAGAAGAAAAGGTATAATCCTCACAGAAGGCAGGTGCAAAACCGGAGCGAGGATGGTGATGTAAGCAGCTACTATCAAGCGAAGAATGAACATGAATTTCGAGGAACAGAGAGAAGTAGTCTTGCCGAAGAGCTCAAGCAACCTTCAATATCAGACAGCTTATATGACTCTTTTGGCACCTGCCAGATTGCCGAGAGGAAGGGGCCTGAAAGGTGCCGAAGTCATGGTGAGTGCATTTCTATTTGCTACTCTTTCTGGATGTTTATATGTTTGTTCCTGATACGTGCCTTTTGTGTTTGTTAAAACAGGAAGCGTTTTTTGGATTGATATCCAAGTGCAAGGGCATGAAGATCAAGATCTGGTGTTTGGTAAACCAGTGTGCTCTGTTACAGCAATGGATTTTCTTGTCCAAGAGAAATCTGAATTGCCCAAAAGCTGCACCAAAGAGGAGTTCTTTTCTACCTGCAGTGAGTCCACAACCATTGCCTTTGAATCGTATATACCTGGTGTTGAGTTGTGCCATTCATGTATTCATGTTCTCAAACTGAGCTCATAAAAGATAGGAAGGCTGCATCGGCTCTTATATCCCAATACTCTGGAAGTGGCTTGCAGCATACAGAATTAAACTTTTGGGAGCTAGATGTAAACTGGATTCCCCTTCCCATGAAGAGAGGGAACCCAGAATTTGATAATCTAGGTTGGCTCTACGAGAGGAAGCCCGAGAGACTGCCTAGAAGTGATAACACTAAAATCTATAGAGCTAGCAACGATAAATTCTCTCACCCGATTTCTTCTCTATACCCAACAGCTCAGTATTTGGCCCAAGCTGAGATACATGCCTTGCCATTTACAATACCATTCTAAAACTGTCACCTGAATCTGTGCATCTTTATCGTCTGTGTAAATAAATTTGTGTTCGTAAGCCTCTAGTATTTCTATACCCAGCTTTCCTATGATCAAAATGACATTATCAGCCTTTCTATTCGCTAATGTTTTCAGTTGGATCTACATTACAGTGACAATTCAGCATAACACAAGCTTCTGTATGCTGAAGCCGTTTTCTGTTACTTTGTTTCTTTCCTTTTTTTTTTTGGTGGAGAATCTAACAGTCAAGTTATCACGAATTGTTGTTGCGTTGTTCATTTTTCAGAAGATTTTGATTCAGATAGAGCAAATGCCCTTGTCTGTCAGAAAAATTGCAATCTCCGTGTTTCTTCTGCAGTCTCAAAGATTCAAAACACAAGCTCTTGATAGGCTTGAACCTTAATCCTCTCTCATTATCACTTTAAATAAGAATTTTACAAGTCTACATCTTCAGAACAACTCGCTGCAGGGCGTAAACCTTTTTTTTCCCCTTAACTATACAGGCACAAGGTTACAAACTATTTGTACAGAATTATGTGACAACCTAGGCTCTGAAACAGGTAGTCAAGAATATTGAATATAGTGAAAAGTAAACTAATTGAAGCTTGATGATCGGCTCCACCTATCTTTAAAATACTCCTCAATAGAAAGATTATTTCCACGCTCCCAACTACTAAATGATGTGGAATCATAATCAACATCAAGCAATGCAAGACTTAAATGTGACTCTGCACTAGAGTTTGGATAAACTTCATCATCATTATCCTGGTTTTCTGGATCCTGAAGATCCTTATTTTGAGGGTTCACCCACTTTTCCTGTTCTTTATCTCCTCTTAGGAGCTTCAGTATCTGAAAGAAAAAAAAAAGGTTAAGAAAATCTACCATGACAACCAAATTAAATTTCCTGAGAATCCAGCCGCAGGTTTAAATTAGTACCTCACTCATTTTAGGACGTAGTCTAGCTGCTCGTGTAATGCAGTGTTTTGCTGCAAGAACCATTCGTTGCATTTGAACCTCATCAAAGTTTCCATTCAAGTTTGGATCCACTAAGCATATTGCATTCCCACTCTCTATTATTGGTTTTGCCTGAAACTCACAGAATTTACTGTTATTGATGCTTGTGATTAATAGAGATATAGTATTTTGCAGTTGTGGTGACATTAGAAACTCTTACCCACAAGACCAAACTCTCTTGGCTCTTGGTGTTCTCGGAACTAATTGGTTTTCTTCCTGATAGCAATTCAAGTAGAACTACACCAAAAGCATAGACATCAATTTTGTCGCTGACTTTCCCATACATGAAATATTCAGGAGCAAGATATCCAAATGTTCCAACAACATCGCCTTGAGTCACAAACGATGTAGTTGCCGGTCCCCATATTGCCAGCCCGAAATCGGACAACTGTCGAGTAGAATAAAAGCAAGTCATGCCATAATTTTGTGATAATTTTCATTTCTGGCTACCAATAATCTGCACGAGTCTCAGCAGAATACCTGTGGTTCAAATCCATCTGAGAGAAGAATGTTTGAAGACTTGACATCTCTATGAATAACAGGCGGAGAACATTCGTTGTGCAGGTAGTTTAGGGCTTCTGCAATTTTAACAGCTATATCGAATCTCAGTTCCCATGACAATGGAGATTTGTCTTTGCTCTTTCCTACACATAGTTTCACATCAGAATTGTTTCTGTCAAGCTTCACTAGTGAAGAAAAACATGTGCAGGTCGACAAGACTTACCATGTAAGTTTTCCTCTAAGCTTCCTTTAGATAAAAAATCATAGACGTAAATGAGATCAGCATCTTTGATGCAGACATCAACAAGAGGTGTGATGTGCTTGTGGTTCAATGAGGAGATGATTTCAACTTCAAGAGCAAAATCTTTCATTGCTTTCTGGGATGATTTCTGAACCTTCACAGCCACTGGCTTGCCATCTGGAAGAATCCCCTTGTACACACTGCTACATCCCCCTTTCCCAATCAAATTTTCTGTCAGAAAGATCAGAAATTTTGTCAGGCAAGAGAGGAAATTCAATTAGTCTAATCTCATGTGATTGATTCAGGGTAAAAACCTGAGTGAAAATTCGAAGTTGCGCCTTCCAGAACCTTGTTGCATATGCCCGAAAGAAAACTAGGTGAGCTTACTTTCAGCAGAATATCCGAGTCATTTTCTAGTTCACCTGATGCAGAAGATCTACTCCTATTGCAATCTTCCAAGATGTTACTTATCTCTCTTTCTTCTGCTGTTGAAACGCAAGGATCTTGTTGAGAGGAGCGATCCGGTAAGCTCATTGCCCACTGTACTACAGACAGTTTCCTGGAATGCAAGTTCTTTAGAATGGCTGAACTTGCTCTTCGGAGGAGGGGCCAACCAAGTCTCTGATCCAAGATATCACCAGAAAAAAGAGAATTTGATCTCTTCTTACGTACATTTGCAATGCTGCAAACGTCATCCTTTATTTCTCCAATCTCATCTCTTGATAGCAGTTCAAAACTAGATATTTCAGTATATGCTTCAGAATCTCCGAATTCAGATTGGATTTCTCTAAAACTTAAATTTTCATTTATATTAAAACTTGGTTTTGGATCTCCACCAAGGCCTGACATAATCGAAAGCAACATCAATTATGATCTTCTCAGGATCTGCTAAGTTGATTTTTTTTTAAGGACACAAGTACCAAACCTGGTAGTTGATTGTTGTTGCACCTTCTAAACACAAATTTTCCATTGTGGATGGCCATAACATCTGTGGTTGGACGCAGTCGCTTGGCGCAATACTTAGCAGTAGAAGCCCAGATCCTGAAAATGAAATCTATCTAGACTAATTAGAAAAGAAGCATTAAACCATGATTGATTCAGAACTTGCGTTTCTACCTGCCCCTACCTTAGAGCTGCTTGGCTGCTGATCCCCACAATTACGGCTACAGCAGCATAGTTCTTTGCCTCTCTAACCAGCGTCCTTCTAACCGAAATCCCTTTGGCTATCTGACCAGAGAGGCCTACCTAAAGCCAAAGCAAAAAAAGTCGTTGTCATCTGCAACTTTTACTTTCCCACCGGAGGGCCAGGAAAAAGTGCTACAAAGGTTTTTATTACAGACCTTCTTCATGGAACATAGACCATTATATACTTCTAAATAACTATCCAACAAAGGCTTGTCTCTCAAAGCATGGTCTGCATCAACAGCTCATGTTTCATCAAAATCATGCAAAACTTTTATAAAAAAATAGAAGAAAAACACCACTGAACTGTTGAAAGCATTACCTGAACTTCCACAAACATGAACAGCAACAACACAATCACCAGGTTCAGCAACCTTTGCAATAGCCCAGCTAAGTAGTTCTCTGCTATGACTATCTATTCTTATCCCAACCAACACATTCCTCCTTTCAGTAGCCTTAGCTTCCAGCTCCTTAACTGTCATTTTTTCTTTTATTCTCGATAACTTACTTCCACAACATCAAAGCATCCATGAATATTCTCCTCCTAGAATTCCCAGAAATTCTGCAAATTTATTCTCTTTAACACCCTTTCCACCCCTTGAAACAAGCGTTTCAGTCTCTGCAACACAAAAGAATTTACATGGTAATGCCCCACCACCATATTAGGCACTCACAGCTACCACATGAGAAATATAAACACAACCCATTAATAGATTCCCCGTGAATAATCCAAACTCAGAAAAAAAAAAGAACTGAAATCCTTTATCATTACATTAATCCACATGCTAGCTCACCATGAGATAAAACTATAAACATAAATACCCCAACAAGATCATGAAAATACATATAAAAACAAAAGGTGAATCATGCATAAGATAAACAAGACAAGACAACAAAAAAGATATGTACCAAAATATTTTTGTACCTATTTATTATTGTTCAAGACCACCATAGATTTTTTTTTTTTTTGAAATTGCCGCCAAAAATCACCAACAACTTAACTGAGGAAACTTAAAAGATTATGATTTTTTTAAAAAAATAAACTAAATATGAGTGCTTCGGTGAAGATCAGTTAAACAAATGGGCTAATCTGAAAAAGAACAGTAAAAGCCAGTGAAGAACAAAAAATGTAAACAGGTAAAATCTGGAGAAGAAAGTGTTGGCAAGTAAAGGGAAAAGTGGTCACGAAAATTTATGTGATCTGAAAGGAGAATTAAGAAAAATTATGGGAAGTGGTGTTATTTAATAAAAAAAACAATAAATCATTTATATATTCTTTATTACTAATACTTTTAATTTTAGGTCGTTGGGAAACTGGCAAATTTCGCGGGAAACGCATAACGAGGGGGCTTGTTGAGGCTTAACCACCGGCTGCCTCGGGTTGCAAGGTAATCTAACCACATGCTTGAGTTATCTTAGGACCTTTTTTGTCCCCATGCACATGATATTTGTCATCTTTTGTCAAAACTTAAGATCTAGAATTATTTTATTTTCCAAAGAGTGGGATAAATCTCTTTGTTTTGGAATGGAGAAATTTTTTATTAATTATAATATTTTCTCAAAGCATTACATGAAACTGCTACATATTTAATTAAAAATTACATAATTAAATGATAGGTCAATTATTATTTAATTTTTAATTTTTAATATTAATTACATGCAAAGTGGAGAAATGCTACCAGCCATTTAAATTAGGGACTTTTATTCATCATTAAAAAAATCTTGTGAGGTTTGATGGTGAGTAGAATTATCATTGATTCATAAAAGGTCTATTTTCATATTTGAAATTATGTTTGTCTTGAAAAAATTATTAAATTAATATTTTTTTTATAATTTTAATGTGATGATATTAAAATAAATTTAACTTATTTTTAAAAGAATAGAAAAGGCACTGCATCACAGTATTAACAACACTCAAACCTTAATAGTGTGTAAAAAATAGCTCAAGGATCAATTTGATTATTATTAATTTTATTTTCAAAAGAATGGATCAGCTGGTCTCCAATCAACAACCATTGTGGTTGACAATTCACAAAACAAACATGGTTGCTTGAGGAGATTGTCCAAGCATCTGTTCTGGGTAAAGGGGGATCACACCTAATTTAGTTTGGTCATCATATTATTAATTTGCAATATCAACTATATTATCAACGGAATGAATGGTTTAAACAAATCTTAGTTCACAAACATTATCAACTTGTTAGGGTAAATCTTGTTTGGATATCCAAGTCTTGACTTTGGTATTATCTATTTGTATGCTATAAAACTATATGTATGAGAGGTGAAGATCATCACTGCTGCATGTTATAGCTATGATGATAGTTTTAGTGGATCATTTTTTAGGGATAATTTTTTAATGTTATAAGATACGGCCCGGTCATCGACTAGTTCAAAAATTAATCTAAGTTTAAGTTGATCAAAATCAACTCATTGATCAATAATTCGAGTCTTACACTGAATTCAGTCCGGCTCGAATCTTTTGTCTATATAATTTTATGAAAAAGTCCGTCTTTTGTTTTTGAGAACCCGTGACCACTATTTCCAAGAACATAAAACGTGCCCAGCATAGACAATATGATGTAACATTGCCAAGATTTGTGCTTATCTTATTTATTTTAACAACTAAAGCTAGTGCATTTCCTTGGATTGGCTCTCCTTTTCTCATTAAATCTTGTCCATAGATCGTTCTAAGAAGAGCCGCAGAGTCATCTTTGTCAAGCCAAAAGGAAGGGATAAAGTTTGGCGTGAGTAATGAGGCAGCAAGTGAGATCATTCGATCTTGAGGATTATTATAAATTAGTTACTACTTTACTGTATAGTTTATAGTCATCTAACTTTCTAACTACGGCAAAGAAGGTGACTTTGAACATTGACCCAAGATTGATTAATATTAAAATCTTCAAAGTCTTGTAAGCTTAGGTTATGGGTGCCTTTGGACTTGTAATGGTTTAGAGGCTACTTAAATTTTCTTGAAAGACACAGTTATTAGTGTTTTATACGTCTAAATATATTTATATTTAGCTTAACAGACAATAGATTAAAAGAAGCATTGTTATGTACGTGCGTCAAAGGTTAATTGAACTTTAGACTATACTGAAAGAAGTCTCCAATCTCATGATCGTCCTCTCTCAACTGCTAGCCAGAGATGCAGTATAAACACTGTTTTTTTTTTTTTTCACGATAAACAGGCATGTGTACAACATACTATTGTCCCGCAGTTGGCCAGGGAAGTGAAGAAGAAAAACAACCTGGGATGGTTAAACAACTCAAGAAAAATGACCATCGACTTTAAGAATCTGAAGAGGGTTAAAAACACCAAAAGATGGTCCCAAGTTTTATAGTCATCTAACTTTCTAACTACGGCAAAGAAGGTGACTTTGAACATTGACCCAAGATTGATTAATATTAAAATCTTCAAAGTCTTGTAAGCTTAGGTTATGGGTGCCTTTGGACTTGTAATGGTTTAGAGGCTACTTAAATTTTCTTGAAAGACACAGTTATTAGTGTTTTATACGTCTAAATATATTTATATTTAGCTTAACAGACAATAGATTAAAAGAAGCATTGTTATGTACGTGCGTCAAAGGTTAATTGAACTTTAGACTACACTGAAAGAAGTCTCCAATCTCATGATCGTCCTCTCTCAACTGCTAGCCAGAGATGCAGTATAAACACTGTTTTTTTTTTTTTTCACGATAAACAGGCATGTGTACAACATACTATTGTCCCGCAGTTGGCCAGGGAAGTGAAGAAGAAAAACAACCTGGGATGGTTAAACAACTCAAGAAAAATGACCATCGACTTTAAGAATCTGAAGAGGGTTAAAAACACCAAAAGATGGTCCCAAGTTTTGAAAGTTCAGTGCTGATGACAACTTGGCGTAAGTTATTTTGGCAGCCATGGTTTTTTGAGGAGTGGTTGGGCTTAATTCCCCACTGCTCATCCTAAGGCACAGTATGCCATTTTGGTTGGTCAAGTCTTCTTTGTCATATGTGCATGCACAACAGCAAATCGACAGACGAATCAACGTCAATGGGCACCTGTTATTTCCTTGCCAGTCAATTCTTCATTGCATCCAAGGGAGACGCATCACAAATGTTGGCAACTCGACTTGTATACTATTCTTTGACTAGCCAACTAACAATTATCCCATTAATTAATCAGAAGGGAAAAAAAAAAACTCTCTCATCCCATTTTGAACCTTCACAAGTCACAAACAACATTAAGGCTACAAGTAAAGAATTCGTTGAAGGAAATAGATTTTTTTTTTTAAAAAAATAATGGGATCATAATGTTAATTTCTTTGGGAATTGGTAATAAATAAATAAAATCTCAAGGACATTGGGTCTTGTTGTTGCATTCTAACATGTGTAGGGTTCGACTGGTGCTGGTTTGGAGCCACGGGAAGAAACCATTTGTTAGCAGAAGATCAATGAGGTGATCGAGTGTGTGGCTGCTGGCCGGCCTAGGTTCTTCTTTTTCCAAAAGAAGTGTTTATCATACACGCACCATCAACTTTTTTGTAATTATGTAAATGTTTTCATTTAGAAAGTTGGAACCAAACGCACTTAGTGCTATTTTATTAAACTATTTGTTCATCATGGAAGCTTGTAAAGCTGCTCGTAATTGAAAAATGCTCTCTAAAGCATAGTTGTGATACATGGCTTGTTGGCAGATCTAGTCTCAGATCTAAGTGGTAAGTTTTTATTGAGATATCTAGATTAATTTCTTTTTTTAAATTAAAATAATATTATTTTTTAAAAAATTTATAGGCTGCAACTAAGTTTTTAAGTGGATCTTATTGAATCATTTTATTTTTTTTAAACCTGATGTAATTCTAGTATTGGCTTGGCCAGGTTTTAAGTCAACTGTCAAGCTGGATCAGATTTTAAAATTATACTAAAAAGCATGGAGAAATAACATTCTCCTATAGAACTATTCATTAACAAATAAATCACTATGTCACCATAGTGATTTTATTTTTTTGTTTTATCTTTAAAATTAAAAATTAATGGTTAATTAAAATATATTTATTAAAAAGTATTGTAAATTTAAATATAGAGAAATAAGATGAAAAAAGCAGGAAAAAATGTTTTTTTATATAATTTGAGGTTAAAAGTATATTTTTATCCTCTAACCTTTTAAATTATAAATTTTTTATCCTTAAAAATTTATAAAATTTAATTTTGATTTCAAATTTTATTTTTATTAATTTTTTTGGTTTATGGTATAAGAGATGAGAAATAAAGTGGCAAGATTTCAATGACAAAAAAAAAAATCTAGTTAAAATGGATTCCAATCACGAAGTTAAATGGCCTTTTGTGTTAATGAGGTTTTTTTTTATAAGAAAAGTTTATACAAGGTATTCCCTTCCTCTCTAAACTTGAATGAAATGGTAGATGTGAACTCAAAATGATTTTTGAAGCTAATTTTTAGGTTGTTAGAGGTCATGAATTAGAATGTGTTCAAGGTGTTTTTTTTTTCAAATCAAAATATAATTAAAAATAGATATTTTTTGTCTAAAATATACCAACTCGATTTTCTAGCTGTCAAAATTTAAACAATACAAGTAAGGTTTTTTTAAAAAAATTGTAAAGATAAGAATAAAATTCAAGCCTTAGGTCCGCGTGCTCGATTTGCTCAAGATTTTGGGCCTTCCCTGGCTCTAAAAGCCTAAGATTTTTTTATTTTTTTTACCTAGTATAGTTATATTTTTTTATTTAATATTTAATTGATTATTAATTAAGCAATATAATTTATTTTGTTTTTTTCTCTCCATCTTTTTGATAATTTATTGGTTCTTGATTTTATAATTATTTATTTTAAATAAAATATATATAAAAAAATTGCTAAACCCTATTAAGTTTATGACTTAGATTAGATATGAATTGGGCTTGATAATTTTATTGTTGCATAAATAATTTTTAATTAATTTAATTAAACCTTTTGAATTCCTCTTACAATCTTTATTATATATAAAAATACTTCTAACATTTACATATATATATATATATTTAAAATAAATATTAATTGCGGGTCAAATAGTTGCTTGCTGTGATTAACTAATTGGCTCTACAGTTACAGGGAAAGAAATAATTGGTTCAAAGTTTCCATTGGTTGCCGCTGTCTTATTGCAAATAGCAGTAGCAGTTATGCTGATTATATTAGTATTTGATGGATCAACTACCATGGTGTGGTAGGTCGTGGCAAATAAAATAGCGATAAATGGGATAAGATAATGTTTAATTATTGTTTTAAAATATAAAAAAATAGAGATATAAATATATTTAATTAAAGAAATAAATATATATTCAAACATAATTTTCGAATAAATTTCTGTACTCTAAAAATAAAAAAAAGTACACGAGTAACATGTCATTCATCCCTACTATTCTTTTCAAAACAATAATAAACACTACCTTTCAGCATCATAATTAGTATTTATGTTATTATTGCATAACACAGACTTCTTCACTTTGGAACAGGTTACTACGATTAGAAGTGTCGCATGGCCATTGACATGAAACAGCTAATCACACGAAAGCTATAACATGCAAAACGAGGAAGGGTTCGTGGCAAGAAATCAAGATTCGGCAGCTTCAGAGTGATATCCTTAGTCTAATCAAATCAAGAATTCAAGATCAACCAGACGTGGAGTGTGGGAATTGACTTGTGTTGCCCCATCCCCACCACTAAAAAGGATGGATGCCACTGCTTAAAACTTGCATGCTGTTAATAAGATCGTGTCGAGTTATTATTGGTTAGGTTAGTTTTCCATGCTTTGATTAATATGAGTTTGTTGTGATGGGATGTGATGCTAGCCTGCGGCGAATTGTTGGGATTAACAACTGCAGAAGTAATTTACGGGCCACTGACCTGGTAGGATTCATGCCAATCACGTCTTTTTTCTCTTTTTCTTGAGCAGATTTTCACTTATTTTATTTTTCTAGGTGTATTTCTTATATTAGGATTATTTAAAAATATATGAAAAAACAATAAAAAAATATTTTCAGTTGTGCATGATTGGGATCTTTCTTGATTGTGCATTTATTTATGAAAGAAATTCTTGGCTGCAACCTTTCCTCATATTCAAACGATAATACGAAGAACAAATTTATTTACAAATAAATTAATCAATAACTCCATTAATTATTGGTTGATTATAGGTAGACTATTTATAGTTCTACGACTCTATCAAAACAAGAACATAATACGGACTTCAGGGCCTATCCCATGATACTCTTGAGTCCAGCTCTAGCAGTGGGCTCATACTTGATTTTGTCTTCCAAACACATAAGGGCTATCTCAGGAACAGGAGGATCATCAGGGATTGGATCTGTAAGCAGTGAATATATCAGTGAAACCTGCATGAATCCCACAAGAATCACTCAGAATTATTTTAAAGATTAATGTTTTAAGCAATAATAAAATTTTCTTGATCTGAGCATCTGGAGAATTGGTTAGTTCATGTCTCTTTGCTGTAACAGATTAGGAAAGATTCAGGGTAATTTGTGATTTGATGTGTTCATAATGATATCTTGACTTGAGAAAAGCTTTGAACCAGATGGGTATGAAGGGAACCACGGGATTTGATTTACAATATCCATTCAAGGGGAAAACAGACACCATATTTCTTCTTTCTTGTTCACTTGATTTTGACCTGAGGTTTCGAAATCGCTGTTTAACACCATTTAATAGACACATGTAGCAGGAATAGGAGCTTTTAAAATGTCGACTCGAATATAATAACACAAAACGATAACTATATTAAGATTCTCTAAGTGCACTAAAATGGGTCACGGATCATGATACAAGAGAAAAAGGCTTTGTATTTCACAAGCAAATTCTGCTTAGTCTAGTCTACAATATGTAGATAGCCCTAAAGAAATAAATGTGAGTTAACAAAGCAGCGTGAACCATTAATATACAAATCACAAAGCAACAAATACATAATTTGATTCTCTTATAAGTGCCCCCTATTTTTGTCAGCATTGACTACGGACCACATCCTTTCTGTTCCTCGAGATAATAGAGATAGCAAATGAGACCAACGCGCCTAATTTGGTGTTGTTTTCCTCTAGAATTTTGTTGCAGAGTCACAATATGGAGCAGGCCTTTTGTGCCTGTCTCTTCTTTTTCTTCTTCTGCTTCAGAGGCTGGAGGACGGCCTTAATGGCTGCATCAAAGACCGCTTTGACATTCTGTGTTTGAAAAGAGCAGATGAAACAAGTAATGAGGTAAGCAGCAACCTTCTCTCATGATTTCACATCAAGAACTTAATTTGCATACCTGCTGTGTTTTTGAACTGCACTCAATGTATACAGGAGCCCCTATTAGCTTTCTCAGTTCCTCTCCCTTTCAAAAGAAAATCAAATAAAATGTTTTATTCACTTTATATGGGCTGACATGTTAGTATCCACCATAGAAGCAAGGAGGCAACGTGAAGGCAAAATGATAGTTAAGATGTGACGCAGCAGCAATACCTGAGCTGTGGTAATGGGCACCGCACCTGGGTGATCTATAAAGAATTGTTTATCATCTCGGAGATCTACAGGAAGCAAATTTAATTGTCATGAAACTCAATGTTTGTCCACAAGTTAAGAGAAGATACAAGACATTCTACACTGAGGCAACACAGCTAAAAATAATTTGAAAATCAATGAAAAGAGCAGTGTCATTTGTATTGTGGCAGTTAATTTATCTCCAAGTTAATCATTGCCAGAGTATACTTACGACCAACAACAGCTTGAACTAACACATGGTTGTGAAATTCAATCAGAAATAAAAGGTACTGTTGAACAAATTTTTGGCAGATATCAGTTCAATTGGAGACAATTAAGCCTGTTCATTTAACCCAAATCCAGAAGTGATAGCAAACAAATGTCAAACATCTAGGTGAGCTACCATACTCTGGGTTTTTAGGCACCAGTAATTGAATAACGAATACATACTAAAAGCATCATTATTTAGAACACCTGGCCATAAAACTTTCTGGATATGCTCTGACTCCTCAACTTTCAAAAGTGTCATCAAACCACAAAATAATTATATTTTCTAGCATCCTCAGTACGCACGTACAGTGAACTAAGGGGTGCTCATATTATGTTTAAATCCCAATCTCAGCCAATTTAATGGTCATTTCCAATATACAACATACCTCCCCCATACTCTAAAGTTCAGTTGAAATGGGCCTTAAAAGCACACGCTTGATTGTTATTTTATGCCACTCTTTAAAGAAACATTCAATTAAGCACTCCTGAATAACATTGTGTCATCTCAACTATCCCAAGATGGCTTCAAGAAGCCTCATCTTCACTGACTTAATCATCATGTCACTCAAAAGAAAATTAAGTGAGCAGGGGAATTACAGTAGCTGAAGGTATTACATGACAACCATGTACAGACAAGGGATCTTGAAAACCAACTTCAGGATTCAAAGCTATTAACCAGATAACAGAAAAAGCTAGTCTTAGGCTCCCAGCAAAGAGTTGCACAATATACCAAACTTCTGCATTATTGGCATCTCAAAAGAAAAACAGATTAAGGAGAGTAGGACTTACCAAGCTTTGTCCCAACAAGAATAATTGGAACACCAGGTGCATAATGCCTCAATTCAGGAATCCACTATAAAAGGAAAAAAATAGAAAATTCATTAGCGTGTTACACAACCAGAAATTATAACATTTAGAGAAAACAAGATCTTGTGAAGAAAATGCTGGCCTTACTTTCTTTGCAACATTTTCATAGCTGGCCTTGCTAATGAGGGAGAAGGCAAGCAGGAAAACATCTGCCCCCCTATAGCTCAAAGGCCTCAGTCTATTGTAATCTTCTTGGCCTGTGCCATGATGCAAACACATGAAGTGATTACAAAAACACATTCAAAGACAGGAAGGGAAAAATTATGAATTTGAAACTTACCAGCAGTATCCCACAACCCTAAATTGACAGTGCTCCCATCGACAACCACATTCGCACTGAAATTGTCAAACACAGTTGGCACATAATCCTGTTTCCCATTTACAGAAAATACAACAAATATAAACCTTGATGTTAAAATCATTCTTTCCCCATTTCATATTTGAATATTATCAAAATTATATGGAAAAGAAAGGCAAAAGTGCTGAATCACCATGAGAACAATCATATAACAGGGCTTTCCCAAAGCTTAAGCTTGAGAGGGAATATTCAATCTTTGAAGACAGAAATTTTCAGTTCGTTAAAAGCAGCATTGCAATTTTTGTGAAAACCAAAACCAAAGAGAGAATCCAGAAAAACCTCTTTTCTTCTAGTACTGCTCAACTCAAAAGAATCAAAGTAAGCACTTTTCAGGAATGTTGCAATGAAACACACAGTGACCCTCCAAAAATAACCGCAAAAGTAGAACTGGTTAGTGGTCTCCAAGTAGAAAAAACCCACCTGGACTAAACCATTAACTTGTGTGAGGCCAACTTCAGTTGTTTAACCTATTACAAATTACAAATATAAATCTTACTTCGTTCCCATATTCTGTAACCAACCTAACAAAACCCCCAAGTTAACTCTTTGATTAGCCTGTAAAAGGCATGGTCAGTTGACTGGTTCTCCCTATCAGTCCCTACAAAATGCCAAATTTACCATAAACAGACTAAAAGAAAATGTTCAATTTCCTCCCAGTCTCCACGTTCTCGGGTTACAAAAACCTAATCACATGCCAAAAACCCTGAACCTTGACCTTCCACTCAAGAAGTCCTTAAGAGAAGGAAAACAAATCTTGATAGCTCCAATTACTTAAAAATCAAGACTTCGTTGAATTGAAAATTTTCAATCTAGAACTATCTATACGTTTCAAAAACTTTCCAGGGAACAAACAGGAACCCGAAAAAGACCTGAACTTGATACCCCAATTAAAGGCTTTCGCCAAGAAGCAGCACTCCATCAGCTAAAACCAATTAGTTTTATCAACCCCGGTTGACTTCACAGGTATCTTCCATGTTCCGGGCTTTTAAAAGAGAAACACACACCGAAGAAACTTAAGCATGACCTTTCAATCCGGAAGTTGTTCAGGCAAAGGGGAAAAAAATAAAACAGTATTGACTTACTCAATTACTTAAAACTCATCATGGATTGGCTTAACGTGATATTTTTCAGTCTGCAACACTCTTTAAATTTCCCGCATATTCGAGGGAAACAAACAGGAAAAAAAAAAAGGAAAGAAGATCAAACCTTTGGACTCCAATTTTAGGTTTTGAACGAAAAAAAGCAGCACCCCATCAACTAAAACCAATTACTTTCATCAACCACACATCTTCCAGTTTCGGACGTTTTCCAGGGAAAAAACAGCAAACCAAAACATAGAACTAACCATTACATTCCAAATGAAGGTTTCAAACCAAAAAACCAACAACCCCATCAACTAAAGCTGATTACTTTGATCAACCGCAGTTGACTTGACAAACATAATCTCTACTTTCCCACATTTTCTTTTCTTAAGAACCAAACAGAAAGAAACTAAAAGAAAAAAGAAAGTAAAAGGTTGTAACTTTACTTACCGTAGGGAAAGTGTTGCTCGTGTAGGAAATAAGCATGCAAGTCTTGCCAACAGCACCATCACCAACAGTGACACACTTTATGAATCTTGAAGCGCTCATTTTCTTTCTTTCTGTCTTTCTTCCAATTACAAAACCCTAATGGTCAATTCTTGAACTTGCATATATAAACTGTAAGAGATTGATGCGAGTCTCCTTAGTCAGGAGTACAAGAAAAAAAATGAAGAAATGTAGTAACCGAGCAAGCAAAACAAGAAAGAAAATTTAGGGAGCTGGGCCTGGAGTAGAGAAAGAGAGAAGAGACAGCTCTTGCCAGCTATACCATATACCTATATTTCATGTCCCTATATTTCTACTCCTATCCACCAACACCTGTCACTTGCTATATTTAATTTTTTAAGATTTCCATAATAATCTTAGTTATAATTCAAACACCTTCCATATTTTTAGTCCTTTTCCCTGTTTTCATATTAACATGTAGTCTTGTGTGGTTGGATTAAAGTGGTAAATGGGATTTAAAATAAAAAATTTCTCGTGAATATCCGATTGAAATAAGACTTGAATTAATGTACAGTCTCGAATAATAATAATAATAATGATAATAATTTGAGTATGGACCAAATCGGTTAAGAAATATTGGAAATCCCACTGAAAAAGTACTTCAAATTAAGGCTTGACGGTGATTTCATGAGCCAAAACTAATTACTTTGCTAATTGGTATCATCTCCTTGTTTTTTTTAGATTAATCTGTGTACGAGACAGTTTTCACGCACTACGACTAATTCCACGGGTCTTAAAGTTAACGACCATGTAAGCCTCCAGTGACCATTATATGAGCAATTAAGGACTCGAACCTGTGACCACCGAGGGAGCAAACTCCTTGATTTCAAATCCTTACTACTTGAATCATCCCTTCTTTTGATTATTTTAGTGATGCATTAATACAAATTGATGAATCTAAGGCGTGCGAAGATGTATGGTACGGCTGGCCTGGAGTTTATTTTATAATCAACAAGAGCATGGTTGGATCATTTTGTTAATTGAGCTTTATTGCATCCGTTTCACTCTAAAAAAAATTGAAGCACTACACATTGCATTTGGGATTCACTTCTTCGATGGTATTGATTTTTATTTTTGTTTAATGTCTTGTTCTGTGGACACTCCGTGAGGGAGTAATGATAAAACAAATGAGGCAACATCCATGTGAATCATAAAGTGTTTTTGGTTTTATTCTAAAATCAGTTTTTGAATATTGTTGTCAGATTTGTGTAATGTCTCGTGTTAATACACTTTGAGTTAATTATTTTTATTTAAATAATATTGTTTTTATTTTAAAAAATACTAAAAAATCAACCGAGATTAATTTGAAAATTATGATTTGGTTAAAATAACTTCAAAATAATCTTTTAAAAAAATACTGTAGATATCACCGAGAAGGTTTCCTTGGACTGCAAGTGCGTGCTCATAAGATAACACCTTGACAATCTCTAGAAACGGCAGACCAGCTTGAGGATAAATGACCTGCCTTTATTATTATTATTATTATTATTTTCTTGGTGTGTTCATGCATGATGCATATAACAATAAAAGGTTGACCTTTCGCTTTTAATAAATTGAGACAAGAGTCATAAAATATTAATAGAGTTTTCATCTCTTTTATATCTTCAAATTGCCAACTTCAAGGGCACATAGTAACGCAATAAATATAACTTTTTAAAATATTTTTTATTTAAAAATATATATTAAAATAATATTTTTTTAATTAGTTCGTTGCCGATTACCATGTCTAAATATTCTCAGTTAAATATTGTACAGGTCAATAAATGCTCCTTTTTCAAAATCATGACTGGAGTATCAAGCAGGTTACATGGAAGTCAAAATTAAGCCTGGAACGCATTCAAAGAAAAAGAATTTTTTTTTTTTTAAAAAAAAAAAACCAATTATCACGTAATCTAGAATATCGCATGCCTAAAAAACAAATCATGCCGTGCTTATCATGGAAGCACGTACAAACTTGCTTTCTCAGCATGTTTGGTATGCTGAGTTTCTAGCTATAACTTGTTGCTGTGGTGGGACGATCATGTATTTCTTTACGATTTTATTTTTTTAATTTTTAATTTTGTTATGTCTCGAAAAATACCAAAATAAAAAAGTAGATCTAGTTCTGGTAGTGCAGAAATACTACATGGCCATCACACCATGGAAAGAAATACGATAACAAGGTTGAAAAATTGCTAGACTTTGCCGATGTTACTTCCAGAGGAAGGTTGGTTGGCAAGATTGCCTTCAATTTGAAGCAATTTGACACCTTGATAGGTTGATGACACTCTTCTCCTTGAATGTTTTAAGATAGTTTTGATATACTAATGTTAAACAATATTTTAAAAAAAATAAAAAAGTTATTTTAATATATTTCCATGGCTTTCAAGGGCCAACAAGGTGTCACAGAAATGGGGGGAGCCACTCACGAGCTGAAACTAGACATGGTTGAGCCTGCAACCTTGATTGGCTAGCAGCGGTGTCCTACCTTCTTCGAGCATATATCCTGACCCATCCAACTCAAGAACTCTCTAACCACCTTAACCTCCACAGAAAAGAATTGCAGTTGTTGAATGTGATTACTGGCTAAGGGTCCAGTGACCCACCTAATCATAGTATGTTTTTGTATCATTACATCTTTGACATGTCAACGGCAGTTTTGTGCTGGAATCTGGCAAGTGTTGAGGTCCCATTTGATGTAGCCTTGCCAGCACCGGTATGAAAGAAAGAAGCCCTTTGACTTGTATGCTTGCATGTATAGAAAAAACCAGGCCGGCATGTGATTGATGAACCAATTCCATGAAAATCAAAGAGGAAAACAACTCAGAATTTCATTTTCCAGAGCAAGAATCCTTCATTTTCTTAGGCTTACACATGCAAGCATCAACTCACCTTGCTAATCAATCTATCTGTTTCCATGCAATGTTGCTTTCATGAGTCATGATTTATCATCATGACCTAACAATCTTGTCCAGACCTGAGTATTATTGTATTATTTCCCCAAAAAGATACCGATGTTAGCTAGACCTTGACCTGCTAAAGTTCTGCAGCTCAAACATAGGTTCTGTTTACTCCTCAGTAGCTAGCCGTAGTTTTTAAGTTTATAGGCTTTAAAAATGTCCTAACCTCAATTATCCCAGCAATAAACTCCTTATTAGGAAAATTAAATATACTAATTAATGCCAAACATTAGTACAACACATGGGGCGGTTAGCAGCAAGACCATGTGCACGAATAGCCAACCCTCTCCTCGAGTTGCTCTCTCGATTCAACATCCTATCCTGAAATGCCACGATCCCTCCCTATCAGGCTGCTCCACACCAATTTCTTGCTGATCACAAGAATGGAATAAAAATCATGATGAATTGATGCTTCTTTTTCAAACTGATAGTAGATGGTAGTGGGCAATGACTTCAATGGTAAAACAACCTGCTTAGATGCTGTTTGTTTAGACGTACTTTTTTTTAATGTTAATTTAATACACTAAAATTAAAAATAAATTTTAAAAAAATATTATTTTGATATATTTTTAAATTAAATAATTTAAAAAACCAACAGCTGATATGATCTATGTTCAAACCGAACAGTTATGTGGTAAATATCCGCTTAACCTCCCAAAGACAAATAACATCTACTTGCTTGATAATGGTCGAATGAATGCTGTTATAAAGAACTGCATTGCCATGATCGATGCTTTCAACTCTCTGTGCTAATTGCTAGGGTAGGAATTGAAATGATAAACAAGCAACAACAACTTGTATTTTTCATACAACAAAGCACTCACAGCAAAAATAATCTTCCAAGATTTTATCACATTATAGAGCCAAAAGGTTCCAGACTCTGCTTGCTCATTTACCTCACTGCTTCAAAGCAGCAAGTCGTGACTTTTACCTTCAACTCTTCTAGATAATAGATTGCTCCTTCTGAAGTCCTGAAGCAGGACCACCAAGGTTGCACCTCCCACAATGTATTTCAAAATAGCCGTGGCTCTCAAGCATAAAATCTACATTATAATGTGAGATGTAATTTTCTCCATGAAGTAGAAAAGGTGTTCCACAGTGAGCAGAAATGCAAGACTCATGGTTCTTCGTCTGAATCAAATATATCTAATTCAATCATCTTTGCTGTCCCCTGCTTGACTTTGTCTACTGAAGCTTGCCCCTGAACAGTTTTCTTTCTTTTTAGATCTGTTTGGTTTTTTGTGACCGTAGATGGATCCAATTTCTTGGTAGATGATTTCCTGAAGAATGACGCATGAATGTTCAATGGCATAGAAAGACAAACTCAAGTGCAAGGATCAGAAATGTGTGGTCGATGGCATCAAATAAATGATTCACCTTTTCTCTGAACTATTTACTTGTCTGTTTTGCGTGGCAGATTCCTTATCTGAATTTTTTGAACAAAGTTTTCCTGCAAATACCAAATAATGAGAATTCAGGCAATGATATAAAATCAACATCAGCAGGTAAGGCCACTGATCTTAAACCTGTGATTTCATTGAGGAACCTTATCCCCTGTGAGTGTGAATTTGTTGTCACTTTATCTGCATTGCTGTTGTTCAAGTACAATAATGAACGAATTAACAGCAATTAAAAAGGTCGCAGTTTTAACACAGGTAATGAGCATTAAGCATGCATCTATGACAAACCTCAATGCTCTTTTGAGTGCCTCCACAGACAATAATTTCACTGGCTGTGTGGGCTTTTTTAATAATGTTTTGTCTGCTAGAGGGTCGACCAAGTAAATGCCTCGTGACTTGAGAGGATCCCTGAAGGCTGTTTTCAAGTTCCTGACAAACGAAAATTACAACTTGTGATAAAAACCTCTTTTTTTATGGGAGTGAAGAGAAGTCAAATTTAAAACAACGGTTGGTGTTGATCACATACCCTCCCTTAAGCTCAGTTCGCACTGTGGAAAACCTCTCTGATGCTTTCTGTAGCAGCAAAACAGGTATAAGCAAGTCCATTCTAAAGACATGTTGATCAAAATATATAGCAGCACTGGAGAGTCATACTTACAGAGTTATGATACCTGCAATACATCCCTTGACGTCTGAAACAGCAAAGTGACCAGAGTCAGACTATCAAGAATCAGAATTGCATGCATTTTTACATAAAAACCTTGATACAAGAACACGAAACCTTACAATTCTTAATATGAAACTAAGTGCTGCTATATAAGACAAAGGACCATATCAAACTTGACTGAGATTGCAGATAAAACTTTCTTGACTATTGTTCAGGAAAGTTGTACAGTCCTTATAGAATTCGGGTGGAGAAAACTTGTATGAAATTTCATAATGCTATAGAAAGTGACATGATTTTAAAGATGCTGAAACATACTTATTTATGACTAGTGTACAAGGTAACCCATCCTTCCTTTTTCCCTTGCAAACTCCATAATCAATTGAAGTACCCATCTTCAATAATTGATTTGCAGAGAACACGCTCAAAGAAAAACCAGTTCCCTACAAAGTAAGAAAATGGAAGATTTTATTTCTTTTAGGAAAAAGACAAGTAACCTCGCAGGACCAAAAGAATACGAACAGCTGATGATACCACATTGTCCTTGCGAACAGTGCAATTAAACAGTGCAAAAACTGTCCCGGCTGTCTCTTTACGGTTCTGCTGATAAGCATCGCCAAACAGGAAAAGAGATATACTGCTTTCGTCTAAAGAACCAAATTTCCATATGCAATAGCTCTTCCCAACAGAACTAGTCTTTGGACTTCCCTTCTCAATCAACACTCCAACAGTTGCCCAACATCCCATTAGAGTGTCTCCCATCAATAAATTTCTACAAAACCATATAATAGAAATCATAAGCCCTGATGCAATTCGAAATTCAATTAAGCCATTCAACAGGTTCACTGTAACGAAGTAAATGGCTTCAAAAATCACAACTGTTTAACACACACACACACATAATGATTTGAGGTTCAATAAAATTACTTAATAGTTGGTAACCGAACAAAGCGAATTTCTGAGAAACGCTCGCTGAGCTCCACAGCAGTGACCGCTTGATTCCTGAAACAGAAATTAATAAATTGAACATAAAACATAATTAGCCAACTTCTAAGGTTTTCTCAACTTAATTTTAGCTTCCATTTGGTCACTTTGAAAGGATTATAAGTCCATTAGTGTCAACTCTTCTCTCTGGCAAGGGAATGGCATAAACTATATAATTAAATAATTAAACTTATCTCATAACACGAATAGATTGATAAAGAGTCAACTTTAACCACCCAAATTGTTTATAAAAGGCACCTTTGGATAACAAATTTAATAGCATTAGTACCTCAGACGGTAAACTAAGTATTAATTATCATTTAAAATGCATTTATTTATAGTTGGATGAAGCTACCTTATTCTTAAACCTGAATACTTCTCCACATTAGCCTCAGTGGAGTTTTTCAAAACATTCAATTTTTTTCCAGCTTTCACCACTGGTTTTGGCTCATAATCAAGACAATCTTGAACAGCATCTCTAAACACTGACAAATCAGCCTGCCCTTTTCGCCTCGGCGATCCATCATCCGATAAATACCCTTCACAACCAAGACAAATCAATAGATAACCCACAATAAGTTCTCCAAAAATACAACACTATCAAACAACCATTACCAGCCCCATAAGCAAAATGAGAGATGGACGAGGCAAAATTTAGCAAACAAGGTCACAACAAAAACACCCTGATTGATTTTTATCAGAAAGTAACCACCCCATTAGAGAATTTAAAAAACCTATTAGCCCAACAAACAATGATAGACCAGTACACACAAAAATCTGCAAATTTAGAAAGGAAAAAAAAGAGATGCCCACATTAAAATTCTACCAAACAAAGCCAAAATCAACCGCCCTTTAAAAAAAATGAACTTTATTTGTTAAAACTGAGGATAGCAATACACATTAATACTGCCCACTATGTACACACAAAAATATAGAAATCCTGTAAAATAGGCTAAACTAAGAGAAACCCGCAATGAAGATCAACATAACAAGAAACGAAGAAGCGAAAGCTTCAATATTTCTTACAGGTTATTAAAAATGATTGAAACTTTCACTGCTTCCACAAACGAATTTAAACTGCACCAAATGAATCCAAAAAACATATATTACCTGGTGAAAGGGAATGGTGATTTGAAGGGGAACCAGGAGGGGTTTCAAGAACTCTGTCTTGAAGAGAGAGGAGAAGGTCAAGATCTTCTTGGTGACTACTTGACATTATTGTTGATTTTCTCTTGTCTAGAGTGATTTTTGGTGGTTTTGTTTCTCTAATTTTTGTGGGAGGGAAAGTTTTTTTTTTGGGAGGGAAAGGAAGTGAAAACAAAAATGAAAATCCGGTGCCGTTTCTGCTTTCTTGTCCACTGGCCCTAAATTGGGATTAAAAAAAAAAGGTTTTTCTCTTTTTTATATTAATTTATGTATTTTTATTCAAGCAACTCCGTGACATGCTAAATAAGAGATTAATAAAATCAAGAGTCAAAACCCATTTAAGTGGTCAAAACATGAAATTGATGTATACCATTCTTTTGTTTCAATGAAATTCATATTTGTACGTGAAAAATGAAAAAAAAGGGCCTTTTATTTAAATATAAAATAATCACATGGAGAATTATATCATCATAATATAAACTATTTTAATTAAATCCAAATTTTGGATTAACTTGTGATGCCAAGCTAGGATAATAATTATATTAAAAATAGTTTATATTGAATAATTTAACCCAATATTATTTTTCCTTTGTACTTAATTCAAATTTGTGTGTGTTGAATGTTACAAAGATTGTATTTAACAGTGCTTCAACCGTGTTTTCTTAAAAAAAAAAATTAATTTTTTTAGTTGAAATTATTATTTTTAATTGTTTTTTATTATTTTGGCAAGTTAATGCCGGAAAAAATTTTTTTAATTATTTTAATATATTTGTAGATAAAAACTCGCGAAACATGATTTTTTAATGTGTCATAAATTTAGTAGTCAAACCTTCACCTTCGAGATTGCATGAGGCATGAGGTGTCACTAGCCAATTCAAACAACCATCAAAGCAATAGCAGACAGTAGCATGAAACTCTCAACATAAGACGGTCACGACCATTACTTTAAAACAGCAACCTATAAAACATGCCTTTGTCCGGATTTTCCTCTGTGACCATCTTGTCCGAATTTTCCTCTGTAACCATCTTTTAACCTTTCGTTTCTCTCCATACCATTGGCATCATCAAATACCTGCATTTCCAGCTGCTGGGTACCTCCTCCTTCGTAAACCGAAGAGGAGCGTATACCCAAATATTGGCTCTTCCTCCAGGAAAAAACAACACAGCTTCCTTCTTTTATTTTTTGGAGTTTTGGTTATATAAGAGAGGTAAACATGGCAGGAAAAAAACATGTTTTTTTAATTGCTACACTTCTTTCCTTGTTGGTTTCTTCAGTCGTTGCACATGGGGGTAAGCAAGTAGGTGTGACTTATGATGAAAGGTCCTTGATCATCAATGGCAAAAGAGAGCTTCTCTTCTCTGGCTCCATTCACTATCCTCGCAGTACTCCTGATGTAATAATAATGTTCTTTACTATTGAGATTATTATACATTTTTTTCAATTAAAAGGATAGGACTAATCTGTTGTGTTGAATCTGGCTTCAGATGTGGCCAGAATTAATCCTGAAGGCTAAGCGTGGAGGTTTGAATGTGATCCAAACTTATGTCTTTTGGAACATTCACGAGCCGGAGCAAGGCAAGGTAAGAGACCAGTCTTGTGATCAATATCTTGACCGACTGTTTTTCTGTCTGCAATTAGCATTTGTTGGGCTAATTTTGATTTATGTTTGTTATTGTAGTTTAACTTCGAAGGACCATATGACTTGGTGAAGTTCATCAAGACGATTGGGGAGAATGGTATGTTTGCAACCCTCAGGCTTGGACCATTCATCCAGGCTGAATGGAACCATGGGTATGATTCAGCTCCGTGTCTTCTTTCTTCTGATCATTTCATTTTTTATTTTGCTACATCAGTTTATCTGTATCTCTCTTACATATTGTTTTCAATGTGATCTCTTAGAGGACTTCCATATTGGTTGAGAGAGATTCCAGACATTATATTCCGTTCCGACAACGCACCCTTCAAGGTACTAGCATCGCCCCATTGCATAAAAAGAAGTTTCTGAAATAGTTAAACAGATTATTTGACAAATAGTTTCAAATTTTGCAGCATCATATGGAGAAATTCGTTACGAAAATCATCGACATGATGAAAGCAGAGAAGTTGTTTGCATCACAAGGAGGCCCCATTATCTTGTCTCAGGTTTGATTCCACTCTAATAATCACAACCTCCATATCTTTTATTTTTACCATTGAACCTCTCATCAAAATTATTATTTTTTTTTTATATTGTAATGCAGATTGAGAATGAGTACAACACTGTCCAGCTTGCATATAAAAACTTGGGAGTTAGCTATATTCAGTGGGCAGGAAATATGGCTTTGGGGCTGAACACTGGAGTCCCATGGGTCATGTGCAAGCAGAAGGATGCACCTGGTCCCGTGGTAAGCTAACAAGGTTTTCCATGAATCAAATTCCTAGTCCAAGAGGACTGATATGCAAATTATAATGAAACACGAATGCCTTATTGTGCAGATCAATACATGCAACGGAAGGCACTGCGGAGATACATTCACAGGCCCTAATAAACCCAACAAGCCATCTCTATGGACCGAGAACTGGACTGCTCAGTGAGTATAGACCTTGAAGATTAGCACTGAATCATTCAGAAGCATTAATGTTCCATGCAAAACAATCTGTAAATTCTAGATATGAAAAAAGGGAAAAAAAAATTGAAAGAACAAGATAGAGAAGCAAATGAAGCTATGATGCTAACAGAATTCCAGTGAATGCTCACAGGTTTAGAGTTTTTGGAGACCCCCCATCCCAAAGATCAGCAGAAGATACTGCATTTTCTGTTGCTCGCTGGTTTTCAAAGAATGGTAGTCTAGTTAACTACTACATGGTAAGGAGAATGGTGAAATCTCCGTAACTTCTTCTAACAAGAGTAATTTTCTTCTGTGAAACATCTTAATTACTGTGTTTGCAGTATCATGGTGGGACAAACTTTGGTAGAACGGCTGCCTCATTTGTAACAACCCGTTACTACGATGAAGCTCCTCTTGATGAATATGGTAAGGTTTAAAATCTTTAAATCTATGATGCAGCCAGAAGTGAAGATCCTTCAAATAACTAATAGGCCTTTCATTCCATGTCTTGCAGGTTTGCAGAGGGAACCAAAATGGGGTCACCTCAAGGACCTGCATAGGGCTCTAAATCTATGCAAGAAGGCTCTTCTATGGGGAAACCCCAATGTTCAAAAGTTGTCTGCTGATGTAGAGGTAAGCAACTAAGCATCTACGAGAGATTTTAACTCCATTCCAGAGTTCCCCTTGCAACCACGTAAGAAATAAGATGGTTCAGCTCCAAAAATAAATGAATATAGTTCCTTAAACTGTCTTACTTTACAGGCTAGGTTCTATGAGCAACCAGGAACAAAGGTTTGCGCCGCTTTCTTGGCCAGCAACAACTCAAAAGAAGCAGAAACTGTTAAATTCAGGGGTCAGGAGTATTACCTGCCTGCTCGTTCCATTAGCATCCTCCCAGATTGCATGACTGTCGTTTATAATACCATGACGGTAATTCCTAATCTCTTACATTTCTCCATTGATAATTGCTTAAGACTAACGACAGGAGGGGCCCCTAAAACAGGTTGACAGCCGCTAAATAATTCCTTCTTTTCTTTCATGTCAAACAGGTTGTGTCACAACATAATTCAAGAAACTTTGTGAAATCAAGAAAAACAAACAAACTGGAATGGAAGATGTACTCAGAAACAATTCCAGCTCAGCTTCAAGTAGATTCCAGCTTGCCAAAAGAGCTTTATAACTTAACTAAAGATAAAACTGACTACGTCTGGTTCACCACAACGTGAGTATATAAGCTTATTTTTAGCCTATCCATCAGCAAATAGATGATTGCTAACAGGAGTTACCTCGTGATTCTACTGAAACCAAACCCTGACGTGTTTCTGTAAATTCTAATTCCAGCATAAATGTGGATCGCCTTGACATGAACGAACGTAAACGTATTAATCCAGTCTTAAGAGTTGCAAGTCTTGGCCATGCGATGGTTGCTTTTGTAAATGGGGAATTCATAGGTAATTATCACAAACACATCATAATTATTATAATTTTGAGCATGCTTTAGTAACAAGATTTTCTTGAGGTAACTGTGGTTAATGTTTTCAGGTTCTGCGCATGGGAGCCAAATTGAGAAGAGCTTTGTCCTCCAGCATTCGGTGGATTTGAAGCCTGGGATTAATTTTGTTACACTCTTAGGAACTCTAGTTGGACTCCCAGTAAGTAGCTATCGTAACTAACAGATGTTCAGAATTTGGAAATGAATTTTAGAGTTGAAACTGACGAGAGTTTCTCCTTGTCAATGAAGGATAGCGGAGCCTACATGGAGCATAGGTATGCTGGACCTCGCGGTGTATCAATCCTAGGTTTGAACACTGGAACGCTTGATCTGACATCCAATGGCTGGGGACATCAGGTATGGATGGGCCTTGTATAAATATGGAATACACAATCAAGTTCATCAAAGAATAACTTCACAATGATAGCAAATTAGGGCTAATGTGGATTGCATGATCCCAACTTGCAGGTTGGCTTGTCAGGAGAGACGGCTAAATTGTTCACAAAGGAAGGTGGGGGGAAGGTAACATGGACAAAAGTCCAGAAGGCAGGACCTCCTGTTACATGGTACAAGGTAATGTTGGGATATTATTTGTCCTGGCGATCAATCTTTAAATTTAACGTCTCAGGTATCACTTGGAAACGAACTGGTTTCTTGGCTTTCCAATAGGCATCATATTTTCTTGTTGCAGACTCACTTTGATGCTCCTGAAGGAAAATCCCCTGTTGCTGTCCGGATGACTGGCATGAACAAGGGTATGATTTGGATCAATGGTAAGAGCATTGGTCGATACTGGATGACTTACGTCTCCCCTCTTGGAGAACCTACTCAATCAGAGTAAGTAAAGCGATGTTTCTTAATTATCCAAAGCAAAAATTCTTCAAATAAAAAAAAAAGGACTAGCTTATCAATCTTTGCTTGTAAAATCAGGTACCACATCCCAAGATCTTACTTAAAACCAACAGACAACCTGATGGTTATATTCGAGGAGGAGGAAGCAAACCCTGAAAAGATTGAGATATTTACTGTCAATAGAGATACTGTCTGCAGCTACGTGACTGAATATCATCCACCAAGTGTGAAATCATGGGAAAGGAAGAATAACAAATTCACACCTGTTGTGGATAATGCAAAACCAGCAGCTCACTTGAAGTGTCCAAACCAGAAGAAGATTATCGCCGTGCAGTTTGCCAGCTTTGGTGATCCTTTGGGTGCCTGTGGAGGCTATGCTGTTGGAACTTGTCATTCACGGGTCTCCAAACAAGTTGTTGAAGAGGTAATTCTTTAATATTTTTTCTTGAAAAAAAATTATATCATCTGTCAGGGCTATATATAGCTAACTGGTAAGAGACTAATGAGATTTCTACTTGAATCTGAGCAGCATTGCTTGGGAAAAACTAGCTGTGATATCCCTATTGACAAGGGACTTTTTGCTGGCAAGAAAGATGATTGTCCAGGTATCAGCAAGACACTAGCAGTTCAAGTGAAGTGCAGCAGTAAGGATCCCAAGCGTTCTGCTAACTAGGCTTCAATGTTTTTTGTGATCGTGTGCCAAAGCAATTTTATTGCGGTTTCAAGCACATGTAGACTTGAGCATTTTCATTCTTGAGATTTTCCCTTTAGCATGTTGATTAGGTGCTGAAAATAAATAAAATTTGAAATTTTCTTCTGAGAAGTCTGCAGAAAATCATGTTGATGAATGTTTAAATTTTCAATGGCTGCAGAAAGGCAGAAAATTATACTATGTGTGAATAAACATTACAGAACAAACATTGAATATGGCCAGTATTGTCATTCGTAGATAATGCTAAGGACTCATACAAGATGAGCACCTATACTTCTCAATACATATTGGCCTGTGGCCTTGGACTCTAAAGGGCATCTAAAATTCAACCTACAGCAAGTGGAATATCCACAGCTATAAGACCCCAACTCCATGTATAAACCCAAACCCAAATCAGTCTAAACCCAACAAAATTAGACTATTCATTGAAAAAAAGATTGCAAGAGAAATTTAAGTGCCTCTCTCTCTTTTCTTCTTTGTTGTGATCCACTCCTAAAAAAATATAAAGTTAGAAGAAATAAATAGATGTTTTTTGTGTTATTTTCTATTATGATTTGTTTATGAAAAAAAGAGAAAGGAGATTAGGTTTTTGTTATGATTTTGATAATTGAATAATTTGGGAGTTTAAATTGATATATTTGGGTGTTAGTTGGATTAAAATTGACTGATTTGATATTTGAATTATAAGCTTGTTGAAGAATAAAAAGTTTATTTTAGAGATCTGCAATTTTGAAAATTGGCATATTAGGAATTTTGGGAATCCTAATCAACTGGTCTGTCTAATTTGCTTGTTGTTGTCAATCAACCAATTAGTCTAAATTGGCTAACTGGTTGGCCAGTAATAGTGGTCAACTGGTTGACTTGATAATAGAGTTTTATTTGATTTGTTAAGCTCGATCAAATTGGATCATGTTTAAAATCAATCATGTGAAATAGCTTGGCTTTATATTTCTATTTTGATCTTTAAATTTAGAATTTTAGTCTTTTATGTTAATTTACTTCAAGTTGTTTTTTAGTATTTTTCATTTTCGTTAGAGGTTCTACTAACATTTTTTCTAATGATCTTTAGTAGTCTTTGATTTTGCATCCATTATCTTTTATTTTTATTTTTTAGATAATGAAATTATCTTTAATATGCATGTAAGATAAATAAATATGTATATTGATTATATGATGAGCACAACTAGTTAATTTATTAAATATTTATATATATTGCTTTATTTTTAAGTACTTATCCATTTTTAAATTTGCACTCGTATTTGATTGAATCAAATTATATTCGATATGGTATATATTAATTTGATAATTATGTGAGTATTTATTATGTTTTGATATCGTATAATTATCAATAATTTCATGCTAATAAAAAATAGTTAATCTATGTACATATAATATTTTATATACCTAATTGGTGAGATAAATATCGGTCTGTGGCCACTAATCCTTCTATAGTGGTTATTTTCAAATGTCATCTAATTTTTATTACGTATTTCACTACTTTATAATAATATGTTTAATATGTATATTTATATTGAGATATATTAACTTGCAAACTATTAATATACAAGATATATGTTAAATGGTATTTTCTTAATGAATTCGTTGAGCTCATTTCTTTTTTTTAATATTATTTCAAGTTTTTAGTATTCATTAGCAGATAGAGTTTGTTGAGTATTTCTACTTTTCAATTTTGGTTAGTATATCTTTTTTATTCTATGAGGCTTTTTTTTATTTTTAATTAATTATCTTAAATGTATTATTATTATCTTGTTTTAATTAAATTTGAATTTTAATAATATAATAAGTATTATGAATTATTTGTTTTGTTTTGTTTTATCTTATGATGAGAATTTTTAAAATATTATTTTATTTTATTAATTTTAAATAATATAATATTTTGAAAGATATTAAAACACTATAAAATTTTTATATAATTTATTTTATGATATATATATATATATATTTGGAGACTTGACAAATCTTGCGTGCCTTTCCAATAGCACTCCTGGTCATGAGATTCACTTTTTGAAAACAGCATGTTATAAATTTGAAGTTACAAACATTTCTCAATTGAAATTTTGCTTTTACAAGTAGAATTATTTTATTTTAATTTTTCTAGATAAAGTTTTATTTTCAATGCAAATAGTTTTTTACACACACAATTACGGATGAAGATCAGAAATGCTTTGTAAATTCAGATGCAAAGCTATTTTTTTGAAAAATAATTAGTATACAGGAAGGATATTTTGGAAATATATGTGGTTAGATTTTATTTAAGTATATAAACGTAATTATTAGTATTATTTAAGTATATAAACGGTGAAGCTCGGAGCTAGAGTGTGGTTAGATTTTATTTAAGTATATAAACGTAATTATTAGTATTATTTTTCAGCCATATATGTGTCTGTCAAATAATTAATATACAGGAAGGATATTTTGGAAATATATGTTAAAATATAACTCAAAATTCTCTCGTTTCCATAAAGCAAAGTTATTAAACTTTGAGAAAGTGTATAATTCCATTAAAAATCCAATGAGTTGATATGAATTGATTTAAATTAGTTAAAACATATTATTATAAAAAGAAAATTATTTTTTAAAATCACGCCAAGTTGTAATTAAATCAACTAAATTAATTAGATTAAATCAGATATATTCTAAGCAGATTTTTTGTAAACCCGACCTGAGACCTTAATGTAAATTAATTCGCTAGAATTTGTATGGAATAAAAAACAAAAAGATATCTTCCTTGAAGCTAATTTCATATTCCATTTATTCTTACCTTTTCGGAGTACTTCATCATATTCCATAAATTTCTTCTCACTTGCCTGCTGGTCTATAATTGCTGGTTAAAGTAGGTTACATCAGAAAAACAAAAACGATAGTAATCATCCTCGCTCGTTTCCAGCAACAGATCACTAGAAGACAAAGAATTGCATTGCTCTTGCTCGTAGCATCTCTTTAGTCTCTCTATTTCTCTCTTATAATACATCGTGAATTGTTGTTTGCTACAAGGAAACCAAACTATTTAATTACATGATATATGCTTGCATTTTGCAAGTGATTCGCACTTTAAGTGTAAAAGCAGCAAGTAATTAAACTCTCACGTAAAACAACCAAGGACTGCATGCCCCAAGTGTTAATTGCTGTGCTCCAGAGTGCAGCAGCTCATCTTGAATGTCTCAACCATGCGTGTCAATGTATCCCTAGATTTACAGTGCAAGCAACAAAAGGATTCCCATGTAAAACAACCAACGACTGTAACTCCAAGGTTGTTAAATGCCCTTCAGAAGCTCCTCCTGAATGTCTCGACCATGCAAGCCATAGACGTTCACCAAGTATTTATTGAAGAATAAATATTCAAGTGACTCGACAGGTTTCGAAGGATGACTTGCATGCTTTCCATTGGCAGGTTAGCAATCTATCGTAGGGGGTAGATTATTTTTTATTTGAAAGAAGATAGATTCAAAAGGCAGCGTTGATTTCTTCTTGTGAGTATATTAGTTAAATGAATGGTTTGTGTAAAACTAGTTTACAAAGAAATTTAATCCCTCCATATGAAAACTGGACTGAAGATAATTTTCTGAAAAGAGATAAACAGGAAACTTGAGTTTTCTGAAGATAATTTTCTCGATTGTCACTTAGATCCTCAATCTAGTTATTTAAATTTAAAACCCAAACACCAAAACTCTTAGAAATTAAAACGATTCATTATTTTATTTTTTTTCAAAAAATTAAGAAAAGGCCAACACAACATGCTGGAGTACCATTTTCCATATGGAAACACGAAATGGATAAAATTAGATATGTTCAGGTGTTGGGAGCTACTTTCTGAGGATTTTATATCTATCATCCTACTCAAAAAGGTTAGTGTTAAAGCTGTGGTAATGGTGACAAGGGAGAAAGCCATCTGCCTCTAATTAGGTTTACATCAAGGAAGATAGCGTTGTTTGTATAACGTGAAGGTGTAACTTCTTCACACGCTGAGAGCGTATAACCTACATTTGCCTTGTGCAAATGAAGAAGCTAGTGCAGTTCTGGGGATTTTAACTTCGATGACAAAAACAAAGACCAAAACTGGTATTGACAGATGTTACGTCATGCTTTGAAGCATGGGTGGGTTTATGACATGCATGGATCATGTTAGGGATTAGATGGTTATTTACCTCATCCTAATGCATGGGAATTTCATGCAACTTACGGATTGGCCGCGAATATCAGCTCCAAAACTCTCGTTGTTTGTGAGGGTTTTTGGTGGTGATAAACGCAGGCCAGCCTTGTCTAGTAGTAAGGAAGTTCAGGCACAGGTTGCTACTTCAACCAACCACGATGTACAAGAGTGACATGCAGATTCAGAATTCGATATCCTCTCTCCCTCTACTGTTAAAATCATAGAGCGCTGGAGACTGAACCCTCAGACATAAACGGACAGTGCATGGACAAAGTAAACAGAACGGTGAGAATGGATGGGGTACCTGACTACAATATAAGATGAAAGAATCACGAGAGGCCACAGCCATCAAAAATGCACTTTGTTATTTGTTTTGGTTTGATTTCACCTCCCGTTTCTTGCATAACAAAAAAGAGTTTTTGAATTTGATAATATAACCTACAAAATACATTTCAAAACAAAAAAAATGCAAGAAGTAAAATAAAACAACAAAATTACGAAAAAGGGGAGGGGGGTAGAAATATTTCAATGTTTATTTTGCCATTCCCACCATTACTTGAAATACATGTATATTTCATTCTATCGGACAAGCAAGTTAAGTAGAAAAAAATTGAAATTTTTCTATTTATTTACAAGAATTAGCAACTGAACACGCCTCCACATGTTCCTTCTTTACAGCATGAAAATGCAGCAGCAACCAACCTGAAAAATTTAACCCGCAAAATTTAAGGAACCAACGACATCCTGCCAATGAAGTACCAATAAAATAATTTCATAATCGTAAATATCAGAGGAGAAGGCGTCTTCGATGAGCTGCATGTACAGAGAGTTTAGAAAACAAATGGGTGAGCTATCCAGGCATACATTCTATCCAGCTCCAATAACAAAAATTTGCCAAGAGCCTCCACAGGAATTTATGACCTGACCTTGATGACATAGCTTAAAGAAGCACCAAAAAGAAGCCTTGTAATCTCAAATGCACCCCGGGAAAAAGTCTGGGATTCTTGTGATGTAAATATACAGAGATTAGATCACCTACTCAAAAATACTCAAGACAGATCAAAAGATCCCTGCCCTTCACTGATTGCGTACAGCAATTTCTTGTACATAACTTCCTGTTTAAAGCACAACTATAGTAAGCACCAGAAGATGTAAAAATTCCCAGACATTAGCCATGATACCACTGAGAAATATAGCATAGTTTGCATGATAAGAAAAAATTTGTGAAATCCATTTTGATAACCAAATACAGTACCTTGGTCGAGTAAGGAGGAAGCTTTAGGTAATTAGCACAAGTCATGACACTAGGCAAGTCATCATCAGCTGATTCTGAAGGTCCAGTTCCATTTGGCATTGCATTCCCTGCAGATGAAGAATGCTGCATCCAGAAATGCAATTGTTATAGGCAGCTACAGAAAATAAAAGATAGCTTTGACAGCTAAGACATAGAGATGACAATCTTGCTGAAATAAAAGACAACAAACTTAACCATAAAATTTACAGGAAGATGCCATTTAAAAATACATGACAAACTACCATGTGTTGCTGCCCCGTGAAACAATACCTGTGCATCATCCCCCACCCAAAAAGAAAAACATGAAACCCACACTGCCCAATAGCTATTCCACATGCTTAAGCAAGTAACTAGGAAAACATTAGAATTTCATTTACAACACAGCTCATAGTTTATAAATACATATGAAATGGGAATTTTTTAAGACTAACACCAGACAATTCAATGCGCAGAAAAAAAAAAACACAACCAGGGATGATCATCTGATATATCTTACCCAACTTTGAAGGTTGAAAATTTATTCTTTCTATTGATCAAGCATTCTATTTTTGCAATTTATAGTATCAATTACCAATTGTAATTCAAGGAGCATGCATAATTCCACTTCATAGGAGAAGGGGGACACAAACAAGAACCTCCAATCAATAACAGTACCCTTTGTTTTTCTTGTGCAAACAAGAAGCACCTCAAATCAATTACAGTACCATACGCATGACTCCATGCATTTTTTTTTCTTGCTCAGGCCATCATGATCACTATTGCAAAGTACATCATAGTATAAGATTTCACATATCTGTGCACTTGATTTATTTCAACACATGATTTTACAATTCATCTTATGATTGTATTTTATCGAAATCCTAGTTGAAAAGGCATTTTAACAACCTTGCCATGACAGCCTATAGAAGCTCATATATGACTGGTGACATGCAAGCACTACTAAAATGTAACGCACATTCAGCATAGCATGCCCCGAATAGAACATTAAATTGCAACAGATACACAGCTTCAAGGCCATACCTTTCTCACAATGGTTAATTTTGGGTTTAGGACAGCCAGACCTCCAGGTGGTAGCCTGGGTGCCCCAGTAACAAACTGGCAGAATGCACGCTGCTGATCCGGTGTGAACTCTCCCATAATCTCAAGCAGCTATAAACATCGCAACCCCAGCAACAAAACAATCAGATAAGATTAAAAACACAAAGATGCATATTCTCCAAAACATGATCCTCAAAAATTGAAGTAAAAGACATACGTTAACAATGGCTGGACTCTTGGCAGTGTATCCATGATCAAATTTTATATGATCAACAAGTGTATCAGGCTGCATCAGTCAAAGCATCCAATAAATAATACAGAAAACAAGTTCCAGTCTCATAATGCATAAATGGCTGAAAGAGATAGAGTTACCTCCCACAACTCTCTGCGACCGCAAAGCAAATAATCCAATTCTTGTGGCGTGAATATTTGCAATGAGGAGATGTCAAAAACCTAATTGTTAAGCAGAACAGGAATTATTGGAACTCAAAACATAAGAAAAAAAGAATGTGACATCCAGAAATCAAGGCAGTTGTAATAGATTTAGGTAACATTGATACATAAACAGCAGATGAATTAAGTATAAATAGCAGGCATCAATCAAATATATAATGCAGGAAACGCCATCAAGCTTCAAATTTATACAAGTTAATTAAACATCTCAGGCATAAAATTCTCTTTTAATAATTACTGAATTAGTAAGAAACAGATGAAACTGAACCTGATTGAACCCGTCTCTAAATGCTTCCACTTGTCGCATAATCCCAGTCTTGACAGTTGCGTCAACTACCAAGGATATGAATTCCTCCAAGTTATTGATATCGACCTGAAGGTTATAACAATATTTGAAGAAAAATAAATCATCAGAATGGAGGGCAGTTTAAGCAAGAAATATTACATCCAAATTCAAAAGGATAATGAAGTTAGGATAGGTTCTCTACAGTTTCATCTCCTGGCTTCAAAATGTAGTCTGGATAACCCGGAAGAGTAAAATCCAAGCAGAGATCTTCTACCGGGGTCCCACGAAAATGTAAATCAGCAATGGCTTCGCGATCACTCCCTATTGATTCTAAATAATGTTTCCGACAAACAAGGGCATGCAGTTCTTGTAAAGTCTTCCCAAATTCAGCATCAAACGAAAGAATATCATACAGATCAAGTTCCTGCAATTAACAAGAGGATATATATTTCAACCAACAGACATCACTGGAGGGACAATAAAATCTAGCTAATGTGCAGTAAAATGAAATGGTTCAATAGCCTACTTGACCAAGCACAAGCTTATAAAATGCCATCGAAAGAGGTAGGTCCAAAAGCCGTCCATCTTGAAGAGCTTTGGCCATCACCCGTCCAACCAGCCGGAAATACTCCATGGTCTTATATATTTGGCTCCCCTCAGAAGCACTAGCAGTTGGTGGCCAAGGATGAGGGAACAAACCAAGTGGAGTCTGGACAAGATCTGCAGCAACAGCTTTTCCATTTATGTCATCATCTCCATCAATTTCCATTGAAGGTTTCTCTGCTGCTGAATTTGACCTCCACATTCCAAGAGTGACTTTCTGAAGATCGTGACTCAAAAGTGTGTAGAACTCTAAGGTAGGACCCAACCCTGTGCCAACCTCCCCAAAATATTCTACTTCAAGCACAGCCTTCTGGCTAGAATACATCTCCATTACTTTTGCAGCAGAATCCAAAATACGGTTTCGGGACACACGAACTTTCTGGCGTTGTAATCTTCCAACCCTCACCTCTCTTTCATTCGCTGATCCATGACCATCAGCCCCCTGCTGCTGCTGAAGGCGATACAAAGCACGGGATAATCCAAAAGCGGTTGAATAGAAGTATTGTCGCCGGGTCTCAAAAGGGAACAGGAATGGGCATGCTTTTGTTAATTGATAACACCATGACGGAAGGCTCCCACTGCACAGAGCAAGGGCATCTTGAATTTGTCGAGCTAATTTAGGTGTGAGCTTGCTATTTATGAATTCTTCAGCAGGAACCCTGACACCAGTAGCAGTCATCAACTCATCCAAGCTTGAGATCTTTCCCTCAGAAAAGTTGTCAGAAACTAGTTGAATTCTCAGGCGAGGAGCAAGCTGGTTCAAACCCTCAAGTATACGTAGTAGAGCCAATATATTATAAGTAGGATTAGATTTTTCCAAATCACAAGGAAGTTCCGCTTGCAAGATGCTATCTAAAAGTGACATGTGGTGCACTTGGGTGTCTGAGTTTGAATTGGAAGAACCACCTTTGATAGACTTTGATGCACTAGAACTTGGGCCCCCAACAGAAGCCCTATCAGCTTGGCCATCTGCCCTTTGATATGTAAGGGTATATATATCACTCCAAAGCCTGCTCCCATCACTGGAGATAAAATCCCTGCCACCGTACCTGTCTTCGTCATCCTCTTCCAGGACAGGTTGTCGCTGGATGGCCTGATAGATTGTCAAATGCCTATTTAGTTGCTTCCCACCAGCAGTAAAGATTAACTTTGGAGGGTCACTGGAGCTACCGAACAAGGGACGTCCTTGTCGATCTCTTCCTCCCCTGATGCCTCTGCCATTAGCAGATCCAAGCCCAGCCATGGCGGCGGCGGCAAATGACATAGCTCCCCTAGATCCATAAGAGCTACCACTCCTAAAATCAGTGGAATCTGAGCCCTTAACAGCAACAGCCCTGCTACTAGAACCAGAAGCAGGATTGCTTTGGCTGTCACTTGCTGGTGGTGCAACATTGCTATCCTCTGATGGAGCACCCAGTTTCACATCATGTACCTTTTCAGGCATGCAAACAGGAAGAGAATCATCTCTTAACACCTGGGGGAGAGAGGTATTAATGAAACTATAAAGTGGTGAAACTTTAATATGGGCCTTATTGCAATTTAACTCTCTGCCAAGAACCAAAACAATAAATTACGGTTGTTGGACAGCGAACAACAGATTGAGTTTGCAAAAAGCAGTATTTGAGGAAAAAAAACTGATTTCCAGTAGTTCCGTAGCCTTTGCAACTCCATGTTTTGAAAACTCAAAAATACATTTTTCATTGCTTTTCCAAGACCATGGTTGTGAAAGCAAAATCCAAAAAGGAGCAGTAATCAGACAAATGCTAAGCATACATAAGGAATTTATAATATATAAATTATGTAATTAACAAAAGAGAGGAAGCAATCAGAGCACATACATCTTCATGGTCGTCGTCGTCATCATCAGAGATGTCATCATCTTCAATCACCAATGCATCATCAATCTCAACAGGAGATATATCCAATTCCTCATCCTGAAAAAAAATTCAAAGAGTTAACTCAAAAGCAACACATTCAAGATACTAAATATATGATGTGTCTTGTATGCACTAGTTTCAATTGATTAGTGGGTTAAGAAATGAGCTGCATTCAAATAAGTCCAGTTTTCTTCAGAAAAGGTTACCAAAAACTTCTCGCAAGACTTGATTGATATGAACTGCAATCCACATACAAATGCAGCAAGTTCCATACCAAGGAATGAACCTCTAAAGACTCCTAAAGTCCTGTACTTTCATTACCAGAACTTATGAAAAAGTTGAACTGATTTTAAACTAGTTTTAGTTACTTGGGAGGTTCATTGAACTAGTTTATTCAGCAAAGATTAGTAAATATTAGATAGCAGTGCAACAAAGATGGCTGACATCCTCACAGAAAAAGATTTTTAAAATTCCAATGGTTTTGATATTGTGAGTTAAGACTTACGAACAATTTAATCATGGTATCCTTGAACAACACCATACCTCAGAACTAGAATCCCCATTCACTGGTTTCATTTGTGCATCTTTATCAATGGCTGCTCTTCTTCGAGCAGCATTTCTAGTTTGAGGTCCTTTTGTCTCCTCCAGGGGTGGTTTGAAAACAGCTTTGCCCTTTCCCTTTGATGTGCTTGTACTTGTGCATTTATCTGGCATCGGTTCCTTTCTAGCTGAATCTCCTATATTAACAGATGATCTGGATCTTGAAGAATGACGACGAGTAGCGGAAGCAGGGATAGAGGTCGACGGAGATGATGCACCAGCTCCAGGCTGTGCAGTCCCAGATTCAGAGTTTCCTGCAGATGCTGATGCCTTGTGACCAGTTTCACTTCGCTGCACTCGCGGCCAAAGAAATTCTTCTACAGCAGCTAAACTTGCTAATGGATCAATAAGTACAACATTGGAAGAGTAATCACGGAGAGTCTTTTCTCCTTGGGCCCGACAGAGACGCAACTTAAAAGGTTGAGATAGTGCACTTAATCCAGAAGACAGGCGTGCACCTCCACTAGATGACCTAGAAGAATGGCTCAGAACAACAGGAAAACGCTCCAAGGATGACAAAGCATTTTGAAGCTTCTGAACTAAGACTGCCATGGGTGCCGCACCCCCTTCATCAATGCTGGAAGGAAGGGCCAGAATAGCAAATGACTTGAATCTTCTAAGTGCTTGTTGCCGAAGCTTTGGCAGGTTAGCTTCTGAAATTTTCTCCTTAGTAGAATAGCCACAAGCAAAATAATTCAGCAAGGTTGCCACAACACCACTGCCAATAAACTCAAAAGTGGATACACCATCCCCTTTGCCAAGCTCTGCTAGCATCTCGGATATCACCCCAATCAAGTACTCTTCCTTATCTGTGGAGCTGTCAGTAAGACGAGATGCAGAAGCCTTTGATTTTCCCTTTGCTTTAGTCTTTTGGTCATCAACACCAGCATTCAACTTTGTGCAGAGATTCTTCAAGTGTAAAAGGTCATCAGTAACCCCATCTTCGGCAGCCCCGGGATCTGAGGGGAAGTACTTATCTCTGAAATCTTTAGCACATGCACTGACTGCCATTCGCAAATTTGAATTGACCATTGGGATTTCTATAGAACTTGGAGGCGAGCCAGCATTTGCAGAAATAGGATTTTTGGATTCTTCAGATGAATTTGCTTCAGGATTTGAGCTCCCACTGCGACGTTTGTAACGCCTGGAACGTGATGAAATTCCAGGAACAGACTCATTATCCTTTTCAGCAGAAGAACCATGGGCAGGAGCAGTATTTGGGTTTCCAGCTAAGATAAGTTGATCTACAGCATAAACCACACCTTCTCTGACAAAAATCTTGGAGAAAGTCCCAGGAAGTTTTTCCATAAGAATCTCGGCTACTTGAAGGGCAGGAACCAAGACATGTGGATCTTTCCATGCTAACACCCCAGCTAGGAAACTAGACGAACAAATAACACAGTTAAATACTCAAATGACTAAACATTACAGGTGTATATCAAATGAACAAGCACAGACTAAAGTTGCTTTACCTTGATATGTTTGTTATGCTAAGTAGAGACTGAATCATCTCTGCACTGCTGAAGTGCATCAACTTCCCAATAACTGAGAGACACTTATGGCGAACAGGACTGTTGACACTGGAACCATAAATCTGCTTATCAAAGCAGATGATGCCATTATTATCAACTTCAGTGAACAAAAAACAGAATCTAGCAATTTAGACACTGCAAAGTCCACTTAAAAACTGACCTGTATCAGAACAGGAAGAAGGTCCATTCCAAATTGCTGCAGAAGCTCTGGTTGATCATTTAATAATTTCTCACGAGCTGAGACCTCAGGAACATTTCCATTGATATCATCTTGTTTCCCAGAACTACAGGAAGGAGACTTCTTCACAACAGCTCCTTTGACCAACATACTAGAGCTGGTAGGGAGAGAGATAGTTCCTTGAGGAAGCGGAGGAAGAAGCTCATTTGCCAGATTGACAATCTCAAAAATCTATAACACACAGTGAAAGAAAATTTTACAACTCATAAAATGAAGCTGCAACTTGGTTCTGAGACTGTTAAATACACCATTAAATAATTAGACATATATTTTCAAATACTTAAAGAACTACAAGATGAAAAGAATGTAATAGCACCACAGGACAGAATAAGAAGAAAAGGTAGGTACCTGATCTGCTGGTCGACTTAGAGCAGGAGGAACAGGGGAGTTAGCAGAAACCCCAGAACCTGATAGTATCTCTTTAAGAATGCCACTGACACCAAGAAGAAGTAATGTTTTGGCTCCTAAAGGAGACCCACTTGCACAGGTGGATAGCAGTCGAATTAAACCCTGAATGCCTTGCATCAGAAAAACAGCCTCCAAATACATGATGCGAAACTAAATGGGCAACACAAGAAATTTTTTACCGTATATGTTGGAGTGCTGAGAGAAGCCTGTCCGCCGCCAGAACTGCTAGTGGAAATGAGAGAGGCAGCTTGCGTGACAAGTCCATGATTACACAGTTCATCTAATTTGTCTGGAGATGAGGCAAAGGCTTCAGCAATCCTTGTCAAACAAACAGAAGCATGTTCCAAAACCTACAAGCATTGCAAATTGCATCAGATGCAGAAGAAAGTAGAAGGTGGTGAATTAGCTGCAACTTTGGTATAAAACAGTAAGACTACCTTGGCATCATGGTACTGAAGAAGGTTGGTAAGCAGAGGAACTGCTTCCATCACAAAGTCAGCTGCATCTGAAGGAAGTTTCTTGCACATATTTGCAGCAGTAGATAATGCTACTCGCTGAAAACATAACAATGATCAAAAGAGCCTCAATAAGAATGCAAACTAGTCCACAATGTTATAGCATCTCAACATGCCTAGTTAACTAAAAAAAGATAGTAGCGAATTGACTACCTGAACTCCAGTAGAAAAAAAATCAAGATAAGAAAGCACTGCCATAAGAGCACCGGCACGCAGACATGCAGTTGGGTGCTCTTGAGATATCTTCTTTAGAGCTTGCAGAGACTGCAACATTACAACAGAAGTAGCAGTAAATTTCACTAATAAACTAGCAAAAACCAGCTGATTGCAGTCCATCTGAATAGCATCACAATGCATACAGAAAGAGTGCAACTTTACTGCTCACTAAAAGCATGGTACAGGTGTAGCTAATCAAACATAAAATCCCAGATGATTTAATCCATTGAATACACTCATAAGCCATCGATGTTGAATGCTATATAAGGGGAAAAACACTTACCATGAATCCCAAATAATCAGCCCATTTAATGCATTCGTGGCCAATCCATTTACTAGCAGGTATAAGAAAAATAAAGCTGGGGCATTGAAAAACTAACCTGTTCGGCAAGGTCCATGTACTCAATAGTAATCAACCTTGCAACAAAACACGAAACAGCGCCATAATGAACAACAGCAGCACAAGACGAAGGCAAGACATCACACAAATGCGTAATCGCCCTAGCAGCAAGCAGCATGATATCAGGATTACTCTCATTATTCAACAACCCAACAAGAACCGGAACAAAGGAATCCACAGAAAAAGTACTCAGACTCTCTTCAGTCCCGATAGAAAGCATGTCACAAAGCTGCGTTAAAGCTTCCACTTGCTTCCCTTCTTCTCCATCCGCCCTTAACCCAGACAAAATCTTCTTCAATCTCCCTGATTGATGCGAGCTTGAACCTGAACCCATCACTGGAGAAGGCAGTAAATCATCAAGACCGGCGCCCAACTTCCTCAACAAACCCTGTAAAGCACTACTAGCTGAAGTCAAATTCTGATGGAAAGCACCAATTCCACCGCCTTCGCTGTCATCATCATCGTCATCATCGACATTTGGGTTGTTGTTGTCATTTCCAGAATCCAAATTATTACTGATTTCCCTATTTTCACGTGAAACCCTAACTTCATGTTCTTTCTCTTTGCCTTTCTCCGATTCACTATTGCTATTATTGTTCCTATTCTGACGCGAGCGAGAAGAAGAAGACGATTCAACAGGTGTGGAATCCATGGGGAGAGGGTGAGCACGAGTGGAGCGAGAGCGGGTGGCGGTGGCGGTTGTTGTCGTTGCTGTTGCGGTGGCAGCGTTGGTGCGGGGTCGTTTGTTGGAGCGAGTAGTGGTACCGGTGGTGTTGGTGGCGGCAGATGAGGAGGCCTCCGCCCGTTTTCGGCTACGAGTTTCCATACAAGAACTAAACCTCCAGAATTACATCCGTCATCGCGCAATCACGCGCCACCGGATCGCGTAGTAATGATAAGGACTAGATGCATCAGATTGAAAACCCTAGAAATTTCGGGAATTTGGAAAATTTTGATCGAGAGAGAGAGAGAGTGAGAGATAGGGAAGGAGAGAAGAAGTATTGGGGATGGAGAGAAACCCTAAAAACACAACGAGTAAAGAGGAAATAAGGAGTGAGGTAGACGACTTTTATATGTGTTTGTTGGGAAATGATTAAAAAAAATCAAAATAAACTACGTTGTAGAGGGATTGTATTTGTTCCATCGTATGTTCCTTTGCCGTTAAGGGTTTTTTTTTTTTTTTCCCTGCGTTTATCGTTGTGCGAGTAATACTTCGGGACCAACATTTCTGTAATGTTAATAGATGACAAGGCTCTTATATTCGAGATTAACTTTCATGAAATCAATGAAAAACAATCTCTTTTTATTTTCATCAAGTCCAAGTCTCAATCTTTCTTGGAACACAGGGCTACGTTGTTCTTTTATAAACAATTTTCATTGAATAAAATATATTGTCAGGTAAAATATATTACATGTACCAAATAGAGTTAATGAAAATAATATTAGTAAATAAATCACGAAATATTTTATGTTTTTAGTTTGTGTAGTGGTTGTTTAGCTTGACAAATCATATCTTAATAGGACTGCGTGCTTGAGTTTCACTGCTAATTTGTAAAATAAATCCTTATAATTATAAACTAATACTTAATAAATAATAAAAATTAAAAGTATAACAGAGTTAATATTTCATTATAGAAAAAAAAAAGTTATGTTAGTGATGATAAATTTAGAGACTGAACAAAATAATTCGTAGCAATGTATAGTGTTTTATATGAAAATATACAGTGCTTTCACTATATAATTTAATTTTTCTGTTAATAAATGGTAAAAAAATTATAAAACTAAATTTTTTACTGACTTAGTATTAAAAAAACTAACAAAAATACTTTTCAAAGGTGAAAAACTCGTGAGGAAACACATTGCAGTAATTAATAATATTTTGTGAGGAAAAGTACAGTATTTTCTTGAATAAAATTAACAAAAATAATTTAAAAAAAAATCATAAAAAAACCATTTAAACAAATATTATAGCAATTTATGGCATGTTGTGAGAAAACTACAACGTTTTTCCCTGTATGAATTAATTTTATTGTAATCATAATTTTTAACCAACTTAATATTAAAAAAAAATTGACAAAAATAATCTCATAAAAAATTATATGAAGAAACATTGTAATAATCCAGAGTGTCTAAAAAAAATTACAAAGTTGAATTTTTAATAAGCTTGGTATTAAAAAAATAAAATTGATTGGGATAATTTAAAAAAAATAACAAAAAAATTATGTTGGAAACACTGTATCAATTCACAATATTTTTTGTAATGAAATTTACAATACTTCCCCTCGTTATCTAGCTTTATTTGTAATAACTTGTAACTGTATTTTTCAACCAGTTTAATATTACAAAAACAACATTGATAAAAATATTTTTTAAAAAATCATAAGAAAAAAAACATGTCAAGAAACACTGTGGCAATTCAGAGTGTTTTATAAGGAAATATAAAATGTTTTCTCTATATGATTAAGTTTTATTACAAAATTAAATTCTAACAGGCTTAGTATTGAAAAAATAAAATTAATAAATATAATTTAAAAAAAATATTATAAAAAAATACAAAAGAAATTGGAAAAAAAACATGTAAAAAAAAACACCGTGACAATTCACAATAATTTGCAAAGAAAGTTATGGTATTTTTTCTACATATTATAATTGTAATTTTTAACCAACTGAATATTAAAAAAAAATTAAAAAGAAAATTTCTAAGAAAATCATCAAAAAATAAAAATAAAATAAAAATCACATGGAGAAACATTGTAGTTATCAATAATATTTTTTAAAAAATTTATAAAACTAAATTTTCAATTAACTTAATATTAAAAAAATAAAATCAATAAAAATAATTTTACAAGATAAAAGAATAAATTAAAAAGCGATGTAAGAAAACACTGTAGTCATTTACAGTATTTTAAATAAAAAATTATAAAATAAATTTTTTAATTGGTTTAATATTAAAAAAATAAAATCAATAAAAATATTTTTTTTTTAAAAAAAAAAGAGGAATGCATTGTTAATGGTTGCTGTGATGCATGGTGCATTAGCTAGATGTAAATAATAAATCACCGTATTATTTAACTTATTACTCAATATACATAGACACATGTAAAACAAAATCAAACTCGAAATTTCAATAAATTAGAAGTAATATTGCTGTGCAATCCAAATTTTTTAAACCAAAAATTCATGTGCTTGTTCCTGGCACAATTTTTTCTTCCTTGGTTTTATTTATTATGGATACCTTTCAGCTTGAATCACACGTTTATAGTCTAAAATTGTAATAGTGATAGTTCAAAGTATTGTTTACTTTGAAATATATTATTTTTTTTAAAAAAAATATTTTTAATATCAATTTATCAAGATAATTTAAATACATAAAAAAAATATTTTAAATAAAAAAAATACAATTTTAAAAAACATGTTTCTGTGTCGTCTTTCCAAATATACTTTTAGTTGGTGAGAGTGGACAGAACGAGGGGATTTACACACAGGCAGGTAACCTTTTTTTGTGTTTGGTAATTTAGTAATTATTATCTTTTGAAGTGTTTTTTTGGTTAAAAATATATATTAAAATATTATTTTATAGAAAATAATTATTTTTCACATAACACTTAAAAAAAACTAAAAGAATTAATTAAAAAATATCTCAATAGCACGAAAAAAAAAAAACAGGTATATTTGATCTGCAATGCTAGTGAAAGACCTGATTTTGAGGTAGGCCGATGTGTTGTGTGGAGCCGCTGGCTCATTCCTGAAAAGCATTGCGATGTACAGGGACCAGGCTCTTGAATTGCTTAGGGATGAGCCTCCTTTTATGAAGCCCATTTCATGATTCAATGCAGGGTATGGCCTGCCCCAAGCGTTGCCCGTCAGGCAAATAAGTTGGTCTCGCCGTCTTGGTGAAGTTTGTGGTCTCGAGGCTAGTTCGGTTTTATGTAGAAAATAGGTATTGAAAAATTTAGAGTTAGACATGTTTATTTTTATATTTTAATAAAAAATTTTATTTTTATTTATTATAAATTAATATTTTTTTGATATTTTTAAATTATTCTAACATGTTAATATCAAAAATATTTTTAAAAAATAAAAAAAATATTATTTTGATATATTTTAAAATAAAAAACACTTTAAAAAATAAGCACAAACACATTAAAAAACAAGCTAGTTCCTATAGATATACTTGTTGACTCTGGATATACTACTTGATGACTTTGGTGATCATGTAATTAAATCACAATAAATTTATTTGGTATATTTAATATAAAAAAAACATCAGCATTACCAATAAATAATTACTGCTCAACCGTGAGGAATTTTTACTATAAATTTTTAACTTTTTAACTATTTATTATTATGAAAAAATTTATATTTTTTTAATTTGATGTTTAGACTTGTTTATGTGCAGTTTAATTTTATCTAAAAAACAATTGATTTTGAATTCTTATTAAAAAAACAAGATTAAAAGATAGAGGACCAGAATGAAAAATACGAAAAGCATGAGCGGCATGTCATGAATTTTAAAAAATTACACTTTGGTCCTTGATCTTGAACAATCATGCAAATTATATAATTTTAGTCCATCAAAATTGTTTTAGTTTTATTTCGATATAATAGTTTATTTTTGTTGTTTGTGGTTCCTAACCAGGAGAAAAGATAGAGATCGTGAAATTTCAGTGGTGTAGATAAAAATATATCATTGACATTGATTTAAATTATCGGAATAATGGATATTTATATCATATTATTGTATTAAACAAGGGGAGTTCATGTTATATGTGTTGCACCTTAAAATTCCATAAAAAAACACATATGGACTTGAGTTGATTTTTTATTTTAGGTTGATTTTGATTTTTTACACCTTTTTTATTTTTATTTCTTGAAGTCAATGATAGATTTATTATAGTTTTCAAGGTATTTTAGGTTAAAATCAGGTTGAAAAAAAATTTATATATAAAAATAACAAAAATAAATAACTTATGGTTTATTTTCTTTCAGCAAAAATGATGGACGACATGTTGTCTGTCTAAATACAATTTTTTTTAAAAAAAATCCAGTCGTGCAGCCTTGCACCCAAGTAAAATGAGTTATAGTGGGCTGCCTTGGCTTGCTAGACTTAATAATACCTAACTTTTTTTTTATTTTTTTTTATTTTAATTGTCTGTTTATTTATCTATTATATTTATATTAATATTCCTCTTCTCTCTTGCTTTGTTTATTGAGTTTCTTTAAAAAAAGTATAAGTTTTTGGTAGTGTGTTTAATTTTCAAATAGGTTTTTTTAACTCGTGTATCATTTTTTATATATATTTTATATAGATAAATTATGTTTTTCTAAATAAAAAATATTTGTTTTCAAGTGATATATCTAATATGTATAGTCTTATATATTATTCATCATTATCATTTTTGTTTTACTCAATCAATTTAAAATGTTTTTATATTTTGATTGTCGTTTGATTAAATAAACAAGAATTACCAAACATAATCGGGTAAATATTCCATATTGCAATATTAAAGATATTGATTTATATTTATTTCTCGGGTTTTGAAGTTTGTTTTTAGGTGTTATTGATTATTTTTTATTTATTTATCAGGACACGTATTTTTTAGTTTATTTAATTACATGTGTATACAAACTTTTTTATTTTTTTAAATTTTTTATACCATAAAAATATATTAAAAAACCTTTTTATATATTTTTTTTATAAAAATAAAAATATTTAACATAATGTGATAGAGTTTAAGTTACATGACTGGTAAGATACATATAACATGTATAAAAATAAAAAATAATAGAATTTCGAATAAAATTGAAGGAACCAGGAAAATATTCATGGACCCTGGTCTTAAAAAATAGCATGGGAAAACGAATATGAAATCAATGTTAAGGAGTGTAAAAACAAAATAAAAAATCACTTTGGAAAAATTACTAAATACCAACACAAAAACAAATACTTTGACAGCACATTAAAAAAATGACAAAAACTTGCTTTACAGTAAAAAAAAAATACACAGCATGAAAACACCAAAATCAAATTAAAAAACTATTAGATGATTATATTGCATAAATATTCAAGAAATTACTGGAAAAAAATACCAGGGTATTGCAAAAACAACTCCGGAAAAGTGACATCTCGAACCTAGATAATATACTAGGTCACAATATTTCTCTCATCATTGCAAGTATTTAAAGAGTAAATATTAGTCTACATGGTTACTTCCTGTAGTTACTCCTTTAAACAACAATTATACGACAATTGTAAACAAATTTATCTAAACTATGCTGGAAAAATTAATGTTCGACCGACTTGTAACAAAACTTTGTGTGTGTGTGTATACATGTAAAAAAAAGGCTAGACTACCTACACGTGCAGTAAAGCACGTCCAACAACAACGTATCTTTCATTTTCAAAATCAAAAACAACCACCCAGCTTAAAATGCCATGGCAGACGAGGCAAGGAGATGGTTAATTGGAAGTGATACGTAACCAAATGTATGTTATTGGCCCAGGTTTTTTTTAAATAATTTTTTAATGATTTTAATAAAGTAATATTAAAAGTAATAAATACATATTATTTTAATGTATTTTTCATCAAATTTTTTTACAACAATACTATACGTGATATTACCAAGTATGCTTAATAGTATTTTTTATGTGACTAGATTTATTTTCTAAATTTTTTAATTGAAAAAATATTAAATTTATATTTTTTAAATATTTTTTTATTGTTTGAATTTGATAATGGTAATTGTTTTTTAAAAAAATCCTATTACATTTTCAATTCAAAAACATGATGCACGACATTATCAGAAACAGAACCACTGGTTGCTCGAATTATTAGCACCTTTGACTCCATGAAATAAAGGGCCCGTTATCATGTGCCCGGGTTCATGTAACTTAAAAGGGGGAAGGATAACGACAACATAACCGAATAAAGAAAACAAGGACCGGGAAGCTCATCTTCAATAATACGATTTAGTTATTTTCAATGAATTTTTTTATATTTACATAGATGATTTTTTTATTTAATGCTGAATAAGTTTTTTAATCTACACTTTAACTTTTTTATGTAAATAAATATGTTAAAATAGCCAGTATACTCCATTTTTTCTTATAAAAACATTACTACAGGCAACGGCAACAGTAAGTGCAAGTTAAATAACTAATGATTTCTATTGGTGATTATATTGCATGGCTCCCGTAGATAGATATATACCTGTCAACTTTACAAGTTATAAATCCATGTATTCTTCTCACAGCTTTATACTCTCGAGGTACTGTATACGAGTTATAAAGTACAATTTATTAGATATTGTGGTGACCATTTTTTTTAAATGTTTTTTATTTTGAAATGTATATATTTTTTATTTTTAAAAAATTATTTAGATTTTCCAGCATAATAAATTGCCATTGTTGAATGACCAAATAATCAATTAGTTTCTCGAGTCCTTCTTCTTCTTTCTCCTTTTCTTCCTTCTTCTTCTGTTTTCTGTCGAGATTTTTCAAATGTTTCAAGTGACTTCATTATTAAAATTGAAAACAGTACTAAAAGCATGATACGCGTTTAATTGGCTGTACTTTGTAATAGGTTAATAATATTTTTTTCAGATGTAGTTTTTTTAAAAAATATAAAAAATATTTTAAATATAGCAATCATATTAAATTTACAAATCTTGAGTTAACAACCATATCAAATCCAACAATCATAAAACATATAAACATATCTTAATTCAATATATTTCAACAGCTTTTAAAATAAAAAATTAAAAAGATAATATCTTTATAATTCTCTAACATCCGCACAGTATTATTTATAATATAAACATTTTATACATATAATACTACTATAATAATTTTTTTTATATTTTTAAATACAATACAATATATAATCCATGACACGTCAATTCTCATTCCATGTGAGATGAGTTTCAATTTTATATTATAATTTCAATTATTTTTTATAGGTCATAATGAAGTTCAAGGAAAACTATTTACTGGTACATGGTTAGTATTTTTCATGGCTGTGAATATTTTATATTAAAAACTTTTGAAAATCCACTCTTTAATCTTATATTTCAAAACATAACTAGTCACGGAAAAAAAAACAAAAAACAAAAAATGTACCTCGACGTGTATATTTGATGCTTACCTGTTGACTTGCACCAGCCAACTGATAACATGGCTAGCACGAAATGTCTAAAAAAAAAAAAATCCAAGGAGAGAAGAGTCTGGAAATGAAAAAACACCGCAGTCTGGTACCTCGAAACATGCAAGAACGCCCTCTCGCTCAATCGGCATGTCAGAATCGAAAGTTAAGATTGTCTTATGACTCTTATCCTCGAGATCTAAATCTGTGATCAACCCCCGTATCCGATCCCGTTGGACGCAACGGGGCACTGCCAAGTGCCTCGAATCCGAGACAGAGAATAACGTGCTTGGCGAGCCGCCCATCACGTTCCGTTTTCATTTTAATATATAAATCTTTTTCCGTTTTTTGAGAAAAAGTATAAACTATACTTTTAATTTCTCCAGACAAGAGGAACAATCTACTTGAGTACCCATAGTTCAGTATCTTCCAACGTTAACCTTATAGTTTCGCTAGAAGTTAGAGCATGCCCAAATTCTCAAGTAGCCAGCCGTGTAGATTGATGAAGCGTCCGCGTGTGTATCTATATATATATATATATATATATTTAAATAGATTTCTATTTAAATATTTTGACTAGAGAGCGTTAACAATCTTGCCATGATCACTTTTATTCCCAATTCCATTTCAAACAAGACTACCTTCCCCGCGCGAGTGAACATATATTTATTTATTTATTTTTATTTCCCATCTCTTTATTTTTTTCATGTGTTTTTCTATATATTTTTGCTTCAAACTTCTATAATATTATATTGTATTTTTTCTTAAAAAATTAAAAAAAGAACCTTGAAAAAATGCTAGTAATGCCAAGGATGTTTCAAAATCATGCTAAATTACAATGACACATATGCTATACAAAATCATGATTATATTACAATCATGGAAAGATTAACATGTAACAATGCACTGTTTAAAATAAAACACTTCATTTAATAGACAATACTAAGTAATATTATAAATATCCCTAAAACTAGCCAAGAAATAAATATTTTTTTTAATGAAACTACTCAAAATATTTTAAAAAGCCACCCCTTCATTAATTTCCATTAGCTGTTTGCTGGTAAGTAATCATACGGGAACGTTTTGGAAAGTATAGGATTAATAATAGGAAAGTTCAAACTAAAAGAGTTCAGATTGAATACGTTTTGATCTACAAGGACTAAAGAAACTTAGTTTTTCTCCTCTTGTTTCTGTAATCATGCTTGCGCTCTCCGCCACTTCCGAAGTATTCTTTTATCCTCTTGTGTTCTTTTATCATGCTTGCGCTCTCCGCCACTTCCGCAGTATTCTTTACCTTCAAATCAGTCATTTGATTGATAATCATTATTATGCATGGTAATTAGTGTCTGATCCGAGAAATCGAGAAGACGCTTTATGGAAATTTTTTAAATTATCCTTGCAAATTCTCTGATTTAAAATACTCTCGTGAAGAAGATATTTAAGGTCTGTTTGTTTACTAAGAAAAAAATGGGGTTTCTTAGCACAATATCAGGGTTTTGTGGATTTGGTGTTGGAGTTTCCACGGGTCTCACCATCGGTTATTACCTCTTTATCTACTTCCAACCCACCGATGTCAAGGTAAAACGAATTTTTACTATCTCTTAATCTTTTTGCATTTATTGAGGTTGCTGAAATTAATCTGCTTAGATTTTGATTTTTTTTTTAAGGATCCCGAGGTTCGGCCATTGGCAGAGCAAGACTCTGAAACTTTGCAACGGATTCTTCCAGAAATACCGCTATGGGTGAAAAATCCAGACTATGATCGCGTAAGTGAATAGCATTTGTGGATTTAATTTACAAGAACAAACTGCATTTTGTTTTTTTATTAAAGTTGTTTTTGTGTTTGTAGATTGATTGGCTAAACAGGTTTATTCAACTTATGTGGCCTTACCTCGACAAGGTTTGATTTCCATGGCTGGTTCTTGTTTTCTTTTTAGTGATTGTCTTTTTAACTATTTTGGTTCTGTTTTTGTGCAGGCCATTTGTAAGACTGTGAAGAATATTGCGACGCCGATAATTGCTGAGCAGATTCCGAAATACAAAATTGATGCGGTTGAGTTTGAAACTCTTACACTTGGAACCCTACCGCCAACTTTTCACGGTCAGTAGGGAGCTGTTTTTGTAGTTGATAGGACAAGTCTTGAAGATGCATTTAAATGGTTTTATGCGTTGAGTTAGAATAGAAGTTATCTTGCTGTGTCATTCTGTGATGAATCTCTAAGATCATGCAAAGGGAAAAGAGAGTGTGTTTTGAAAATGACTCTAGACTGTATAAACAGGGATTTCTGTCTAACGGGTTTAGACATTTTGGCAGTCGATGTTTAAGACTGTTTTCTAGGTTCTAGGAGAATTCAGTTGTTAACGTTTTGCTGCTGCATAATTTTGTGCACTTGTCACGGGCAGTTATCTTTTTTCTTCATATACTTTCATTTCACAATCTCTTCAAATTCCGAAGGCGCATTCATTAGCTTCCACACTCCATATCAGCATAGAAGTATATTCTCATGCCATTTCGCGGTGAATCTTTAAAATTTTGTAAGGGAGAAGGAAACTGTGCTTTGAAATGGCTTTAGAATATTTAGAGAGGGGTTCTGTCCAATTTCTTTGACTTTCTTATTATAATTTCTTCAAATATTGTTCTCATCAGGTATGAAAGTTTATGTCACTGATGAGAAGGAGTTGATAATGGAACCATGCATCAAATGGGCTGGAAATCCTAATGTCACTGTTGCTGTTAAAGCATTTGGGTTGAAAGCAACTGCCCAGGTAATTGGATTCCTGTTCAGAAGGAGACTGTTCTGTTGATGACTTGGATTTAAGAAATTCTGTTTTCTTACTTTTTGGATAATTTCAGGTGGTTGATTTACAAGTTTTTGCTTCACCACGCATAACTTTGAAGCCCTTGGTTCCTAGTTTTCCTTGTTTTGCCAACATCTATGTGTCTCTCATGGAGAAGGTTGGTGTTTATTTTTTCTGCTCTGGTCGAACTTGAAAGGTTGGTGTTAGGCATTAGCATCTGATTTTTCATGGATACTTACTACTGTACCCTTTTTTAAGTTTCACCAGTGACATATGACCTCTAGGACTAACCTGGCCAGCATTTATCCTTGCATACAGAATAGAAACCAGAAGATATAGGTAGGTACAAATTATTGAGTACAGATAATGTCTTAGGAAAAGTGATTTTGTGAATTCTCATAGAGGAACTTCTATGTCCCACCATTGTTCTTGGTTCTTACAGCTCTTTTAAGATTTCACATTTCTGTTAGATTACGGGAATTGACCAGTTAATGCAAATACAGTTTGACACAGTTTTATCTTAAGGCTGAGCATAAGTTTCCGAGTAAAATTCCTATACTGATATTTGTTTTGTTATATGATTCCTTTACTAAATTTTGAGGGATGGTCTCTTGTAAGAGAACTTCAAGCTTGGGTCTATTCTCATTCATATACCACCACTTAGAGAATACATGCGTATCAGTGGTTTTAAACGTGATTATTTTCATCTCTCTCGTGTCTTATTTTGCAGCCACATGTTGACTTTGGGCTCAAGCTCTTGGGGGCTGATCTAATGTCAATACCTGGCCTTTACAGGGTCGTCCAGGTACAGTACTACATGTTTCTATCTTGTTCTACTCCCTTTACATCTTTTTCCACATGCCCTGGTTGGCATAAAGGCATTGTTGATTCAGAACATTATTTTCAGGGCTGGATGGGCCACTGGTTATTTGAATATTGAACCTGTCTTGTTACTTCGCCGGAAGTGTTCTAGACTACCAGCACCTAAGTTGTTGAATATGTTTGATTATTGTGTGCCTCACTGAGTTCTGATTATGAGAATACATTGATCTAATTCAGTGTCTGTCCTCTCCTCTCATGTGAATTCCTCTTGTGGATGCTTCATTGTTTTACTACAAATCTGCTCTGCTTGTTTAAGGAGGAAACCTCAATTTTTTCCAAGAGTGGTTTCTGTGAACATTGGTGTAAATATTTGAAAGTTTTAGTTGCTAAAATTTTGAAAGCAATGAGTTTTGATGTTACATATTATCTGTTTAATGTTTTTATGGTCCATGATTTTAGTAGTAGTAAATTGGTTTTTGCTGCAGGAGATTATTAAAGAACAGGTTGCGAACATGTATCTATGGCCTAAAACCCTGGAAGTACCCATCTTGGATCCTGCAAAGTAAGTTTTTGCCATATTCTGAAAATAAGTTAGTTGTGGTGACAGAAAGTTTGCTGCAAGTCGTGAAAGTTTTTTATGCTAATTACCCTCATGTTTTGGCCTACCAATTTGAATGAAAAATCCAGTGCCATGAAGAGGCCTGTGGGAATTCTCAAAGTGAAGGTTCTGAGGGCAATGAAACTGAAGAAGAAAGATCTGATGGGAGCATCAGACCCTTATGTGAAAATAAAGCTGACTGAAGATAAGCTTCCAGCCAAAAAGACTACTGTGAAGCACAAGAACTTGAACCCTGAATGGAATGAGGAATTCAATTTGGTTGTTAAAGATCCAGAGTCTCAAGCTTTAGAGCTTCGGGTTTTTGACTGGGAGCAGGTAAAAAATATCCATTTGCTTTTAAGAAGCTTTCTGTTCTCTGTTCTGTGTTTCAAGCTGCTCCATTCTCTTTCCTTTAGGTTGGCAAACATGACAGGATGGGTATGAATGTAGTGCCACTGAAAGATCTCACACCAGAGGAACCAAAAGTCATGACTCTTGACCTCCTTAAAAATATGGACTTGAATGATCCTCAGAATGAAAAGTCACGAGGGCAGCTTATGGTGGAATTGACATATAAACCCTTCAAAGAGGATGATTTGAACAAAAGTTTTAAAGATGAGGTGGAACAGAAGGCTCCTGAAGGGACCCCTGCTGGTGGAGGTCTGCTTGTTGTAACGATTCATGAAGCTCAAGATGTTGAAGGAAAGCATCACACTAATCCATACGTCCGCCTTCTTTTTAGAGGGGAGGAGATGAAGACCAAGGTATATAATTTACACATGTAAACTTGCATTAGAATATAGCCTATCTGTGTACGTCTGTTAGCCTTCTTTGCATTTTTATTTGCATTTGATTAATCTGAAGAGCTCTTTCTGAAATTCATGGGAGAAACATGTTGAACTCATTTTTCTAGAACTTTGCTTCTAGTTTATATTTTGTTTACCTCAAGTGGCATTGGTGGTCATGTGGAGTGAATAGTTTTCTTGCCTGTCAATGGAATTCATTCTTTCCTCTCAGCAATGTGCATTTCTTCATGCAAGTTAATGTTCAGAAATGTCTACTATTGGTGATGGGTGGGACACTGATCTGTTCTGAAACAAAAACCCAGGACCGGTGGCAGGCAGATAATCAATGAATTTAATTTGAAGCTAACATTTACAGGCCTAGGATTAAAAGTTTCATATTTTCTTCATACAGCGTGTAAAGAAGAACAGGGATCCTAGATGGGAGGAGGAATTCCAGTTTACACTGGAGGAGCCCCCTGTTAATGCGAAGCTACATGTGGAAGTTGTTAGCACCTCATCCAGGATTGGCCTGCTGCATCCAAAGGTACAGATTGTATAATTTCTTTTTAACTAACCCCGTGTAAAGATAATAAAGTATGAGAAGCGTATACTACTAAAGTAATCATAGTCATTTTGCTTGTGAAGATGGTTTGCTTGGGTAGCACCATCTCTACACAAAAAGTCCTCACCATAGATAAGGTTTTGTCATAAGGCTCGGATACTTGGGGAAACAGAAATCCAGTGGGTATTTTAAACTCTGTCATGGCTTGATGCTTACGACTTAATGCTCTGTAGAATTTGATTGATCATCATACACTACCATTTTTGAGAAAATAATCCCAAGGAAACAAAAAAGGAAGTCATAGTGCTTTATTCTCATGCTTGTGAAGTTGGAAGGAGGTTTTCTAGGAAGTTTTTCCTGATATTACCGCCTGTGGTTGAATAAAATATGAAAGCTTAACTAAGCACACAATCCAGTTCAGCGATGAATTGGAATTCAAAAATCATTCTCTGAATGTTATTGTTCTGGTTTTTAATCAGAGCTAGCTTTTAGAGTGTCTAGCATCCAGAAGAGGGTTGAAGAATTTCATGTTGTTTGCTTGTTCTTTAACCAGGAATCACTTGGTTACGTGGAGATCAATCTCTCAGATGTTGTTAGCAACAGAAGAATCAACGAGAAGTATCACCTTATAGACTCGAAGAATGGAAAGATTCAGATTGAGCTGCAGTGGAGACCAGCTTCATAAGCCTATCGATTGTCCTCTCTTTTGTTTTTCTTTGTTCTCAAGCCTCGAAATGCCTTGTTTCAGCAAAATTCTTTGTGTTGCTTATGAAGGAAAGTATTCCTTGTTTCAGCAAAATTCTTTATGTTGCTTATGTACATTGATTGCAATTAAAGAAACTATTCATGGGCTTAGATGGGATTCAAAATCTAGTGCTATAAAGAATGAGGTAGCCTTGTCTGATTCAGTATATAAAACAAAGTTAAGGTAATACAGCTGAATGAAAGATCAAATTCAGAAAACAAATCATCATCGTAGCTGTGTAGGTAGAGACGCTATTCGGCTATGTATGCTTGGCGGTCAACTAAGATGGCAATTCCATGGTATATCCAGGCCATTAGACTCATTTAGAACATATCTGATGGATCGTGTCTCGTGAAATATTAAAGAAAATGATAAGAGGCTTTTTCAGAAAATGAAGAGAGTCGAGAGAAGACACTTGAATGTGAATGTAATCGATGAAGTTGCATTTGGGTGTATTAAATGGAGTTATTTTTCTCAGGTGTAACAGAAACACAAAAGCTACCCGCTTTTAATATAAATACAAATTCAGGACACCCTTGTGTTGTGCATTGAGAGCCTTCCATCATGGTGTTGTCATTTAACAAAAGCATGTCTATTATGGTTCCCTTTTGAGACGGTGACAGTAATTCTATTCAACTGCTTTTGGATTGCCCCGTGAATTGTACCATCTCCAGCAGCAGACAGGTGCTGATCTTGATGGATCAGCAAATGAGGGAGAGAGAGGTGAGGGTTGGAAGACTACAGTGCTAGAATGTTCGGGTTTCCCGTGACTGTATCTTGGATTCGGCTGCACAAGCATTGGAGATGTATTCCTCGGGTGTTGATGGTCTTGTCACACTCTTAACTCAAGAACATTATGAGTAATGTTTGGCTGTTTTTCCTGATGCTTTATCAATCAGAATACGTTCTGATTTAGGCAGTACAGAAGCAATAAAGTAAAGCCCTTCGATTTGAGTAGGTTCCACGGCTGCTTTAAGCAATCTATTCTCTCCTGTTTGAATTCCTGAGCCTTTTCAGGACCTGACAGGGTAGCCTGTGGACTATTTCGTTAGATGAAGAAGCAAGTCCAAGTGAGAACAGAAAGCTGGGAGCCAAGGGGACCAGAAGTGGCAGTGTGTTTGACAAATTCAGGAGTTGAAAACTCTGGTAGGCATTAGGCTTTTGCACCTTTATAACGATTTTAAGATATGATTTGTCAAGCAAAAGATTGGTTCTCCTCAAGCATGAGGACTCTCACAATGGTATAGCCCACTGTTTAAGGTTGCTGAAAAGATTGAACTATTGTTCCGCGACAGAGGTTGCGAGGCTTCTAGTTCAGGTGCACACTGCTGCTGGTGTCTTGAAATCAGATGAAAATCCAGTATGAATATACGAGGTGTGCAGGAGGAAGATGAGCATGGCAATCTTGAGGAAAGAATCCCTTCTTTCAAACTGGCTATTGCTCATAAACTTGGAAAATTCGACCATCCCCTCCTCTGAATGGACAAACGGATATGCTATTGAAATTGGGTCTTTACTGATGCATGGTGGGGAGTGATGGCTGGTGGGAAGGGTTCGCAACTAAGTCTGTGCCATTGTTCTGCAAGTTTACTTTTCAAGTGACAAGTTAGTTTTTACTTGCAAAAATGGTAACGATGATAGTTATCAAGCCGCATATTACCGTATAGAAACTTCACCCGAGTCAAGTTTATTTTTCAATCCATTTGATAGTTGACCGTAATATATTGAATTTACTTGATTAATTCAATATAAGATTTTTAAGTTCATTAAAGATTTTTTTAAAAATATTTATTCAAAATAATATTATTTTAATTTTTAAAATTGTTTTTTCAAAAAAATATAATGCACACATATATATATAAAACCTAAATTAAAGTTATTTCAATAAGTTAACATGAATTTATTTTAAAAATAAATTCATGTTAGCTCACAGACACGAGAATTGATCCAAACAACCCTAACAACTCAGGTTTTGGACCGGCTCTCGTAAATATGGTCTTGAGGCATATACAGGGTCTTACACGAGTTGAAAAAAAAAAAAATGTAAAAAAAGCATATAAAACATCGACCCTCAAGCTAGCTGCCACGTAGCAATCTCAGCAAGATTACCACTGGTCCCACCCACGCAAAATCCAAACTTGCCAGTTTATCCAAAATTTAAAGCTCTCATTTCATTTTAAAGGCCAGTCCTCTCCATTTCGCTCTTTCCTTCTTCAAGTTTGTTGGAGTCATAGAGAGAGAGAGAGTTTCGATGGCGTTACCGGTTGTTGATACAGAGTACCTGAAAGAGATCGACAAGGCACGTCGCGATCTCCGTGCTCTCATCGCTTACAAAAACTGCGCTCCTATCATGCTTCGCTTGGCGTAACTAGCCAACTAACTAACCACTCTCTGTCTTTGTTTGAATCCTTCTGTTTCGATTGATATTTTTATTTTGCGGTTATGGTTTTTTTGAAGGTGGCATGATGCAGGAACGTATGATAAGAACTCGAAAACAGGAGGAGCTAATGGTTCGATAAGGAATGAAGAAGAGTACTCTCATGGTTCTAATAGTGGCTTGAAAATCGCTATCGATTTTTGCGGTTAGTTAGTTCCACTGAAATGTAACTTACTTGATTTGTTGATTTTTTTTCAATGTTTGATTATGATTATGATTTTTTAATTTTTTAGAGGGAGTGAAGGCGAAACATCCGAAGATTACTTATGCAGATTTATACCAGGTGATTTTCATTGATTAATTGTATAATTAATGACGCAGATAGTTAAATAACTGTTTAATTAATAGTAGTATTTTCCATTTTTATGTCTATTTAATATTTTGTTTCACAGATTTGGTAGTTAATAATTAACATTTATCTTGATTTTCTTGTCAAAAAATAACATGTGGATATGTAATAGAAAAACTTGTGATTATAATGTAAATGAAATAGCGATTTTCGTGTGGGTGAGTGGAGAGGTGGAATATGTATGGAATATTCCAAGGATCACGCACGACACACGCACACGTGTCCAGGAACGCACGCTCATTTTCCTGGGGAATGGAAAAACTAACTATATAGTTCGTGGATAGAGATGTAAGTTCTAAGGACGCTACAACCACTGACACGGCTAAATCACAAGGCTTGAAGTTTTAAAATGTGTCTGCCTGACCTGTCTAGTCTATTTTCTCAATAATTTTACGTTAATTGCAATGAAATGACGAGTTTTATTAATGCAAGTATAGTGTTCCTGTCTCATTGTCATCCATGTTGGTATCAAGCGCTCACGAATATTGATACCAACGGTGTCCTTTTAATTGACGAATAGTTTTCTAAGCTTTGCAGGGAAGAATTTGGAGAGATTTTCTTCTAGTATTTTATCCTACATATATAGGAGGAATTTGTTGAAGGATATTGGTAGGTGGACACTGTCAGATGTACTATCATGGATTCATGGTTGCAGCTCTGATCCTTGGCAGGATACACAATTATATTTGCCAAACTATGAACACACTAGCAAACCTTAAATTCCATGATTGTTACATGAGTCAGTACATTCAGTTCAAAATGAGAGTAGTTGTTGATATACAATGAGTGGTGGTTTGAATATGAAATATTTGAATATTTTGAGTATAATTGTTGGGTTTCCGATCAATTTGATTCATAGTCAACAACTTTCATGCTCAGCTTGCAGGTGTTGTTGCAGTGGAGGTCACAGGGGGTCCAACCATTGATTTTGTTCCTGGTAGAAGGGTATGTGATTGTGGCATTTCTCGGCAATATAGGTGATTATGAATTCATAACATTGCTGACTATATGTCCCATCTCTTAGGATTCGAATATTTGTCCCAAGGAAGGGCGACTTCCAAATGCTAAACTAGGTATTTTCAGTATTTTAATTATCGTGGAAACTTCTTTAATTTATTTCAGGGGCTGGAAATTCTCAAATCATTGTTTGCTTTCTTCTAATGTCATAAATTTAGCTAAACCTGATTCAAAGGGAATGTGGATTTATGTGTTTTGTTGTGTCTGTCATTCTGTAAATAAGTCATCCATTGCATGTTTACAGTATCAAGAGAACTGATAGTTAAGGAGGTATGCCCTGTACAGGACTGATGTGCAGCAGACTAGTTTCGCTGGCTATAACTATCCATTGAATTTAGCTGTCTTCAAGTAGTCTTCCCAGTCATTTGAATTTCTATTTCAACAATGTAGTTTTCCAATTTTCGAGAACTTGTGTTCCATGTGGACCTGAAAGTTCTATCCTTAACATGGTATTGTGTTGAACACAAGTTGAAATGTTAGCCAGGAATGTAAATTGTTATGGTGTTTGGCTAAGAGGCAGAACCATCACACAAAATGCAAAGCAAGTTCATTTTGGGGACCCAATGCATTTGTTTACTCTAAGCATTGCACATGAAGATACACACTAGATTTTCAGGCAAGATTATTTGTTGGTGAATCACTTATAATTGCTTGTTTGTTGGTTTCAGAACCTTTTATATGTTCTGTCTCATGAAATTACTCCTAAATCCATAGAGTTCTACCATTAGTAGGTGGTTTAACGTGGAGGAGTGTCGGGTTCTCATATCTCAATTCAAGTGATGATCTTTACTTGTGTTGGTTCTGCTGATAGAGCAGTCCTACTGATCTCACAACATGCATAGATTCGTGCTGATTTGTGTGTAAGAAATATGTGTATAGGTTGTCATTTTCAGTTGTTCTATGGCTAAAAAATTGATGTTGTTTGATCTTCATATGGGCTGTTTGTTCAGACTTTCAGCATCGGAAGGGGCGAAGCTACACATTAGGGAAGGGGGGCAATTGCACCCCTTAATTTGTCATGTTGATCTCTTTAGTCCTTATACTTTCAATTTGTTATGATAATTTTAAGTAAAAATACATTAGTGGCCCAACATAATTTTCCTAATTCTTAACTATGAAACCCCTTTAATTTTTTATACTTCCCATTTTAATCGTTGTACTTTTCAATTTTCAATGATAGTTTTGAATAAAAATACATTAGTAGCCCCCATAATTTTCTTAATAATTCTTACCCGCGAAAAAAATTTCCCCACCTTAATAAACACTTCTAGCTTCACCACAGAGCTTAGGGGAAGCTAATCAAAGATGAATATTTATGCAGAACTGAGAAGTTTCATGGGGACCTTTTCACATTATAGACATATCAATGATTATTGTTTGTTCTTCGGAATCTGATCACATGAATCCTTAGAAGAGTGCCTGTGGGTTGGCTATGCATACCTGTTGAAAGTTCATATGTTTAAATAGGGCACTTTGAAAGGACTTGTATTTTCACTATTCATTTATGAACCATGGCAGGTTCACCACATTTGAGGGACATCTTTTATCGGATGGGTCTGTCTGATAAAGATATCGTGGCACTTTCTGGAGGTCATACTCTGGTAATTCTGTAGAACTGTTTCTGATGTTCTACGTAGATCTGATAAGCCACAAATGCTCAAATCTGTAATTCTTTTGGCGGATATTGTTCTGTTTAGGGAAGGGCACATCCAGACAGATCTGGTTTTGAAGGGCCCTGGACTCAGGAACCTCTAAAGTTTGATAGCTCGTACTTTGTGTAAGTTTTAAAGCAAGCTCAGCATACTATCATTTATCTGTGTAGAGATTATGAAATTAACTAATCTTTCACTCACTGGCGGTACTAGGGAACTGTTGAAAGGGGAGACAGACGGGTTATTGAAACTTCCAACGGACACTGCTTTGTTGGATGACCCTGCGTTCCGTCCTTATGTTGAGCTGTATGCTAAGGTAATGTGGGCTTTCATTTTTACCAAGTGACTTGTTGCATGAATGGCTCGTCAAAACATTTCCGATCCCCTTTCAACCTGCTTTGATTTTTCAATGCAGGTTGGGTCTGGATAAAACTATTGGCTCGACCATCTTGAAACCTAGTTTTATGCATTTTATTTTCCTTTTGATAGATCTTTTTTAAGTGATGGATAACGGTTCGAAAGTGGTTTTTTTGAACAACAATGAATTACATTGTTCAGGGTGAGTTTGGACCCTAATCTAATCTTATCCTAAATTGGGCTTTCCGGCCCTTTTCAAGCTTCTGTTCACCAACTAGCATCCTTATTGTTCTTTGCCCCCCCTTGGGATTGGGAATCGCAAGGGTAAATCTATACCTTGATTTGCACCTCGAACTATAATCATCAATAAATAATACACGAGGTTCAGATTGGTGTCATAGTTAGATTCATGGAGTGTGGGGTGACTTCAACGTGCTTGCTTAACTCTGGGGATATAATATGATAGTTGATTTCTTTTTGTTCAATTTTTATTGTTTCTCAGGACGAAGAAGCATTCTTTAGAGACTACGCGGCTTCGCATAAGAAGCTTTCAGAACTGGGGTTCACTCAAGAGTCTTCTGGGTTCAAGGTAAAGGATACCACTGTGCTGGCACAAAGTGCAGCTGGAGTTGCAGTTGCTGCGGCTGTTGTGATCCTTAGCTATTTCTACGAAGTTCGCAAGAAAATGAAGTAGACGCTGGCTAACCTTCTCATGTACTATTATTTTTCTTGAACAAAGCGTTCGCATGTGCTTAATTTTCACAGCCCACGAGCTGAACACGCAATATTTGTTCCCAATAATAGCCAAAACACATACTTTACTCAATACAAGCAATCTCTTTTCATTGCAAAGTCAATATCAAAACACACATGTATGACAAATGAATCTCTTGTGAATATTATCTTTGATCAATTTGCCAACTTATTGTGCTAGAAAGTAACATCTTATTAACAGGTATGCAAAATTCCAGTGATGTCTCTCGCATTGAAGACTTTGGTACATATGGTTGGGTGCGTGCCCACACTTCTTTCGATGCTTTCTTTCTTATCTTTAATAGTGGATCCAACTTTTTCAATGATATTGATTTTTGAGCGTTCATTTCAAACGATACGCAATGGATTGGAAGAGCCGGGTGTATGGCTATGGTGTCTTGCATTCCTCACCTGTCGGTGTTCATGTTTTCTATCCTGAGACATTTTAATGCTTTCATGAACAGCGGAAGTCTTTCCACTCTCTCCATAACCCACTTTAGATCCGGAAAGAAACAAATCAAGTCCTTGAATCTGAGGTTTATCATGATTGGATAACAAAGGCCCCTAGTTTATTGGGTAGCTTGAGACGCCTGACGGCCTGAGACGAAACTTGGTTATCTAAACAGTATATTCACTGTTTAGGAGCATCGGTTGTGAATAATATACGCATGGAAGTGGGTTTGTTCCCTACTCTTTCATGGTCGATCCAAATTCAACCAAAAGTCACGAGAAAAAAAGTTTCTCATGGCATTGAACAGAGATGTAGGGAGAGAGGAGCTGGTGCTGTTACCAATACATCTCTTCTTGTTCTCCATTGCGGTGCTTTTCCTCTTAAATCCGTGTCTGCTTCAACACTTAAAGACCCTCTCCCCGTTATGTGGTGCACCAAACAGTGTGTATTACCCTGAGAATAAAAGTGGGATTTGGTTAGGATGGTGGATGTAGAAGATCTGATTGGTTCTTCTCTCCGTCAGTAATGTATCCAAAGAATAGAAGTGCATTGATAGAAGTGGGACTAATCCATTACTATAATTAATTGTAGTACGTGCAAACTGAGTTTGCACCGGATATTCATGTAAATCTAGAAAAAAAAAAAGAACTGCGTTAATTTAGTTTGGAGATATTGTTGCTTCGAGCTATATCCTAATTGTGGGTCATAGGAAAGCTGCCTTGTGCTAAGGTTAACGAGTCCCACGGGGGAAGGGCTGCCAAAGAGGTATTTAAGAGTTTCAAGGACACTGCCACAAGCCCGCTTTGTGCCTAAGCACATGACATTCACGTGTTTGCTTAGCTGGCTATCACCACTTATTATTCTTGAGTGTTGCCAATCCGAAGCTTGGTCCTTAACAAACCTCCTGTACCTAATTGCAAATTTGATTCATTTTCTTCCTTCTATTTCTCTCTCTCTCTTTGGGCAGTTATTTGTTTGTGTGCACAAACAGTAGGGGGGGCCCGTGGCAGGGAAAGAGGCATTTGTGCCAACCAACAGTGTACAATAACCTAACTGATTGAGGAGATGAGATTTATACTGAAACGACATAGAGACGTGAATGATTAATGTGTACGTGATTTATTTGTACGGTGGAAAGTATTCTTTTTAAATAGTTTTTATGAAAAGTTAATTCTCTTATTTGATATATGTCAGTGTTATAAAATAATAAGCAGAAAAATATTTTTTAATATTTAACTATGTTATAAAAAAATTAAGATGAAAAATAGCTTAAAAATCTAATTTATAAACTATTTTTAAAATAAAATAAATAAAATTAAAAATAACAAAAAACAAATCTAATAAAATTAAAATATTACAATTTCATAAATTATTTTAAATAAGATAAATATTAATTAATAAAATGAGATTCAAATTTGATAGATAAAAAAAATTCAATTAAAAAATAAATAAATAACAATAAAAATAATGAGGATTAAAATTGATATAAAATTCAAATTAAATCAAACTCCAAAAAACTTTTATTAAGGTAATAAGATATTTTTGATAACTTTAAAAAGTATTCTTCATCCAGTTAAATTTTATTCTAGTTTAAAAATATTTTTTTATTGATGAATTTTTTAATTGTAAATAAACAAAAAAAAATTAGAAATTGATTTATGGAAAAACGAAACAAACAAGACTAGTTATTGTGAAAAAGAAAAGAAACGCATCGAAGTGTAGAAGTTGCAAGGGTAAATTCTCTGGTTGAGCATATCAATGTCTACCTTCACCCTTTAATTCTCGAGCATATAGAGCCATTATTAAATGGAGCAACAACTTGTCTTTGTTGTGTGGTTAGTTTTTGAAAGCTGTGTGGATAAGCTTAGGTGGGCTCTGTGAGAAACGAAGGGGGGAGGGTTCTGTGTGGGAATAAAATCATACGCAGTTTCAACATCCAAGTGAGCCCAGATTCGGACCAGTCGAGAGATGGTCAGAGACGGTGAAAAAGTAGGTGAAATACACACACAATTATTTACACAAGTGGACATCCTTCCCTCTCTCACTCCATTTGACAGCAACTTCTGCCCCTGATCCTTCACCCTTCCCGTCCACTTGGATTTCATGATGATCTATCTATCTATGGAGAGAGAGAGAGAGAGAGAGAGAGACTGTGTGGTGGTGGGTAGCAAATGATACGCAAATCGGAGGGGAGATAATAGCAACAAAAAGGTGAATCGACCTTCTTATTGCCTGAACTTGCACCACAAGGTTTGGGGAAAGAAAAGAAGGGAAAAAAGTGGAAGGTGAACCAAATCCCACATACAACCACAACCACGCTCATTATCTTTTTCCCTATTCTTCCCTTTTCTTTCGTCATCTTCCCTTGAACCCAACCTCCAACTCTTCTAGAAACCCTCTCTCTCTCTCTCTCATGCATACCAATAGAATAATGAGCCACAGCTAACTACCATCTGCACACTTGAGCATTTCTTTTCCATTACCCATCACAACCAACTTACTAATTAGCAAGATCCTCAGCTGAAAACCATGAACCTAACTCGATTCATTTAAGCCTAAAACAGTCCCCAGATCTTATTGCAATGAGCTAAGATTAATATCTACTCATTTAAATAGTGGGTTTTTTTTTTCTAATGGGATTTAAGTCTTATAAAACCTCACCCTTGAGCATCTGAAACAGTCCAGATCAAGATTATCAGATTCCAGCTCCCATGGGTCACTCACATATGAGCAGAGATGGATTCCTTAGGCGTCAAGATAATAACTAAAAAGAAAGATGTAACCGATTCGTTGTAGGATAAAGGGCAATTAAGAATCATGGAAGCATGTTGATTGGTCATAAAAAGAAAGAACGAAACTGGACCTCACTACAGACCCACCCTCATCGGTGCTAGTTTCCAACAACAATAGGGATATAAATATAAGGGTGTGCTTGAATTCTAGTACATGTTGTCTAGTGAGCTAGGGAAGATTGGGGAGCCATCAAAAGTTGTCCAGAGTTAAAAGACAAGGAAAAATGAAATAAAAAAGAAAAAGAGGGAGGGGACAGAGAACACACCGTGTCCTCCTGCTGTAATTTAATATAATCTTACTTTACACCTACTTGAAGGTTAGCAATATTTAATGTCCCTTTTTTTTTTATACTAATACCATCAAGAGAGACACCACCAGCCACCCCCCCCGACCCCGTCTCACCAACTCGCATCTAGAAGCAATTAGGTTCACTTCTACCGCCTTCCCTTTCTCTCTCTTTCTCTCTAAAAGAGTCAAAAGCCTATAAAATCACTTCTCGAGGGCCGGCCTTGATGTTCTAGCAACAAGAAAAAAGGAGGCCTCCGTCTCTAGTCCTACCACAACACCGCACAAAAAAAAAAAAAAAGACCCCCCAAAAATATCCCCAGTCCTACTTGAGAATCCTACTGAAATGGGAAGGTCTCCTTGCTGTGAAAAAGCCCATACAAACAAGGGTGCGTGGACCAAGGAGGAAGACGATCGCCTTGTTGCTTACATTAGAGCTCACGGTGAAGGTTGCTGGCGCTCACTTCCTAAAGCCGCTGGCCTTCTTAGATGTGGGAAGAGTTGCAGACTTCGTTGGATCAACTATTTAAGACCTGACCTTAAACGTGGCAATTTCACCGAGGCAGAAGATGAGCTCATTATCAAACTCCACAGCCTCCTCGGAAACAAGTAAGCATAGCTAGCTAACAATAGAAAAAGATTAGCCCTTTATATATATATAGTTGACCATTTAATGCTAATGATATTTGTTATCCTTGCCGTAGATGGTCACTCATAGCTGGAAGATTACCCGGTAGAACAGATAATGAGATAAAGAATTATTGGAACACACATATAAGAAGGAAGCTTTTGAACAGAGGCATAGATCCCGCGACTCATAGGCCACTCAACGAACCAGCAGCACAAGAAGCCGCCACAACAATATCTTTCACCAAGACTACTACTTCAGTACTTGAAGAAGAGTCTCTGGGTTCTATAATTAAAGAGGAAAACAAAGAGAAGATAATTAGCGCAACTGCTTTCGTATGCAAAGAAGAGGAAACCCAAGTTCAAGAAAGGTGTCCAGACCTGAATCTTGAACTTGGAATTAGCCTTCCTTCCCAAAACCAGTCTGATCATCACCAGCCATTCAAAACTGGAGGAAGTAGAAGTCTTTGTTTTGCTTGCAGTTTGGGGCTACAAAACAGCAAGGATTGCAGCTGCACTGTTATTGTGAGCACTGTTGGAAGCAGTGGCAGCACTAGCACAAAGACTGGTTATGACTTCTTGGGCATTAAAAGTGGTGTTTTGGATTATAGAAGTTTAGAGATGAAATAAAGATATTTGGGGCTAATTAATGTTGATGCTGTAGTTGAAAAGGAATGGAGAGAGAGGAGAAAGGGATTGCTATTAAATTGAAAATCTCTTTATTAATTACTCCATTTCTTTTCCTACTCTCAAATTTGTATGAATTCATGATTAGTGCATGATAGTGCACATATACTATTAGAGCAGGTTAGTGATCATTATAATTGATGAGCCTTTTCCACCCTTTGAGATTTGATTTGTTCTCTATGTTTGGTTCTTCAGTTTTTGGTGTTGCCAGCAGGTAAACATAAAGCCATAGTTAATTCATTAATAGCCTTATTAGTTCTCTAATTATTTCTCCAAAAATATCATCCCCCTTCGAAGTATTTCTCTGAAGGATTTGAATTCAAGAAGTGTTCCCTCCTCTCTCTTGTGGTTTTAGGGGTGAGTATTGCCGAACAAGATGCTGATCCATTTGCCAAGAACTTGAGAAATGATAGAGCATCTACAAGGATCTTACCATACCATGCTCGCAATTTTATTTTTTAAAATATTTTTTTGTGAATTATCTTGTTGTCGATTTTAGAATCTTTTTGGGATTGTCTTTTTTGGAAAAGTTTGATTTGCCCTAGTACAGAATAAAATAAAATGGATAAGCCGTGAGAGGAGGAGAAACGAGGAGGGTGGGTAACCCATCTTTTCTATTGTAATAAAAGCGTATATAAAAAATGTGGAGAAACTACAAACTGTCTGGAGTCCCACCCTCCACCAACCTTATATTGGTTATCTATGCTCCATAATACAACTAACCACTTTTATAAAACCTTACCATTCAGACCGGCTTGAATTGCCGGAAAAAAAAAAACTCTGGTTAACTAATATTCAGGTAAAATGTAATAAAAAAAACTCACTAATTATTTTTTAATAAAAAATATCTTTTTTAATTAGCTAGGATTAACATTTTCGAGAGCTATGACCCAAACAATCGAGATTAAATTAAATTTTAAAACTATCCGAGTAATGGCATTGCAGGGTTGAATTCAGATCAGACCCTAACTAGCAGTGTTTGCGTTTTGGATCTGCTTACATTCAATATCAACAACCACAATTTATTTTAGATATTTTTTAACATTATAGATGCAATATTTATAAATCAAAGAGTGAATCTTTCATATATGGTTTTAATTTCGTGAAAGACTATGAATTCATAGTTTAAAGAGCGAATTCACCTATAGTGCGAGTCAATATCTTGAAGGTTTTGTTCTGGTTTAAAGCATTAAATTTAGAGTGTATTTGACAGTGTGATAACAATTACTTTTTAAATAACTTTTCGTGTTAAAATGCATGTCAATAATATTTTTTTATTTTTTAAAAATTATTTTTAATATTAGTACATTAAAACAATCTAAAACATACAAATCATATTAAATTTTAATAAAAATAAAAAAATATTTTTTTTTGAATTTTTTAGAAATGCAGGTTTAACCGCGTTCCTAAACATAATTTGAGTAGAAAAAACTATATACGTGAAATAATATCTTTACATGGATTTATGAATTAATTAAGTTAAAGAATAATAGTAGCTAATTTCTTGAGAATTCAATCGCAATTATCGAACTAGGGCAAGAACTTGGAGGGGTTGATTAAGTTTGTAATTATCAAATTAAGCCAGATTAATTATTGTTGACTTCATATGCCTTCATTTATATACAGTTACTAACCTACGATAGAATTGTAGTCAAGGGGTTAGCTCTTGAAACTTTACCAGGTAAAAGCTAAACGAAACCCTGGAGAACTCTTATAATTTCTACTTCGATTTTATAATTATGATAATTAATAAAATAATAGACTAGTTAATTTTATACAAAAAATATATTATTATTTTATTTATTTCTGTATCATTTGTGCGTTTATGGATTACTTTTCTCGAAATAATTAAATGCGTCACATCGGTTTTTCATAATAAAAATACACTCCCAAAACATCTATTTGATTCATTCTCAAGCTAAATATATTTTTAAAATATGCAATTATAAACACAAAAACAAAAACAAAAACAAAAACAAACAGTTCTTTGATTAAAAACAATAGTGAGTGGATTATCAAGCAAACAATAAAACAATTTTAGTAATATTCCAGTACCAGGCACAGAAGTGGTTGGAAAAAAATAGAAAGATAATGTTGGAAAGAAATTAACATAAAGCAAGAAAGGGATCGATGAACCCTAAATTCTCAAGCTCTGAAAATCAAGGACATTAGTCTAGTTCTAGGACGAAGACGAGGACCCATTCGGTGGTGGTAGCTGCTTTGAAACAAGATCCTTGCCCAAAGAAATGACAGCAAGGGAGGAAAGAAAATGGCCATTCCCATGTAGAAAAGGTAGCCACTTTTCAACTATTAGCTTCTTATTTTCATTTTCAAAGGTGTTAGGTAGAGACAATAGAAGCTTCCACGAGATATTTTATTAGCCCTCCGTGGCTTCTCCCTCTCTTACTCTAGGCTCCAGGAAGAAAAATTAAACAACAAGGCTTAAGTTTCCTCTTCTAATTATTATTATTGCTAACTCATTGCTTCTTTCACTATCAATAGTGTAATAATTGCCCCCCCTTCCCTGTTAAATAGTTCTCCTTCTACCAACATCACATGCACAACCTTTTCTGCAGGGGCCCTCCAAGTTTTCTTCTGGATCCCTGCCTTTCCAAAATGACCCTCAAATGCTCAATTATTATAGAATATTGCCTTCATCATTTCGTATGGAAGACATATATTTATATATCTTTGCATCACATGATCAAGGGTGTATAAACCAAGCAATTTCGTGTGGAGAATGTTGAGATTAACAAGAGATTGAGTGATGAAATCGGTATCCAAGCATGGCATGATAATCGTCCTAAATTCTAGAGAATTTTATTATTCGACTTAATTACGATTTATATTTCTTTGTAGGTAACAATTTACTCTACTAGGCAAAACATGAACTCTACAATCCCTTTATGTTCAAATCCTTCCTCGCATCCTTCCATAGTTTTATTTATATCCTGGGAATTTCTAGAATAATTTTGTATGCACCAAAACCATCTCTTTATCTCTAATTCTATCAAGATCATCTTATTCATGATAGCGTTAAGGAATTCACGAGAACTTTGAATTTTACCATCTGATTTAAAAATATCATGATCTCGAGAATATTTTAATAATAATAATAATAATAATCTCATGAAAACCTCGTTACTAGCTAGTCCAAAAGATTTAGTGATACGGAGTTCTCATGGGTATTAACTTAATCACTTAATGGCTAAAAAAGATCAACTTTACAGGACATTTGAAAAAGGGCAGGCTTGTGATGAGGGAATGGCAAGGATGTAAATAGCAGAACGATTGGGGGGGGGGGGTAATGTAAAAGAGGTGCGAAACGTCCGCATCGAACACATTACCAACTCCTCTATTTTTGGGTGGTGGTTGGAAGCCGTCCGACGTAAGATCATGTGCTCGGTTGCGACAGTAGGCCCCATACCTTTGTCACCTTCACTCCCCCCACAATCCTCAACCCCCACCCCCTTCCAGAACAGGATTCTATATAGTGCCCTCAATGCCTTTTATTTTAATTTTATTTTTATTTGTTTTTAGATTTCTATGTTATAAATGTTAATTTTATATATTTGATGATTCAGCATATGCTAGGTTTCTTCAGTAAAGCATTATAATAAATCTTTAATGGTATGATTTAGTAAAAATCTTAACACACCATTATTAAATTCCAGTGCATGCATGTGCTGGTGAGAGGTTTATCCAGCGAGTACTGATCAATGCTTTACTTTATATTGATAATGATATTCGAAACTGCACCCCCAAAAGCCTTATAATGTCTTGTGTTCAGGGAACTAACAGATTCACGTGATCCAGATTTATTAGATCTGTGAGGGAAAGAAGAAGAATAGAAATATGCAGATTTAGTGGTGTTTATACTGATATATATTGTCCAGGCAAAGTGAATTTCTTTCTTTTCCCTGCTCATGCAAGCGTAAGGAAGCTCAAGCATGACAGTCTAGACGGTGTCGAACACCTTGTTATATATGGAAGTCAATCGCATAGCAGTGCGAGTTTTCTCTTTCGTTGCCCCACCACAAAAATCCAGTTCAAGTTTTCAACCTCATCGTACCATTTTTCTTCCACATCATGAATCAGTCATCCAAAGAGTTGATGATCGGAGAGTAAAGTCTACGAGGAAGTTGGGAGCGGCATATATGCTGCAGCGCAAACAGTCCCAGTGCCTCTTTGACATCGGCGCTACCAACCGAAGCCCTAGGTCTATCTGCATGCTCAAGCTCCTTATCTCACTGCATAGAGACTGGAAAAAAAGAAGAAAATTATAAAATGCGTGACATCTCTCGAAAAGAAAGAAAGAGGGCAAAAATATGCAAAAGGAGCGGTAGGGTGAGCACACCGGCGCAAGCTAGCAAGCGGGTGGTTGGTAGGAAAAGTTAACACGGGCTGGTGAGTAATTATTAGGGTGGGAGAGACGTTAATTCTAATCATAAACACTACAGTGAGCAATAAAGCATGGTTATTTTTTTCCTTCATAAATTTATTAATTTTTAATATTATTATATTAAAAATAAAATTAGAAAGAAAGGAACTTGATCTCCAACGGCGAAAACAAACAGACAGAAGGCTAGCGTACGAGCGGCTGACATGCACGCAAGCAAGTTCATAACAGGGGTTGGGTGACTTTCTACGAGGTTGATGTGATGGATGCCAAGGTCTTTCCACAGTTTCAGTCAACTATCTTGTCTCTTTCGTTAAAATTTCTACACTCTTCCTCCAAGTTAAATTAGACAACCGTACCTTACTATGATGGACATCTAGGTGCCAAGATAAGAATTTAGATGAAGAAGTTTGTTTTATACGGGGTTTCAGATTCGAATTCTTAATTATTCATCCGAATTTAGATGAAGAAGTTTGTTTTATACGGGGTTTCAGGTTTGAATTCTTAATTATTCATCCGATGGTCCCTGAGGCTTATATGGTCGTTAATTTTAGGGCCTGAGGAATTAGTTGTGGTGCGCGAAAGCTGACCCAGACACCCATGTTAATTAAAAAAAATTAGACAACCGTACCTTATTAATTTTTTCCCTTCTTGTAGGTGGTTTCGTGTCATGTACATCTTTTCAGCTATATTAATGGTGTTATTACGGTGTTTCCCTGCGACCCTGGTGTTTATATATATATATATATATATATATATATTTGTTTTCGTGAATTATAAATATTATATATAATCTTATATTTTATTATTTCTTAAATATTATATTTTTATTGTGTGTTTTTTTTTTAACATTGCAAGGTCCAAAAATACTCTACATTACTCTTTCAATTAATACTATTAGGATATTAGCATGTAAATTTCACAAGATAAAAAAAAAAAAAATAAACATATAATAATTTATGTAGTTTATTCAATTTAGTTACATTCACAAATAAATATAGAAAAATTTTATTAAATAATATAGCAATTTCAAATTTTTTCTATTAATAAAAAATAATTGAAATTTTTTATTATTATAAAAAACATTTCATTTACTCTTCTTATAAATATTTCATTATTTTTTTATTTTCATTTTTCTCTCTCTCTTATTTTTCTATTGTAATATGTATTTAAAACTTGAATGCATTATTTATTTGTTTACAAGAATAAAAGGATAAAATATATCAATTATAGCACCAATTATGTTATAAATTATGCTAATAATTTATCTCTATTCATACTCCAACAATTATCTTAATATATTTTTTTTTCATCTAACAACTTATCTTTCACTAATTAAACGAATTTAATTAAGTGGATTTACAAATACGGTGTCAGGCAGAGGTGTTCATTGGCATTTCAAGACACTACGTGTTAATCTGGCCAACTAATTATAATTAGTCGAGAATTAGTTAAAGCAAAGAGGATTAGGTCAATAAAAGGGGACGTGTCATGCCACATTACTTGAATTTTTTTTCTTATTCTATTTCTGAAAGAAAAGCACGTATGGCGGTCTATTTTGGAAACGTGGCACGTCAAGGATGGCCGTGGATTAAATTACAAGGTCAAGTATTTTCCAAGTTAATTAATATAAATCATGCTAAAAATGGACCGTTTCAATTGATGCTGTCGTGTGCCCTGTTCACATATCACCTACCCACGACTCTGCAAATCGAGAAAAATGGGCACTGGATGTCTTCTCTCTCTTAATGATCCGTTTGTGAGTTGGGGTTATTTTTTAAAGTTTTTTTATTTAAAAATATATTAAAATAATATTTTTTTATTTTTAAAATATTATTTTTGATATTATCATATTAAAAGAATCTAAAAAAAATAATTAAAAAAATTAAAAAAAATTAAAACATAAAAATAAACAGTAACTAAATTATGGCAAGCCATACAGTTACAGTGTATTTACCGTGGAATAGACCTAATAATGAATTAATTAGCTAGCCGCTAGCCATATTTATTAAGAACTTAAAAAGCAGTTTCGCACGTGTCTAAACTCGGTAGCTTGGCTCCACCTGCTCTTTGTGTGAGTTTGGGTTACCCCTATTTTTTTATATTTAAAAAATAATTTTATAAAAAATTAAAATTTTTATTTTTTTAAATTTATCTTGATAGAATGGTATTAAAAATATTTTTTAAAAAATAAAAAATATTATTTTAATATATTTAAGAAAAAAATACCTTTAACCACCATACTCCTACTCAAAAAATAAATAAAATTACTAGGCAATGTTTGTTTATTATATTTTATATCTTAGAAACATACGAAGTAACTCCAAAAATCATTTCATAGACAAACTTAATGTTGATTTTTTTCAATAAAATATTTTTTTATCTGTACTAAAATATTAATAAACACGATCTTAAAATTACAATATTACTCGTGAAAGAACCACCGCGGTAATTCATTGCGCACACACATTTACGACAGTAAATAAGTCTAATTGTTAAAGGCCGCGGCCTGCCCTGTGCCGAATAATGTTTTTTTTATTGGCTTTTTGCATATATATATATATAAAAACAACATTGACTCATTTTCATATGTTATACACGATTAAAGAAATCAAAGGAACATCACATGCTTTTTTAATCAACATGTACATGTGATTTGTTGAAATGGTCAAGTTATGTATATGAGCTTTGACCTTCTAAGATTTTATATTGGCCATCTCTTAGGCTGGCGGCCTGGTGATGGCAAGCCTATTATTTCTGAAAGAGCAATTATTTAATATACTGGGAATTCTGTTTTATTTCTCACAAGAGTATGGGATCAATGAATCATTTTTATTATGGATTTTATGTTACTGTGAGATAACGAAATGCAATTCTTCTTATATTTAATTATTTCTTCTCTTGAAAATGGGGTTACGGATGTACGGTGGCGAAGGACTTCTTTTCTCATGTTTTCTGTATATTTCATAGTAAATGATATTTTCAAGATTAATTGACATATTAAGTGAGATAAAATTCCTTTTTTAGCGATTTCCAGGATATATTTTCCAATTCATCTTGGTGCATTCGAACTTCAACGGAGGATGGTTGAGTCTAGGGTTTGATATCCCATCCGACCACCATCGCCTGTACGTAATTATTCATTCTCAGAAAAAATAAGTAAAGATATCCCTAAATTGGGGCTTGTTTTAGTTAAGATACTGCAATGACGAATCAAATGTGGATACTAAGATATAAATCAACGTCAATGATCTGATTAGACATAATTGGAAGAATTATCGAATATGAATTTAATAATGACAGGATGATTTAATTTGCAGGCACTACAATCTGAGAAGAAAATAAGAACAAACGAAGCAATCAACTCCGAGATCACCTACTCGATTGTCTTTTGATCATGGAGGGCTCAAAGTCGTGATTGCCATATCCCAAACATGCCCATATGGGTTGAATTTGTTGGCCCCTGTTAGCAAAAAGTTAAAATTCCTAGTAAAATACTCAATCTCGTGTGAGTTTAGGTTTGCTGGAATATTTACTTTAAGCTCTAGCACACTTCTACCTTCTTCTTTTTGTGAAGAATGTGATGGAGATCGAGTTGAATTTTGGTAGGCTTCTACAGCCCCTAGGAGGAAAAAAGGCAGGTTCTTCGGAAGCTCTAGCGGTCCAGCACCACTTCTCTTCTTTTATGTAGCTATTAGTCAGCATTGCTACAGTTTTCCTTTTATCTTTCACGAGCATACTCGTTCCTGATGTTCTCATAGCATTTCAATCCTCCAATCTACAGTAACATATTTAAATCCATGCTTATAGCAGGCAGGCATGGATCTGCAATGCATAAGTGGAGCCGAAATCACCATGGCTCTATTTCGTTCGAATCCTAATGCTTCAATTAATAGAGTTTTATGCATATAGTCTTGGCCCAAACGAAATTGACAGAGGTCGGATTCATATATATTAATTAAGTTATGTTTACAAGGCTCTAAAAGAGGGGCAGAAGAAAGAACGAGATAGAAAATTTTAGTAGATACATAGCTTGATACGTTTGGGCCAGGCAAAAGCCTTATGTTACAGAACATCCATGCATTTGGTTAGTTGTTTTTCAATATATTATACTATTTATTTATTTATTTTAATTAATATAAATATTCAGATTAGCTTGCACATATCTCAACTAATTTTATAAAATTTCTAATAACTCTAATGCTTATAAAACTTAAACTATTAACTTTTATATAACAAATCTAAAATTTAATAAGTTAAATTACACTTCTTAAAATTATAAATATTAAAATATTCAATCTCGTTTGATATTATCATTATACATTAAGTTTTTTTTAAATATTTATTTTATTATTATCTTTAATTTATTTTTTATGAGTTTATTATTATTTGATGAGTGACATGACAAGTTTTGTATATCATTTTTTTAATATGATTATTTTGAGAATTGTTTTGTTTGTATCTGATTTTACAAAATATTATTTTTTAAAGTTATATACAGATGGATTTTAGTTCTCAAAATAAAAAAAATTAATTTTTAAGTAATATTGTTGATGTATTGGGCTTGCATAATATTTTTTTATATATAAATTATGAGCTTATTCAATCATTTTCATCTATATTTATCTTTTATGTTATGAGTTTTTTAGGATGTGAATTTATTTTTTATTGAGTTGAATAAACAAGTTCAGTAAATATAATCAAGTAAACGTCTCATTTTATTTGATCAAATATCTTGATCTATATTTATTTTTTATTTTTTTAATCATTTTGGTTATTATTTATGATTTTTTCTGTTTATTTACATAAATAATTATTGATTTATTTAATTAGTTATTTACTTATGATTTTTTATATAAAAAACACCTTGAAACAACCTACATGTATGATATGTTTTCTAAAAAAAATATAATACATGGTAAAACACAGAGGTTAAATAGCTAATAAATCTCAAAACTTGAATCGTTACCTTTCCGTATTTTATGTGAAGTCTTAATCATTTCAACTAATCTTTGCAAGTTGATCTAATTTATGATTTATAATTCAAAACAAAACTAGTTATTAGATCTTCTATATGATTGTACTAGTAACCATAGTTGTTAAAGCTGGTGAACTCAACAAGCTTAATAACAAAATTTCGAGCTTCACACGAGCTCAAACTTAAATTGAACAGCAAAAAAAAATATTATAGTTATTCGGTGATGGTTTTTACTCTATACATTCACCATTTATAAATTATCGTGCTGGATTTAATAATCAATCAATTAACTGATAGCCAGTCGATTTAAGAGAGACCTTGATGTTATGGTGTCTATAATTTTTATCCCGAGAACTCTTTAATCGTAAAAAAAGAAAACAAAATTGTATATCCAATATTTCTCTTAATTATATATGTATGTATTTTAGTACATTAACACTGAATTCATTTTCATATGTTATGACCACGCATGATTAAAAAAATAACAAAGCAATATCTACATGATGCTTGTATTTAACGAGTATCAATCCATACTAATAATAATTAAAAAAAACTAATTATATGTAATTGCTTCGTGTGTTTAAGTACTCACAGACCACCACTCCATCATCTCATATTTGTTTTTCCCAAACATCATTACTAATATATAATTATATACAGCAAAGCCAGTGATATGACTGGACATATGTAAAAAGTGTTTGTTAATTTGTAAGTAAATAGATGATTGCATATGGATTTTATCATAATAACAAGATGATTTCAGAGGCGTTATGATTCTATTAAGAAACAAGACGAAGAAATAGAGAAGCATTGAATCTACCAGCACAAACGTCAGTGAACTTGATTGCCCTTGATCATGGGGGGCTTAAAGTCGTGATTGTAATCTGCCAGCACTTCTACTGTTTAGAACACACTCCATCAAGCTTGCCGGGATTTTAATACTACTCTAAAATGTAACTTTCATGTGGAGAATGTCAAGAGATAAAGATTGACTTCATGGTATTTTGGAAGTCAATGGCTTCATGGAATTGTGTATCCTCTAGGTGAAGAAAGACTGCATGCTTTGAAATCACTGGGAGTCTAGCACCTTCTTTTCTTCTTTGATGTAGATAATTAACTACTAGTCAGCAGCATTATTGCAGTTTTCCTTTCAATTTCGACGAAATTATTTATAATCCATTTTATTATAGTATCTTAATCCTAAAATTTACATCCTTTCTTTATGTTTACTTGAATTGCTATGCTTATAGCTAGCAAGCATGGATGTGCAATGCACAGGTAGACCGGAAACTCATGAATTTAAATAAAATGAACTAAAAAACTCCTTTAAAATAAACATAAAAAATTCCTTTAAAACCCATTAAAAATACCCATTTAGCTCGGGTTTGTCAACTATGCTTGCATCCAGGAGCACATGTGGATTTATTTTTTACTTTTAATGGGTTTAAGTCCAACACTCATGAAAGATTTTTCTAGAATACCATGTAGGTTTTTAAACATTTTATGTCGATCCGATACATATTATTTTAAATAAAATATAATTTAAAATATCATAAATATAAAATTACATTCATGAGTTATAAACATACCATGAATCCTTCAAGTTAAAAGTTCACAATCTTTTTATTTTTTGTTGTGTTTATATTTTTAGATTATTTTTTCTAAAATATTATTGTGTTTTCTCTCTTTATTAGTAACTTAAAAAAATCCTCATATCCATTAAAAAAATCTTATATAAGTATCAGTTACCAATCACCTGACTTATTAGATATTACTCTCATTAATATCAGTTACTAATCTCTTAAACTTATCATATCAAATCAGATATCTTAACTATAAAAAATAAATAAAAAATTTTAAATTAAAAAATTAGTCAATTATTCAACATACCGATCTTATTTCTAAATATTTTGAATTTTAAGACTCATAAAAAAGCATTATGATTTTATTAGATGGAGCATCTGTTCAAAACAATACATACATATACATTTGGATGCATACCAGTGCTTACAGCATGCAAGAATGCAAAGGTCTATAAGCCTAAATTAATGGAGTCTTCTACATATGGTGCTGGTCCACTCGAAATTGATGGAGGTGGGGATGGAATATAATGAAAGGTTATGTTTACTGCGTCATAAAAGGTTATGAAATATAATGAAATGGTATAAGAGGCTAATGCATTTGGGCCATATGAACCTACAAAAGTTTGCCAATTGGGCTGAATGCTTCTGAGATTTTTATTTTTTTTTAAATCCCCCCCCCCCACCCACTCTTAGAGATAATATCCCATTTAACATTTTTAAGTATTAAAAAAATATAACCAATAACATGTTATTTATTTTGAAATTAATTTTAAATATTTATCAGGATTAAAAAAAATTTAGTAATTAGAGGTATAATAAAAAAACCAAATATTTAACAATTCAACTCTTAAAAACTGAAAAATATTTTGAAACCCATCAAAATAAAAATAACGAAAATATTTTTTTGATGGAAGGAGTATCAACAAGACTTGAATTTATTTTTAATGTCCAGCAAGTTTATGGGGACAAAATTCAAAATTTGTACTCCTAACAAAATGTTCTTAATTAAAATTAAACTCAGTATTTGCTAGAACTCATCTTATTCTTGGTTGCATACCAGATTCCTTGAGCTACTTTTATCACATTTATTAAAGAAACAAGAGTAGTCTTGTTATCCGTGACAAAAAAGGATTCCAGCCCTTACTGATTGGGAATATGAAAAAAACTTCTTCCACCATCTATAGGGATTTATTAATATAGCAGCAGTGAAGGAATGATTTGAGTGAGTTTTATGGGTTTCGTTTTAGGTTCCTTTTCCAACCCTTAGTTCTAGAAATTCCCTGATAAAATCAATGCTTGGACCGTGCTCCACGATTTACTATACTGGAGGTCAAGTGATTCTGGGCATGGAATATTCTGGGAAAAAAAGAGTGAAGTTAAAATAGCCCTAATCTTTGTGAAAGCGGCAGAGATTTTTTATTACTAGCATACAAGGCAAGATTAAATAATAATAATGGATTGCGAGTCTGAAACGACGAGAGGATCTTGGAAAGGTTAAATAAATTGAAACTTAATTTTCCTCAGTTTCTTGAAAAGGAAGATTAATTTCCCTCTTTCTTTGCTTTCCTTGGTTTAAGGCTGTTAATGGAAAAGGTCTAGTTTTCTCGATAGAGTCCCTAAACCACGGACAGGTAACTCAATTGAAGAGCAATTAACAGTCTGGGAACCCAAACGAAAAATTTTATATTTTGGGTTTTAAAAGTAAGGATAAATATCAATTACCAAATTCAGCAGCCCTTTGAAAATAGCATGTTCGATATTACTATCAAGCAGAAAGCACCATGTCAAAAGAGAGAAGGCTATAAGAGAAGAAACGCAAAACGAAGGAGTCTTGAAATCAGGTGCCGTTCGACAAAAGAAAATAACAAATGTGATGTAGCAATGACGAAACTAAATCACATGGACAGTACGAGGTGATGTATGGGAACTACAGCACGACTATGAATCTTTTGGTGGACCTTTCTTTGCAGCTTCTGCTGCTGCTTTCTCCGCTTCAATCTCAGCAACAATTGCATCGATCTCAGCTTCTTCAAGCTGCCGCAGCCCTTGGTCTTTTGTCATCACAGCAATTTCTATGTTCTTCCCCCCACTCTCAACAACCTGATTCCAAGGAGGAACGCATAACGAAAGTAAATACAGGTAAGAAACAGGCAAGAATAATGATTTCTCAGTGACTGCTGAAAAATTGCAGACGAACTTAAAAAATGAAAAATTAACAGAGGTTACATGTGGAATGACACAGTTTTAAGTTGCTAGCATGCTCCGTTTGATTTCCACATAGAAGCACATTGAGTAGTGTTTCAACTACTGATGTTTGAGCTAAGAAACTTGTTAACAACAAGAGAAGGAACACACCAAGATAGCTTTATCCATTGATGAGAAAGGCTTTCAGCTAAAGGAGATTGACAGGTTTCTCAGTTTCATGACCCTTTTTTGTTCTTTTTACCTTTTCTTTTCCATGTTGGATATCAATGAATGCCAATCAATTGAAGTGATGCATAATCATATGCAAAACAGGTTAAATTTCAGGCAAAGAAACATCAAAGGGCGTCTGTATTAGTTGGTTATACCAGTACCTTGACAGCAAAGCATTGAGATAACTTAGATTTTTGAATAATTACAGCAATCTGGAGAATACCAATTATTGAATGTCCTTATATGGTCATTATTCATGTTAGCATCAGTTCCAAATACCCAAAGATATTGTATGTGTAATGGAAGTAACACATACAATCCATACATGCATGGCTACTCAAGAGATCAAGAAGTTAGCAAAATAAATACAAACAAGTTTACAGAAAAACAAATTGCACTTCACTGTGAGGTAGATAAAGAAGAGCCTTCAGCAGCATAGACTTTTAAGCTCTCAAAACAAAATTGACAAAGGGGCAAGAGGTAGATGCAATGGCTTACAATGCATATATTTCATTAAACAAGCATACATGTCAGTGTCAAACATGTAAGAACAGCAATTCACACATAGAGGTTGAACCAAAGCCACAATATTATAAGCTGCACACCTGTTGGCTGTACAGAAAAGGCTTGTTAGCAATCCTTTCTACTAGACTTGGTTGTACACCAACTATATTTGCAATGATTTTAGGACCAATTCAACTAGCATGATAGCAATCTTATGAAGTGGCAAAAGCAAATAACTTACAGTTGAATCAAATGATTATTAAACATTAATGCCAGCTATAACATGCTCTGAAAAGAACTACTTTCCAGCACCAGTTAATGCAGCTTCAAAACACAAGTTCAATGCCAAGGAAGACCATGCATGCTCAGGCAATTTGTAACATATGCATTAAAATGCAAACCTAGATAAAAGTAAGTAACTTACTTCAAGTAAAGCACGGATAGCTAACTTCACAGTTTCTTGCCCAGAAGTTTCCTTATAGTTTGTCTCCAAAAACTCCCGCATTGAGTTCGAGTTTCTCCCGGTAGCATTGGCTTTCCATGCTGAAAATGCTCCTGAGGGATCTGTTTGGTAAAGAGCTGGGACACCCAAGTGTGGGTCAAAACCAACAATCAAGGTCGAAAGACCAAATGGCCTCACACCACCACTCTGCGTATACTTCTGTTGCAAACCAGCAATGTAACGTGTTATATATTCAACAGTTACAGGATCCTCAACAGTGAGTCTATAGCTTTGACACTCGATCCGTGCCTTGTTAATCAAGACACGCGCATCAGCCTTCAATCCAGCACATACTAGTGCTACATGATCATCCAAAGATACAATCTTCTTCACTGATCTGCAAACATAACCAGCAAAAAGATTACATAAAATTTACACAAACAATCAGATTGAACACAAAACAAGACACTAGATATCATTACAAAGACATTACAAATCAGTCCAAAATCACACAGACCCCTGATCAACAACAGCAAGAACAACAATCATCACATCATAAATAAGCTCTACACACCAATATAAACCAAAATACAACAGGACCATTCAAAATCAGACCATATTCCACAGCGCTGCTACATAAAATAAAAGATTTTAAGTGAAAAGACTTACTCATGTTAAGTAAGTAAAAATCGACATTTATTTCAAAAAAATTATAATACCAAATTCAAATTCATCAAAGGCAAAGCGAAATAACTTCTTTTGACAATCCTCATTCAATACACATATGAACTAATCAGGTCATTATCAGTTCAAACACCACAAAACCATGCCAAATCACAGTAGATACAAGTAAGCAACGCCGATTAAAATCCAGTCACATTCAACAATCAGGATTAAACCAGAAATCAATTACTAACCGTAAACCTCAATTGCGCCCCCCCCCCCAAAAGAAAAAAAAAATCTCGCCTTTTCACCACGAACGTAAAATACAAACAAAATCAAGAAGAACCCAGAATTTAAAAATAAATAAAAGAGTAAAATTACCTAGAATCTTGAAGTTTAGCAGTGGATTTCTTTTCAACACCAAGAACGACAATATCAGTACCACGAACACCAACCGCCGCATTTCCTTTACGGACAGCTTCAAGAGCGTATTCCACTTGAAATAAATGCCCATCCGGTGAAAACACCGTGATTGCACGATCGTATCGAGCCATGGCTACGCCTCAGTTTTCTCTTGTTTTTGCTTTGCTCTGTTTCAGTGTGGGTCTTGCTTTCCCTTGCTTTTTTTTTTCAGTCAGATCTGCGGGGTGTTTTTTAATAGAGGAAGCTAAAATTCGCACAAGTGAACATTAATGATCGCTTAAAACGATGTTGCTTTTGCAACTCTATTCTATTTATGGGCTTCATACCCAATTGCTATTTATGTTCACGGGCCATTTTTTATTACAGGATCCAAATCGTTGCACCGTGTTGGGCTTTGTTATTTTATTGATTTATTTAAACAACTTTAAATCAGATTAATTATTCATGAAAATGGGGTTTATTGATAGTTGTTAACTTGTCATGATGAATTTTTCTCTTTTATATAATTAGGGGAATAATAGATCGAGATATTTCTCCTTTAAGTTGGTGAATGAGTGTACCAAATTATTTAAGAAATTTTTAAATTTTCATGGATTTAATTAAAAACCATTCCTGAGTTAATTTCCTTTTTTTTTTTAAAAAAAAGAGAGAGAGTCAAATCCCTAATTATTTTCAATTTGCTTATGGTGCATCCAAATCCCTAACTTTTCTTTTCCTCATTCAACGCCAGTCTACCTCTGCCGGGCGTGTTAAGCGTGTCCATGTCCTTATTGCCTCCTTGAGGATGCTTGATGGGAAGGAGAATGATAGGGTTGGTATGAATGAGTAAATACATTTTTTTATATATTTTTTAAAATAAAAAAATATTATTTCAATAAATTGGTCTTAAAAATATTTTAAAATGGTACATGTAAACTCAGCTACGTGTATCTATCTGTATGGGCGCTAACTACCTAGTAAAGTTGGGTTGAAAAAATAATTGATAACTTGAAAAAACGAGTGCATTTTGAGAGGAGGCAGCAACAACACGTGTTACCCGCACGCACGCACGCAACTAATAATTAAATGTTTTCTACTTGTTCTAAAGAATTTAGTCACCTAAAATGACCAGCATTTCCTCTTCCATCCTCCTTCATGTTTTTTAAAATGTTTATTATTTTAAAATGTATTAAAATATTTTTTTATTTTTTTAAAAAAAGTATATCTTAAACATAAAAACAAACCGGTCCTATCGAAGATAAAGACCGGGAGGTGTAGATAGTGGGAAGAGGGTGAGCAAGCACTGTCGGGGCAAACTCCAATCAAAGCATATAATGTATATAAAAGATGGCTCCACGGAGATGTCTAGTCGTGGACACAGGAGAAGACTCCAACGTCCATAGGAACAAAACTCATCAATGGCTCTGCTCAAATGCCCACATCCGATCGGGCGTTGGAGAAGGGAAATAGAGGAAGCAAAAAGATGAGGATAGTGCCCTTTATCGGGAAATGCCACTTTAATCAAAATTGTCATCCACTAAGAGGAAGGAAACAAAATAAACTCTTCTTTAGATGGTTTCGTGCTTCACATTCTGCCCGCTGCAACGTCCATGAAGGTCCTTCCAAATGATATTATTTGGGTAGTTAATTGTAATCATTGGAGACCGTATCTCTTAAACCATGCCATTTATTTTTTATTTAAATGCTTTGCATCTTATCCAATTGTATAATTACAAAGATAAAAGCACTTGACAAGGAATATATACATATATATAAAGGATGTTTAAGAATGCAGCCGTAATTGTTTTTTAAAATTTATAAAAATTATCTAGAAATATAAAAAAAATTATTAAAATTCATAATTTTAAAGGTGTTCTCTCAAATGGTTCTTAAAAAAAATATATATATCATCACATCTAAATAAAAAAATAAAATTTAAGATACCAATGAGATTAGTCAAATATAGACATGTTTACTTTATTAAAAGAATCACCCATCAAATCCAAAACCTTGCAATCGAGTCCTTTTCTTATCATCATATCCAGCGTTTCAAAAGCAATGTGTCCTTATGTTGCTGCCGTGAACAAATTAGATTCCCTCTTCAGTATATCAATTTCAGACAATTACACTTAGAAAAAACGATTAGCCTATTTCTTACAATTATTATTTACAAGCTCATGAGAATCTCAGGAGGAGAGGAGGAGGTAACGGATGGCCATGTATGGCCTTGGAAAGAATCCAAGAGGATTAGATCTAGAACTCAAACGTTAAGGGTGTATTTGGTATTTAGTGGCTATTATAGTTGTAGTTTGAAAAAAATTATTTTATAAAAAGTATTTTTAATTGAAGTTGGTTTGAAAAAATATATGTTTAGTTAAAATTGAGGTTAGAGAAAAAATAGTTTAATGTGTTTGGTTAAAAATGCTTTTGAAATTGGGGTTATAAAATAATTTTTAAAAATATATATTAATATTTATGGTTTTTAATTTAAATATTGTTATTACATCATGAAATAAATCATATTTTATATAAAATATTTTTTATTATTCTATTAAATTATCTACAATTCCATTACATATGAAATTCATCCGACAATAACTATAATTTCTATAATCTTTTGAGCATACAATAAAATTAGATAAAATATTATTAAAAATAAAATTGAGATTACGGTACAAGTAAATTTAATTCATCTTAAACTATTTTTTAAAAAAAATTATTATTCATATTTACATAATGTGAACAATATAAGTCAACTCACTGCATTAATTATTCACATAAACAGAACAATAACCCATGAATTAATTCACTCAGTACTGTTCACATAAATAATGCCAGTGAATCCAGTATGTAGATGATGATGATTGCCCATGAAATACTCCTATTTGAGCTAAGAATGAAGGAAGTAAATATATCAAATTGGATGGGCCCTTGAGTTTTACTTTTTCTCGGCGATAAATCCACTGAGTAGGCGGGCAAAAGTGAATTCAAAAGCAATAATTTTTTGCTTCATAAAACCGGCGATATAAACTTAATTTTCAGTGGGATTCATTTTTAAAATTTGTATTTCAAGTATTTACTAAACGATTAAAAATTATGGTTAGAACAAAACACAGTTCCAACCACATTACCACACACTTTCTAAATCATAAATCCTTAAGAACATTTGATGAACTATACTATACTATTTATTTATTTTAGAAATTCATTTGATAACTAGTGCTAGCTAGCCTCGATATTAGAACTCACCTTCCTAAGAGAAGAACTCACTTTTATATATATATAGAAACATTTAGCAAACTACTATAAAAAAGCTGGCATATGACATGCTGGTGATCATCCTGACAATAAAACCTTTTGAACTGGTGCCTCCTTGCATTCTGCTGATGGCACGAGCAATTGTGAGATAGAGAGACCAATATGCACTTTAACCCGACTTTTTTTTTTTTTTCAATTGGTAATTATAGCAATTGTATACTTATCAGCATCCAGCCCACATCAGCTTGACTGTAAAATTATAATCTTCTTCTAGTTGTTTTAATCTCGTTTCAGTGTTTTGTTCATCTATTTAGACACATTCCCAGGTTTTTCCTCTACCTAGTAATGCAAGAATATATACTGTATCGGATATATATATATATATATATAATGATTTTATATTATTATATTATTCTTCAAAATATTATTTTAAGTGAAATTCTTACCCTTAAAACTTAAATAAGGTGATGAAAATTTATAAATCTATTCTTAATAGCCTTAAAAAACTGTTATGATTTTTTTTAGATATGCTCGAAGAAACAAAAATATCTTAAGTGAGAGTTTGTCGATGACAATTAGATCTAAACATGATTGGATTCAATGGTATGTCAAACCCAACACTAAGGTAGCATGAATCTTGCATATATATTAGTTACAAAATATTTGAACTTAATAACCTTTCAAGTCTAAGATGATAAATAACTAATCTTAAGGAATAACTCAGCCTTTATAAATTTAACTACATTTAATGTTTTAAATTTTAATCTTCATATACCTTTTTAGATATATAAAAATCTTTTAAAAACCCATCATATTCTCTGTAACTTTAAGATAGCTATAAGAAATATTTATTTATTATTAAATAATATAAAAGTAATTTCATTACATTTTTTTATTATAAAAGACTTATAAGCTATAAATAAATAATAAAACCTTCATAATAAAGGTTTACAATTTTTATTATTTATTATATATATATATATCATTTTTTTAAGAATATTTTTGTATTTCTCTTTTGAAAAGTTAATTTTTTAAACATAAAAGAATCTATGCCTCCAACAAAAAGCATCTTTTATAGATATTAACAATAAACAATTTTGGCTTACGAAGAACTAATATAAACTATCAATTTTTTTGGGCTCAGGAGAATGGAAAAGATTGTTAAGATTAATTGATTAACTGATTGTTCAATCCGGAAGCTCTATTTTCAGATTAGTTGGAGTGTTAAGTATCATTTAAAGTGTTTGATGATATAGATTTAGATATAATATCAAAAAATTATTTCAATTAAAAAACTTAAAGATGTTAAATGAAGTTTCAAAAATGATTTTATGCATATGTAAACAACTCTATTAAAACTGCTTTGCCACCTTGCCAATGCTTGAATTGGAGTGGATATGCTTAGCTTTTTATTGATGCTTAGAGATCTTTTCTTAATGTTTGAGGTCTTATTCTGCCTTCTCATGATGTCATACATAACTCACAGTATGCTTGGAGGCAGCAGAGGTTGGTATTACTACAAAAGTTGTAACGGCAGAGGCTATTTGAAACTAGGAATCACTATTAGTGTATTTATAGTACTGTTTCTATCTTGATTCATATTTGATGGGACATTTTTGAACATGCACTAGGAAGGTGAGCGTGTTCCATGATTCTTCACGACGCGTGTGGCACCACTTTGGATCCCAGTATAGTTTCTGTTCACGTCATTATTCTGTTTTATAAAGCCTAACTCTCCGTATTTTGTACCACCAATCACCCTCCTAGCTCTCTCTGCCTTATTTTTCTACCATATCATATTTTGAAACGCCTTTCTCTATTTGCAACAATCCTTCTAATCCCTTTCTTTCTTTCTCCGTTTCTGTTTTTTAGAACCATGTTGCCTAGGAGTCGAACTATGCCTAGCAGAATCCACCATGGAGTGGTATGTTGTGATCAAAATGAGATGTACACTTTAATTCTTCTTTAGAAATACTAATATCTTGCCTTCTTTTTACTTCATGGGTGTCCATCAATGTTTCAGGCTGATGAAAGGCATGATATCAGGCACTACTTAGAGGTGGAAGTCCAGCCTAAAGTTGGTGAGAGCGAAGCTATCAACCCTCAATCCAATTACTCAAAGTGCTTTGATGATGATGGTCGCTTGAAAAGAACAGGTAACCATTGTCTTGAATATCAAACTATTGTTCGTGAATTTGGATGGTTTTCTTACTCTTTGGGCGCTTTAGTTAATTTCGTTTAGTAAAGGTTAAAAATTCGATGGTGCAGGAAATTTCTGGACTTCATCTTCCCATATAATCACTGCTGTTATAGGGTCAGGAGTCCTATCATTGGCTTGGGCCATAGCGCAGCTCGGTTGGGTTGCAGGACCAGCTGTTATGGTCCTATTTGCATTTGTAAATATCTACACTTCGAATCTACTAGCACAGTGCTACAGGTCTGGCGATCCTGTCACGGGACAGAGAAATTACACTTACATGGATGCTGTGAAATCTTACTTGGGTAAGAATAAACTCCCATCATTTTCAGCTGGCTAAATTGTCATTATAATCATGAGCATGATGTGAAAATATCTATGTGTCGGCTGCAGGAGGACGGAAGGTGATGTTATGTGGATTGATTCAATACTTAAATTTGTTTGGTGTTGCTATTGGTTATACGATTGCAGCATCAGTCAGCATGATGTGAGTTTCATATTGTTTTCTACTTGTAATGAACGTTAAATCACGTACACAATAACCATTGATATTTGAAAAAAAATTGTGTTGATTTTAGGGCAATAAAGAGATCAAACTGTTTCCATAGCAGTGGAGGAAAAGATCCATGTCATATGTCAAGCAATGGGTTTATGATAACATTTGGAATCATAGAGATCTTATTTTCTCAGATACCAGACTTTGATCAAGTATGGTGGCTTTCTATAGTGGCTGCTATAATGTCTTTCACATATTCTACAGTTGGTTTGGGTCTTGGTATGGGCAAAGTTGCAGGTATACAAAAATAATTACATCATTGTGATTCTGATTATCTCATTATTCATTATTTACAGAAACAGAACAAATCTAGAAATTACTTCAGCAGCAAAGATATTAAATGGAAGGACTTAGCACAAGCATAGGAAGTTGAGTCGTGTGTTTAATGAAGTTCATAGAATACCTCTGCACTCTCATTTGCAGGAAATGGAACCTTCAAAGGAAGCCTGATTGGTATCAGTATAGGGACGGAAACACATGCTGGACCTGTTACTTCTACACAGAAACTATGGAGAAGTTTGCAAGCTCTTGGAGCCATTGCCTTTGCTTACTCGTTCTCCGTTATCCTCATCGAGATTCAGGTAATACTTTGACAACATTTTATGGAACAGTCATTGATAGAAAATTTAGTAGTCCAACAATTGATGCCTGTGCTTGCCTTTTCATTTGCAGGATACAATAAGATCTCCACCTGCAGAATACAAAACTATGAAGAAAGCAACTTTATTTAGCATCATTACAACTACAATTTTCTACTTACTCTGTGGATGCATGGGCTATGCAGCTTTTGGTGATTTGGCCCCTGGAAATCTTTTGACCGGCTTTGGATTCTACAACCCCTACTGGCTTTTAGACATCGCTAATGTTGCGATCTTTGTTCATCTTGTTGGTGCATATCAGGTCTGGTATTTCAAGCTATGATAACCTTACAAGTTTTGAATTAATAACAAGATTCGAGATTCATGTTGATTTTTCCATGGTGTTCCTGCAGGTCTATTGTCAGCCATTGTTTGCATTTGTAGAAAAATGGAGTGCTCGGAAGTGGCCTCAGAGCAATTTTGTGACAGCAGAATATGAGGTACCCATCCCCTTTTATGGTGTGTACCATCTGAACTTCTTCCGGCTAGTATGGAGAACAATATTTGTTATGCTGACAACTTTAATAGCCATGCTCATGCCCTTCTTCAATGATGTCGTTGGACTCCTTGGTGCCCTGGGATTCTGGCCATTGACAGTTTTCTTTCCCATTGAGATGTACATTTCTCAGAAGAAGATTGGGCGATGGACAAACCAGTGGATAGGGCTCCAGATTCTCAGCATGACTTGCCTCATGATCACCATAGCCGCAGCTGTTGGGTCTGTTGCCGGGGTTGTCTTGGATCTCAAAACTTACAAGCCATTTAAAACTAGTTACTAAGAGAGCTATGGATCGGGAGTCCGCATTTCAAGAAGGGAATTCCTCAAGTAGTGTTAAATTGAAGAACTTAAAGAGTCATGCATGGACTGAAATGTATCCTTTTCAATCTCCAAAAAATTTAAGACAGATTTCCTTTTGTCAGCCATCAATACACATCTTATTCCGTGCAGGTGCTATGTCAGGTGCTTAAATGCAGATTCAAGGAACTCTTGTTTGATCAAAATACGCTTTAAGCCCGAACCCTTGTGTTCAACTTAATGCTATCCTCAAAAGATGTACTAGCTGAAGCAATCAGGCTATCGCACAACATTAAATATGTAGGAGAAACCATCGCTAAGATTCAGGTAAAAGAAACGAAGAAGACACAAACTCGATTCCTTGAATCATCCATTAGATAAGTGAACAAAATCAAACATACAACTACAGATTTGCATTCCCTGACAAACCACTAAAGAACCCCTTGCCTTTACGAATTCAACAGGCCAAAAGAAGCCTCATGGTACTTCCTAACCCTTGTTCCCATAAACAGATTAAAAAAATAAAATAAAACCTAACAAGACCAGTTGACTTTCGTCTTTACTTGTTGTATTTACTGGCCTTCATTTTAGCCGCATTTGCCTTCGCAGTATCTTTTACAAGAGTTGTTGCTTTGAAGAAACTCTTTGGATTAAGAGCCTTTCTTATCTTAAACACAACCCAAGCAGTGCCAATAGCATGTCCTGCAGCATCAAGTCCTTCGTGTGTTACCTTTGCAGCATCTTCTCCATATCTGTAAAGGAAATATCCTATCATAACATCAAATGCCTACTCATGTAGAAGCACAGATAGTACACTATTCGATTCAGACTATATCTCATCTAAAATCTGCTCCAGCTCTATCCAGCCAAAGCACATTCACGAAATGTAGTGTTCTATCACTGTCAATGCATGATGCAAAGTGGCAAAAGATTAAGGTAAGATTTCTGTATATGCCACTGGCGGCCAGATACCTAGATGAGTGGAAAAGGACCTGTCTCTAAAGCAACTAGAAACCTTATAGAAACATAAAGATTCCATTACAGAGGAACAGAATCACCACAAATTTTAATTCCAACTTGCCAGCAACGGCATAATTATTTGAATGAAAGCAATGGAAGGGACGATAAAGTTGATCGTGATAAGGATGATTCAAGTGGAGCATCAATTTAAGAGTTAGATTAAGATATACCTGTGTGAGACAAGTCCAGTTGTGACAAGTGATGAGGTTGACAAGACATTCTTTCCAGCAACTTCAAGAGCATCACACACCTTGTCTGCACAAGCACACGAAAGACACGGGGAGGAAACAGTGTTGTGAGTTAGATTTCAGTTCAGCAACCACACAAATTGAGAAAAAATAAACCAAACAATTGGGAATGGATCACTTACTAAATCCATCCAAGGAAGCAAGAACAATTTCACCAGGCAATAGGCTAAAAAATTTCTTGCCCGCTTTAGAGTTCACAATTGGACTTGTAACAGATCCAGAGACCTTGACAACCCCCGAAAGAATCCCAACAGCCACTTTCTCTGACATTTTTGTCAACTTCTTTACCCTGCAAATATCCCAAGATAAAATCATATTTCAGTTCATACTGCTCGATATTGAGTCACCCGAATCAAAGAGAGGAAACAAGCATATGAAAAATTATTTTTACATCTTTAAAATGCAGAGATGAACACAAATATGCATAGCAAAGCAACTCCAAAATTCAACGAACATGCTTCTTTTGTTTTAACCATACCACTTCCACGAGCAAAGAATACTAACAACAGCCTATTCTATTAATCAATTTTCTTAAATAAATAGCAAAACTAGATGTAATGTTAAAAAATAATATTTCAAAATTTTAATAAATAGTTTAAATTTTAAAATTAAATTAATTTTTTTATATATTATCCTTGATAATTAAATGATGACAAGTTTAATTTTATCATTTTTATTTATTTAGTAAAAATTAAATATAAAATAAAATAAAACAAATTTCAATTTCAAGTTAAAAAAATTGCACGGATATGATAAAAAATAAAACTAATATAAATTATATCATATGTACTCACATAACCGTTTAAATTTTTAAATTAATTGATTCTTTCACATGTTAAATGTTAAATGAGCAAAAAAACAGAATCGAAACCTTTAAAATAAGAAATTAAATCAATAATCAACGTTGAAAAACAAACCTTTTGATCCTCCTCAAAGTCCCTGGACTAATATCTGAATCCTTACCCTTACGAATCCTTTTCTTGAGGAACCCATCGCCCCACTTCAACCTATCCACTGTCACATCTCCACACCACAAAATCCCCCTAATCAGCTGCCCTGACCCGGCCGCAATCGTCCTTGCAATACACGAGCTATAATCCTCCACATTAGGAGCCAACACTGTCCAATACGCAGAAGAACTCTTCTCCATCAATTCTTTATTCTTCTCTAACTCATCCGGCGATATCTCCTTCGCTACATTCCAATCAATTACCTCCGACTTCCCTCCACTCTGCTTCACTTCTTGCACCGAAAACAAACTATAACATTCCAATATCTTATCGAACTCCTTCAACAAGTCCTTTTGGCCTTTCGAAGCAAAAGTTACCCCATAATTCAACAACTCAACCTCTCCCTTGTTTAACTGACCCCCGTACGATTCATTTTCAGGCACACGAAGAGTAAAGAAGTAATGTGATTCATCAAGCTTAACTGCTGCCTCATCTCTAGCTAAAGGCCACCGAATATCATCATCTACACGAGCAAAAACAGCAACAGTGGTTTCACCCTGTTTAAGACTCACAATAAAGAAGTCACCACAAGCCAATTCTACACTACGATCCTTTTCAATTAAATGAACGATTGATCCTGGGATTTTGATCAAGATTTCTTCATGGGCTTCGGAGTTTGAACCCAGTGGTGAAACTGCCTCGTTCTTCTTGTTGTCCGCCACGTCTTTCATGTCAATAGTAGGATACAAAGAGGACGACGTAGAAGTAGACGTGGCTTCTGGGTTTGAGAGAATGACTTGCGGGTAGAGAGAATTGCGCTTTAGAGATACATTCGGTAAGAAAGATTTTTAGGAGGAAACAGGGAGTGAGGAGTGTCAGGTTGGTGTGGGGATTTTAAAGGCTTCTGTGATCTTAAGATCGAAGGAAGTAGAAGCCGTGTCGACCGTGAGCTTGGAGGAACAAAACAAGACAGATACGTGGCTCGCTGAGGAGCTGGCCGTGTGAAACCGTATCTTGTCGGCTGTCAGTTTTTATTTAAGATGACGGCCTGATTGCTTGACAGGTGCTTTGTAATCGTATCTTAAGGGATTTGCCTCAAAAAATCATGCTCCTTCACTTGGATATTTAGTTTGAGTTTGGGTTTGGTTATAGATAATACAGAATTTAATTCATAAATATTCATTTCATTGTTTCTGTAATATTTATGTAATAGAAACCCAGTAATGGTTGTATTCAAAGCATGTTTAGTAATGTGATGTATAATATTTTTTAAAAGATTTTTTAATTTTTAATTTTCAATACTAATATATTAAAAAATACTTAAAGATATCTCTTATTATTATTGAATAAAACAAAACTAACTAGTAAAACACCAAGTTTTATCTCTCAACATATCTACTTTATTCCTGCCTTTCCATCTACTATGATCATGCTATATGCTAATCTTTTCCAATACTGCTAAAAAAAAATGTAACATCCAAGGCATCCAAATTAGCCGCATTAACCTGATATTCTTCTATCGGATGGATTTCAAGAATATTTTTGAGTTGTTAGCATAATGTCATAAGTGGTTTTTTATTTTTATTCTTTACTTTTCAATTCAAATCTAAAAAGGTCTCGAGCGTGCATGCATGTATGTGTATATATATATAACTTTAAAAGAAATTCATGTAAAATTGGAACTTGAAAGATCTTATCTTTTTATATAGAAATTAACAGAGAAATATTCTCAAAATCAAAATCTAAAAAAAAAAAAGAATTTTTGAATTTCAAGGCCTTCTCACAAAAACTCCCTCCAATTTTGGGGCATAAATTTGGTTCACGCTGTTCAATCGCGCAACAAGAAAGAGTTGGTCTGGGCTCTATCAATAGCTACTGGGCTATGTTAGCCTAAAACCCATGTAATCCATCTAATGCCTTCCATAAGCCCATAAAGAAAAGTCTGGATCTTGGCTCAAGACCAGAGTATTTGTCTCTAGAGCAACAGCAATAACTGTTTAAAACTCCACACACCGCAGCCTTACAGTTGAAGGTAAGCGATTCTTAGAAATTACATGGCTTACAAGCAAATTCAGGGAGGATTTGTTATTTTTCATCTCAATACCTTCTCTTATTCAGGCGAACGTCAATGTTCTAGCATTACGTCATTACACTATTCAAAACTCTTGATCTCTTCTGGTCAAGTAGAATTTCATGGGGAACCGTTTGATTCTCAAAGAAAGACAATTTCGTGTTCCATTGCAATTCCTGGGCATGCGTTTCGCCAAAATTCCATGAGTTCATTTTACCAAATGTAAAAAACGGGTCTGGCTACCAATTCTATGTTTAGCTGGAGTGCTTGTTAGCACCGAAGGCTTTTATGACCTGGTGCGTACACGGTGTGTCCATGAATTGAAGAATCCGGGTTTGGTGTCTTCGGAATGCTATTATAAATGGTTACGGGATCCATGTCCAGGGAGAGTTTTTTCTCTCTGCCATGAGATGTGGAATTGTGGGGAAGATCCTGACAGTGCATCGTAATCGTGCATTTTGAGTGCTTGTAATCATGCAGAGTTGGTTTAAGGATGTTATGGTGATATTTAGCCAGATAATGAAAGATAATAAAACAAGGCCAAGCTAAGATCCTTACGAGTGTGTCGTTGACATGCTAATGAGGTAAGGCTATTTATCTGATACAGGTGGATTTAATAAAAAAAAAAAAATTTAGAGGAGAAGGGTCCAAATATCTGTACCTCCTGCTTGTCATTAAGCTACAGTAACTGATTTTTAACTTCACTCGGAAAAAACAAACCAATCCACTCGCCTGGTCGATCCATGAACTGCTGAGAATTTGAGATTGAGCACGCAGAGGAAGGGGTTCACTTCCTAAATGTGATTCCACATGACTGTAGTCATTTGTTATTCTGTGAAGAATATTTTGGAAGGCTGTCTGTATATGACTCGGAATTTGATAGCTCTGCAAATGGTCACAGAAAATTTGGATTGACAGGAATGCCTCCAGGTTGTCCGGGGATGGATGTATATTCCATGAAATGAGTCATGGCTAATCTGTCTTCTTTCAAATAACTCCTTGCACAGACTTATTAGATGCTGCGATTGCCCCTATTTCTTGCGGTTGCATGGGTAACTAATGCCATTGAGCATAAAATATGAACTGATGATTTGAATGCCTCCATATTATCCCTGGATGGATGGAATATTTAATGGAACAAATTGTTTCATGTCCATCTCGTTTCAAATTACTCCTTGCACAGATGCGGGTGTTGCAAAGTCCACATCTCAGCCCTTTAATTGGATTGGTAACTAGTCCCACCTTGTCCTCCTCCACATTTTCTGTCGATGCCACATGAAACATTTTCTTGTGTTTGAAGATTTAACATCCTATTTCATTGAGAGAATTAAGTTGCTTCATTTCCTAAATTGACCTGTCTTGTGCATATGCGTACATGTGTAGTAAAAGATGCAAAATGCCATTGAGTTTAGTGGATTTGACCTTTGTATTGCATTTGACATCACTGTTTGCGAGAGAAAACCCTTTTATATGATCTCCCATTCAAGAATGAAAACGATGTCTTATATATTTGCAGAAGCTTATGTTCTTGCTGTTCTTTGTTTTTTCCCCTTGTCACGAATACAACTGTATTCATCATGAAAAGAAAGCTTCTTTAGCTTTAATCTTATCCTTCATGAATGGACTTAGCACATGAAGCATACGGTCATGGGTGATGCATGAAAACGTATATCAAGGCACTGTGAGTTGTTGAATATTCGTTCTCAGAAAATAAAACAAATTATCAATTAAATAATCCTATTAATTTGTTTGCTCCACACGTAATCTGAGCTACAGGATTCCGGCCCACTCAACCCTCACATCCCGAAGAGTCAATTTTTTAGGCAGCTGAGATGATTCTATGGGATTGTTACAAACCACAAAGACGTAGTGGTTCCAAAAACACTTCATTAAGAACTATATTTACACATTGCTTTCCCACTTAAAAGCCAAGAATCCAAGCTGATTTTGGTGGGTAAGATCTTGTTGAAAGCTAGCTTGGTTTCAAGCTCACAGGGCCTACTTCAGTCCCAGGATCCATATAATCTAGTCGGGAAAAAGTAAACAATTACAGGTCATTTGCAATGGATTCCTGACTGAGTTTGCGTGGACAAGGTGCACTACTCGCATCTTTATTCATTGGTTTGATCTAGATAGGTGTATTTTATCTGATCAAGTGCCTGCTTTAGTTTCCGATTCTCTTACGAAGCTTTGAAGATAATTCACAACTGTCGGCATGGTTCATTAATAATCTGGAACCATGGGTTTAATTGTGGTTGGAAAATGGTAAGATTTAAAATATAATTAATATTTTTTTAATATAGTAGACTGAAACTTGTAAAGATCTATGTTATTTTCTATTTAATTTTTATCAAATATATAAAAATAATAATATTCAAACTCATGATAATTTAACCATTAAAATTTTAAAACTATATTAAAAAAACATCAATTTAATAATTTAAGTTATTATATAAAATTTTAAAATATAATTTATATTATTTTTTAATAACTTCAAAGATTAGGCTATGCTTTTTTTTGGAGCTACAACAAGCTTGCATCCCCATCAAATATGATATGATGAATATTATCCATACACATGCATGAAACAGTCGAGTTATTTCCTTGGTACAAATGGCCAGCCCACGGTGTCTGCTATATGGCTAAGTGGTAGGAGCAGATTCGGTTAATGTGATCCACCAGTTTTATACCACTGTTCCTTTCAGAGCTTACAGAAAGGCCAGTTTCCATCACAAGAAGCATCATCCACGTTCGTATAATCAATGCATGAAATGTAACAAAGGTAAAATGGGGCCTCTTTCTGGGACTTATATAGGTGATATAAATTAGGTTAAAAGCATAGATGATTGATCTCTGTCAGGCCCTACTATCTCAATCAACCAGGCAGTTTCCCTCTGATAAAGCATCCATCAAGACCACTACAATTTTGGCGACCACCATTTCCAGAAGATAGACATCTAAGGAAAGAAAAGGGAGAAATAAATGAAGAGAAAACATTTATGGTCTTGGAATACAGTAGCCAACCTCAATCTCATGAATATCCTTATGCAACAGATGCATCTCCTTCCTCTGTTGCAGGGTTTTCAAAGGGCAGTAGAAATCCCATTTTAAGATTATAAAATACATGACTCCAATAAGTTATAACAATTATTTTTTAAATTTATTTTTTATAAAAATATTTTTTATTTTTTAAAATTCATAAATCACTAAAGCTAAAGCATTTGGAATGTCAATGATCATCCACCTTTGAGAAGAATACCCTGGTGGGTAACAATTCCGAATTTAAGGCAGTGAAAGCGAGAAACAGCTTGATTTCCCTGTAAAAGCAGACCAGCCATATTTTCTATAAGACATTTTGTTTCACAAGAGTTAATAATCCAAGCATGCATAAGCTTACAAAATTTTTCTCCACACGCTTTTAGGGTTTGTTTGATATTGTATTAGTGGTTATGATTTAAAATATTTTTTATTTTTAAAAATTATTTTTCATATTAAAACAATTAAAATATTAAAAAATAATTTCTTTTAAAAAATTAGAATTTAAAAAAACGGTTCAAACCGCATTTCCAGTAACTAAAAAAATGTTTCAAACAGACAAAAAATGGAGACAGTTGCTTCCTGGACAACCTATTGACTTTTTGACTTGTGTTGTTCAATAAAAAGCTTTAATAAAGCCAATATCAGTGCCGCAATCTAATGAAGAGGTGTTTGTTTGCAGCTGAAGTTCAACTATAGTTTTGTAGAATTTTTTTTTTATGGTTTTGTATTGATTTGAAGTGTTATTATTAAAAATAAATTTGAAAAAATAAAATAATTATTATTTTATTATATTTACAATCAATTTTTTTTTGTTTTGGTTTAAATAACATTTCAAACATCCCCATCAAAATAATAACATTTAATTACTGTCTTGATACATGAAGATATGAAACTTAGAGATAATGAAGACTGAAGGAATATATCATTCTATATCTTCAATTTTAACATTATATAAATTTATTTTAAAGGCATAAAGTTAAAATATGTTTCCCATTAAAAAAATAAAAACCCTAGAGAAAATCACTTCAAAACTATTATAAATTATATCTTTATTCCTGTCTCTCAAACCAAACGGTTCCTATCATTTCTATATATATTACAGGACAAAAGAAATACTTCAGAAATCACCGGACTGGCCCTTTTTTGCAGGCAATGGTCAACCTTAGGAATAAATACCCAGCATCCTTCCTCGATTCCACTATTTAGCTATGCAAATCACGTTGCGATAACGATTAAAAATTATTATTTTATTTTAGAAATATAATAAAACAATATTATTTTATTTTATTAAATATATTTTTAATTTCAACCCATCAAAACAATCTAAAAATAGAAAAAAAACAATTTTGATAAAAAACAATTTTTATAAAAACAAACAGTCATCAAAAGCATCAAAATGACTATTATCTATTAAACTATTGCTTATATAAACTTGTCAAGTTTATACATACAACATTACATGAAAGATATAATTTAACAAAGAAAAAAGGTTCAAAAAAAGAACAGAACTCACACCAGCCACCCCCTGTAAACAGGTTCTTGGCCTTGGTCCTAACATGGCAGCCACACTCTTATGCGTAGCAAATTCTACACTTAAGCTGCCTTACACTCTCTATTGCTATATAAGCAGTAAGCACGTGCTTAACCACCTACCAATCAACATTATCGATCAAAAAGACATGATCGGATTGGAAGTAGCAGGCTTACAAGGGATCTATCTGGGCTACCACAATGGGACTCCTAACAATGTGCTTCCCATCCGACCACGAAATTGACCCGAATACAGCACCCGAATCACCCATGATCAGATTCCGTGCATCGGCTGTTATGGTTACAATGAAGCTCCGCTTCTTCACGGCCTCAGTGAACATCAATTTTCGTGGTTTCACTGTCACTGTAACTCCTTTCGGAGCTTGGATTGTAAAGCGATAAACGGCATTTGGTTGACCCACATTGGTGACTGTTCTAATGAATGTCCTGCTTGATGCTCCCTTAGCTGAGCTTGAAAACAGTGCTGCAAGAGAAGGGTAATTGAGGTTCTCTGGCAATGGTTTCTTCACTGGACAACTCACAGGTGATCGTGTGATCACCTGAATTACTCTTGGCCCATATCCAATTCCACACAAAAAGTTCACATAATCATTGTTTGTAATATCATAAACAAGCCCTGGATCTATTGCTCGATCAAGATTGAGATGTCCTGCACCCAAATCATATGGTGACGACACCTTTCCAGTGGCCTCATCGGTCATTGGCTGGTTTAGATTATTGAATGTATTCGCGGTGGTCATCATTGCAGACCTAATCGCTGCTGGACTCCAATCTGGGTGAGCAGATTTAAGCAAGGCTGCCGCGCCACTTACATGAGGACATGCCATTGAAGTGCCAGAAAGGATGTTGAATTCCGTTTTTCGTGGATCTGATTCCAATCCAGTTGGACCAGCAGCATCAGTCCAAGCAGCAAGAATGTTCACACCGGGAGCAATCAAATCCGGCTTAAGAATCTCCGGGCTTATTCCATTTGGTCCTCTACCTGAAAACGAAGCAACAACTGGAGCTGGTTTGATTCCAATCACGGTACCCTTGAAAGCAATGGTAGCAACCGGATTCGACGTTGATGAAACATAGGCCTTAACGGCATCACCCTCGTCAGAACCAAGAGCACAAGCAGGAATTAAATGAGCATCACCAACTAATCCTTCACCATTAGAAACTCCATTAGCAAGAATCATACCAACACCTCCAGCTTTCTTAACAACCAACCCTTTAGCCACTCTTGGACTACTTCCGCGATCACAAACAACAATTTTCCCTCTCACCATCTTAGGATCCAACGAATTTTCCATACACAGTGACGCTGCCAAAACCCCTGATTTCCCTGGATAAACCAGAGGATACATTCTACCACTCAATGGCAAACCAGCATATAGCGAAACACCAGATAATTTCTTCCCATTACCAAGAACAACAACAGCAGGGAAACTCCTGTCAATCGTTCCAGCACCAACAGTAACAATCCAAGGAGCAAGATTCGTAACTGACATAAAATTAGGCCCATCATTCCCAGCCGAAGACGAAACAAAAACCCCTCTAGAAGCCGCCCCATAAGCACCAATGGCAATCGGATCAAGATAATAAGGCGCCGAGATCCCACTACCACCACCAATGGAAATCGAGATGACATCCACTCCATCTTTAACAGCAGTGTCAAAAGCAGCTAAAATATCAGAATCGAAACATCCTGCATTCTTCCAGCAAACTTTATACACAGCCAAACGTGCTTTCGGAGCCACCCCTTTTGCAATCCCCGCTGCAAAACCTTCCATGCTAGCACGAAATGCATGCCTTCCTGCCGCAGTTGATGCCGTGTGAGTCCCATGACCATCGGCATCACGCGGAGACTTAAACTCCAGAGTTTCATTGATAGGACTAATCGGTCCCATAGCCCCACCTACTGCCTCATGTCCTTTGATAAAAAAACGGGCACCGATCAGCTTCTTGTTGCAGTTTCTTGCTGTAAATCTTTCGCCAACTTCACAAATTCCTTTCCACCGGCCAGGAACCGGCCCAAGATTGACATCCGAGAAGCTCCGTCTTTCAGGCCAGATCCCAGTATCCAAAACGCCAATGATAACATCAGAACCATAATCAGAATCCGACCAGAGCCCACGTTGGTTTCTGAGTCCAAGAAACTGAGGGGACCGAGTGGTGTGGAGTTGCTTCCGTTGGTCTTCAATCACGGCGAGGACTGATGGGTGTTGGCTGAGAGTGGCGGCGCGGTCTGGTGTTAGAATGGCGGAGAAGCCATGGAAAACGGTGTCGTAAGTGTGGAGGATTTGTGGGGTGCTAGTGAATTCAGTGGTGTACCAGTGGTAGTGAGTGGGGAAAATGGAGGGCTTAGATTGAGAGTCAATGCGAATGATGTAGGTTTTGTAGGGTTGATCATAGGTGGAGAAGGATAGGGAGAGGAGAGGGAGAAAGGAGAGGAGGAAGAGGGGGAGGGAAGAGGAGAGAAATGGAGCCATGGAAGAAGTTGAGAGTGAAGTGAAGTGCGTCTGTGACCGATGGACATGGGGAAGATATAAGAGGGAACAAAGAGATTATTGTCTTTTTTTCATTATTATTATTATTTTCTTAAATTAAACTAAGCTTGGTTAGTAGTTTAATTAATTGTTGATTAACTAAGAATTCTCGGAATTTGTAAACGTCTGCAGATATTTTCTTGAAAAGAGGATCGATGACGTGTGACCTGAATAATTTTCCAAGGAATTTTTTTTTATCTGTCTAACGGCTAGATCATAGTTTTTTTTTAAATAAAAAATAAAAACTATATTAATTAAGTGTGTTTGTTTTAAAGATGATCGTTGAGTTTTGCATGCGGAATTAAAAAAAAATAGTTTTTATAGTTAAATTTTATCTATAATTAAAATATATTTAATTTTAATCCTATAAAAGCTAAAATAAACGCTCCTAATTAATTAAGTTACCCATTCTTTCTATTTTATATATTCAGTGATATTCTCGCAGCAAACACATATTTTTTTTTATTATACAAGGAAGTTGTTTTATTATTTAACTATTTATTATATATTGAGATTTAATTTCATTTATAAAATTTAAAATATATATAATAAGTATTATTATTAAACTTTGTCGATCATACGGATTTGGAATACAGTTGACTTGCCATTGGATCCCAAACTAGGTGTTCAAAACATCAGCCAAGGATACAAAATCTTCATTAAGAATTCTGAAATTCAACGATTTAAAAAGTGAGAGACGTAAAAGAACTGTATTTTTTAAAGATTATTTAAATAAATTATCCATTTATGGACCACGAGAAAGATTAGTCTTTGTACATGATTTGTGTTGTGTCCTTGTGCGATTATACCAGACAAGGGCTTTTGCTTTTGATATATAAGAATCTAGAAAGCTTTTGGTGCGTAGTAGGACAGTGTGGTAATAATTATTTTTAAAAAATATATTAAAAAATTTTTTTTATTTTTTAAAAATTATTTTTAATATTAAAAAATCAAATGATTTAAAAATATTAAAATAAAATTAATTTAAAATAAGAAATATTTTTAAAATATAAAAAAAATAATGTCTTCATGCAAAAGGGAAAACACATCAAATGATGGATGCCATCCTCGCGTCTGGGAAACAAAAGAGCTTCGGTCTGTGGAGGTAGGCAGGGAGCTGTAAAGGTGAGAGAATCAAGAGTGAGATTATCTCGTCAGCATCAATATTCCAAGAACGAAATAGAGAGGAGTGATTAATAAAATGAATAAAAATAAAGAAATAGTAGAAAGTAATGTTTGAATAATATTAAAGTGAAGGACGGTAGGGCCACTTTCTTTGCTTTTCAGGGATGGGGGGAAAGGTGAAGGGATGCTAATTGAATAATAACGGGGCCAAAGCTAAACTAATTTGTCCAAGAGCATCTCCAACGGCTTTGCTAAGTAGAGAGCTAAATATTATTTTAACTCTTTAATGTTTATTTTACACACTTTTAAAGAAAGTAATAAATAAAATATTTGTTTTCACAACTATCATTCCTATATATATATATATATAATTAAATTTTGTTATTTTTTAGTTTTGGGATGCTTAACTTTTTTAAGATGAGACGACATGTTTGATATTTATCAATAAAGCTTTTTTTAGTACATATGATAATTTTTAAGATTTAAATGTATTCTTGTCAAATCAAGGGTTTCAATTCAAGTTTATGCTTTTGTGTCTAGATGTTTTTTTTCTTTTATATGAATAAGATATTATTGTTTATTGATTTATTTATTTTATCTTTTTATATATGATTTACAGGTATAAAAATTATTTTATATCTATAATAAAACCGTTGTCTTTCTATAAAAATAGAGATGTGGATCATGGGTTATGGTATTAAAACAGCGAGAGAACTAATTGACATTGTTGTATAAAGATGGCTGGCCGTTCGATCCATGGGGCTCACCGGGTTAGTACCTTACTTGTTCAGGTTGTTCCGAAAAGGTGTACTCCGGTGCAGACAGGGACCTTCTCCTACAATATTCATATATTTTATATGCACTGTAAAGTGTGAAATTCATACCTGTAAATCCTGAGACAGATACTGCCTCCGGCGAGACTCACATCATGAACTAGCAGGGTTGTTTTCATTTTTTTTTTAAATATCAAAATTATATTTTTTTACAAAATAAAATTAACGGATCAAATTAAACTTTCTTCTATTTTTTTTTTAATTAGAACATTACAAGGTTACAGGTGAGCTGAATTCTAAGTGACTGTTTGGTTACACGGTGTAGAAGTTAATTATCAAAGTGTTTTTTTGTTTTAAAATATATTAAAATAATAAATATTTTTTAAAAAATATTTTTTATTTTATTACATTAAAACAATAAAAAGTAATAAAATAATTTAAAACTATTTTTTTTTTAAAAAAAAAAACACAACCACAGACAGCAACACCAAAATCTAATCAAGTTGGTCAAAAGTTGATATAGTTTTTATAACTAAGGTGTGAATATGTTTTATTTATTTTCTTCCTACCCTACACAGCAGACCCACTCGCACATCAGGGAGAGTTACCATCATAAGTTTTATAAGATGTTTTTCTTATACCCTTATTTCCATCGTTGATCATTATCAAATCCCTAGCTGCGTGTAATTATTGAGATGATCAAATCCCTAGCAATTTTTATACATATTTTTTTATCATCGGACTAAGGGTTGATCGCTCTTCATTTTTTTCAATATCCAGCATGAAAGTGTTCCCTTGTACATCCGTTGAAAACCAGCATCAACACTCGCCGTGATCTGATCATCAAACCAAAACCGATTGCTCGTGCTTCATCTGTATGTGTAAGCATCCCTGTATGCTTTGTTGTGATCTTCGGCACCTGGCTGGCTATGCCACCATCGACAGTACCGCAATTCCATGTCACCTCTCTCTCTCGCTCTCACACACCAATTTACATGTCTCCCCAACCTCTGAAAACATGACAGCCAAGTACTGGAAAGCCCTAGCAGGATCAACAAATTTACTTGGAAAAGAGTATTCCTTTCGATTTCTTACAAATATGACATGTTAACTTTGTTACCCACCCAACCCTACCAACAGGACCCCAAGAATGTTACTTGTATTGATCTGGATTTCTCGCTAAATTAAACACGAGGTCAATGGCATATTGACCAGTGTTGTTTTGATCGTGGATGCTGAGATTCAACGTAGTGTGGTGGTGGGGTTCATCCCATTGGTGGAGTATACTTAGTGTTTCATGCCTTGCGTGGAGGTTGCGCTTCCAGGAAGTGGTGAGTCTGGAAAATTGATAGGCGGACCTATTCCATGCAAAAGCACCCCTGTTCCAGTTTTGAAATCTAGGCTTCATCTTATGCCTTAACTCGATGTCTGGAAGTTAGCTAGTTACACATCGTGTATTTTTAATTTTTTCAGGAGATTTTTAACTCCATGTCCCTTAATCCTCATTTATTAAACGCATCAAAACCAGAGTATTTATCATATTTAGAATGTTTACATCACATTTTAGTATAAAATATATGGGAAAGTGCTGTCCGAATATATGGAACATTTTCTTTACCAATTAATGGCTGTAGCACTTAATAAGAGGATGCCCTACTGGGAAGTCCCATGTTCGAGACTTGAAAGGAAGGGTAGGAATTTTTGAGCTTTTCTCATGACCTGATGTAAAAAGCACCACCACCACATGGAATTTGCAAGCCTTTGATACGTGTAAATATGCCCTTAACAAGAAAAAATGTGATGTTACAAGCTAACTCTCTGATTGTTTTGGTATAAAACATTATCGAGTTGCTGCAATTGTGGCCCAGGCCAGCAGCGCGAGCATCCTCTTCCAACTTGAAAGTTTATTAAAATAATATTATTTATTAATATTAAAAAATATTTTTAATATTAATACATTGCAATAATCTAAAAAATAAAAAAATTATTTTTTTAAATTATTTTTAAAACACAAAAACCAATAGAATTCGTTTTCCACTTTATACTTTGAGTGTGCCTGTAGTCTTGTGACTCGTGGGAGACCAATGAGTGAATCACACAGGGCCCAAAGATTCCCTTCTCTGCAGCCCAAAGAGTCCAATTGTACTTGGACCAACGAACCAGCCGTGCTCATTTTTGTAAGTTGAAGAGTGTTTAAGCCCAAAGAGGAAATACCAGAAATACTGTATTTGTGGTTATGCTCGCGAGCCAAGGGAGTTTCCCATGTGACTGGGGCAAAGAAGCTGTGAGATCTGCTTTGTCTTAGCAAGAATGTGGTCCTAAAGGCCTGGAAAAGAAACCAACGACTGCAATTTCAAGGAAGTTTTCCCTAATCTCCAGATCTGAATTATAACTATTCTTGTTCTATTTGTATGAATTACTGATCTTTCTAAAGCTGGGCAAGTTCTTGAGAAGGTGCAGAGGACTGGCTTTCGATGTCTGCACTGTATATTATATGCCTCCAAGCAGGCCTGCCAATTTCCATCTGTGAAGAGTGGGATTATGAAAATACATACTTCCAGTCGATTGAGAAACCTTGATGCAAACTTGTGAATTTGCAGGCTATTTTTTTTTAAATTACCATATATACCGAGAGCAACTAATTACTATAATTTCTTAAGATTTCACAGGTGAAGAAACACGAATACAAGGCAGACCCAGATGGATGCTTCTGTTTGGCCACACTATAACATCGAGGAAATTAATTATTGCGTGCCACAACTCAGTATTACCGTCTGCTTTTTACTAAAAGCTGGTTGCCTTCTGAGTCAAATTTGTTTAGTATTTAGTGTGATTGTATTTTAAAATAATATTTTTTTTAAAAAAATTATATTAATATATGTAAAAACACTACAAATATTAATTTAAATAAAAAATAAAAAACTAATTTCTTTCAAAAATATTTTTAAAATATAAAAGCATATGAACTCTTAAAATTAACATAAACTCAATGAATAATTAATGTCATCGCAAACAAAAATAAATATAAAGGAATGTTTTAGACAATGATAAATATTGCTTTTTAAAAAAATTAATACATTAAAATAATTATATTGTTTTATATTTTAAAATTAATTTTTGATATCAATACATTAAAACAATTTAAAAACACAAATAAATAATTTAAAATTAAAAAATTAAAATTTTATTAAATGATGGTGATAGGGCAGCCAAACATACCCTAAACAGCATACCATATTTTGCATGTTACTATTAATTATCTATCTGGTTTTTTTTAATTTTCAGAACATTGAAATATTTAAAGATAATGTTAATGTTATTTTTATTTAAAAGAAAAGGACAACACTCTGTTTTAAATTGAAAATTGCATTCAATTCAATGCTATTGTTATATGTGGAGAAAATGAAAAGAAGATTATACGAATACCTACATGTTATTTTATTTTGTATAATTTGTTTAATCGATGTTAAAATGTACTTTTAAAGTAGTTTGTATATCAATTGAAAGTAAGTTTTAATAATATTTCTTATATCAATTTATTATATATTCAAAGAAATTTAATAAATTTATAAATATGCTGATCTTAGAATTTATTTTTCACAATACTATACTTAAATACTTAAAAGAAATGGTTTTAATTTTGGGAAACGTCAAAGTGCAATCTAATCCTAGGCATCTAGCTGCGCTTCTCCATGTTAAGAAAAATAAAATAGTGTGAAGTCAGATTATAGTCAGGTTTGTTTTAATATGAGATCGGGAAAACTTATTCATATGACTCAGAAATCATATAGCAAACCTGCGGGCCAGATTATAGAAGAAACGAGTAGAGTTAAAAGTTATTATAAAAGAAAAGGGTTATATAAATTTATGGATTATATGAAATATGTTGAATTCATGTTTTTAAAAATTTCAATTTTTTAAAAATTATTTTATTGTGTTGATATCAAAAGTAATTTTTTTGTATTTCTAAATAAAAATTACTTTAAAAAATAAACTTAATATATATATAAGAATAAATAATGGTTAATATCACCACAAAAGACTCTAATATTATTTGAAAACCATGCCATATTTTTATTTAAAAAAACTATTCAAATCATTTATATTTAAAGATATTTTTGTTATAAAATTGAGGAAAATTAAATTAAAAAGTGAAGTACCATTATAAAAAAAAAAGAGGCAGGCAAGCCTGACCAATCAGAAAAAAGTTAAGCCAAACACAAGCCTGAAAATGCCAGGCTTTTTGGTTAAATACTAGTTAAATGACCCACACGATGCCGCCAGGTCAATTTTTTTATATAAAAATATTAAAACAAACTAAAATCTAAAAGTATTAGGTTTTTTTACAAAGTTATATTCAAGAATTTTAGATTTGACTGCAATGCTTGACCTAAGAATAATATTTATAATAACATTAAACTTGAAAAAGCCAAGTTTAAGTGGGTCTGACTGTAATACCAAACTCAATAGTCTTAGATATGGGTCTGACTATAATACCAAACTCAATAGTCTTGGATATAGGTATTGTTGCAAAGTTGTGTCGTAAAAGTGTGATCCTTAAATATATTAATTAAAAGAAAAAAATTAAAAAAAAAACTAACATGAAGAAAAAACAATGAAAAAAAAGAAAAATAAATAAATTAACTGGGTTAACCAGTCAAACCTAAAATCCGTGTCATGAAAGTCTGATAACTAAATAAAAAAAAGTTAGTTAAAAAGAAAAAAAATCAACCTTTTCATCATGAAAATGCCAGGCTTTTTGGTTAAATACTAGTTAAATGACCCACACGATGCCGCCAGGTCAATTTTTTTATATAAAAATATTAAAAAAAACTAAAATCTAAAAGTATTAGGTTTTTTTACAAAGTTATATTCAAGAATTTTAGATTTGACTGCAATGCTTGACCTAAGAATAATATTTATAATAACATTAAACTTGAAAAAGCCAAGTTTAAGTGGGTCTGGCTGTAATACCAAACTCAATAGTCTTAGATATGGGTCTGACTATAATACCAAACTCAATAGTCTTGGATATAGGTATTGTTGCAAAGTTGTGTCGTAAAAGTGTGATCCTTAAATATATTAATTAAAAGAAAAAAATTAAAAAAAAAACCAACATGAAGAAAAAACAATGAAAAAAAAGAAAAATAAATAAATTAACTGGGTTAACCAGTCAAACCTAAAATCCGTGTCATGAAAGTCTGATAACTAAATAAAAAAAAGTTAGTTAAAAAGAAAAAAAATCAACCTTTTCATCATGAATTATATTATGTAGTCTACAGTGAAAGACATAAAAAGAAAAGAAAACAAACTAAAGACATTAGCCTTTTCACCGTGGACTGTATACAATATTTAAAGATAAAATTAGAAGAACAAAAGTAATGAGAAAAAAAAATCTAAATCAATCGAGTTAATTGATCAAACCTGAGATCTCTGTCGTGAAAATCCAATAATTAAATAGAAAAAAATTAATATTAAAAAACTAAATTAAAAAAATAATTACAAAATAAAAAAAAAATAAAAAAACTAAAATATTAGTTTTTTCACTTTGGATTGCACTGTGCAATCCATAGTAAAATGCTTTAAAAGGAAAAGAAAAGAAAAAACAAAGGCATACATCATGAGTTATTTTTTTTATTGCATAAAAATTATCAAAAAATGCTAGGATTTAAGAGTGTTGTGTATTTTTACAAAAATATATCTAAAAGTCTTTGGTCTAGCTGTAATGCTTGACTCAAGAGTAATATTTATAATAACACTAAACTTACATGACTCAAGTTTAAATGAGTCTGGTTGCAACACTGGACTTAAAAACCTTGGATGTGGGTCTGACAGCAAAGTCGTGTCATAAAAGTGTGATAATTAAATAGATTAATTAAAAAAATAAAAAAAAAACTAATAAAAAAAAGAAAAAAATCTAAATTAAATGGGTTAACCCTTCAAATCAAGTTAACTTTTCAAACTTTAGATTCATGTCACGAGAGTTTGATAACTAAATAAAAAAAAAATTAACGGGTTAACCCATAATTAACTGGGTTAACTTGTCAAGTTTGGGATACATATCATAAAAGTATGATAATTAAATAGAAAGAAATTTAATATTGACAAACTAAACTAAATAAAAAAAATTAATTATATAAAAAAAAATTCCAGGTTAACTCATTAAATCAGATTAACTCGTTAAACTCAAGATTTATTAACAAATTAAATTAAATAAAAAAATTATTAAAAGGAAAAAAAAGAGAAAAAACAATAAAAATCCATAAAGGCATAAAAAAAATGAAAACAAAAAAATTATAATATAATATAATATAATTGTTATTATTATAATAATAATTATATTATTATTATTATTATATAAGTATTATTAAAAGGTGTGGGGAAGCTATAGTGCTTTTTCCACTCGTTTTAGTATATTGTTAATATGGACATGATCATTGACCATTGACGGAAAAATCTAAATTGCGATAAGATACCAAAGCTTCTAATCAAAGAGATCCAATAACTTTATTATTTAATTAAATCTAAATATAATTGTAATTATTCTCTAATCCATCACAAATCCTTAAACATAAAATATCTTTATAAAAAAATTTATTGTTTCTGGTAAAATATTTCATCGGAAATACCAAATAATTCCTTTAAAAATCTCCAATAAAAAAAAATCAAAAAACATTTATGGGAAAACCAGATTTCATCCTAAACAATTATCAATTTATTTTATTTTTTGAAAAAAATAAAATTTAATTAAAAAATAAAAACCCAAATATTCTATTTTTTAGTATCAAATTAAATTATTTTTTTTACGGGAATTTTGTTTGAATGGAAATTAATTTGCTGACAAAATCACAGCACCACAGCATGTGACCCATACTTTTATTCTTCGATGTAAACAGTGTTAATATCACATTTCCTTCTTCTAAAAGAACAGGGCTGTTCAAGTCCTGTCATAATTTATATGGATAATTAGACATGGATTAAATTAACTCTTTCTTGCAAGTTTAATCATGAATTCCTATTTTCTTGCAACTGTAAGAAAAAAATTGAATTTAAACCTGGTTGTGTTGTGATTTTGTCGGCAAAGAGTGAAAAATTGAACTTGAAGGACCAAAAAATACGACACCTTCACGAGAGAGATGGAGATTTATAGGATCTCTAGCCTGTTTGTTTGTTTTTATATATTTTTTTAATGTTTTTAAATTATTTTGAAGTGTTACTGTTAAAATTAAATTTTAAATAATAATAATAATAAAATATTATTTTAATATATTTATAAATAAAAAATATTTTAAAAAATAATTACCATCACAGCACCAAACAAACTATTNTATATTAAAATAAAATAGTATAAAAATATAAAAAAATTATTAATTTAAAACAAATAAAAATAATTTTTTTTATTTTTTTAAAAAACATTTTTAAAAGATGGTGCCAACAGTCGACGCAACGACGCCACCTGACTCCTCATGCAGCTGCCAACTAGTCAACGTTGCAGCTGCCAGGTACCCATATTTAATGGGTTGGTCCCATCTCCTGTGAAATTTGCTTAATTGCAGAGAAGTCCTTGCAACTGTACTATAAAGAAGGTAATCATTTCTTGCTTACAGCATTAAAGTTTTAAGACAAGAACAGAGAGAAAAACAACATTGAAATCTTGTATATTTTTAGGTGTTTATCCTTAAAGAAAGATGGAGAGAGATTGAGTCATTTATAATCTGGGCTCCTCTATGATGAAATATCTTTACCATCTTACTTGTGGAAGTTCAACCATGTAAATCTTTGTGTTGCTTATTGTGCATGACCCATTCTTTCCACTGTCCATTTCTTCCTAGTCTGCTACCTGTTTTCTTGTTGTGACTCAACACGATCCAATGTCAAGCTGCATAACACCGATCAAACACGCAGAAAAAAAAATGCATGTTGCCGTCTTTGCATTCCCTTCTGGTTCTCATGCTCTCTCTCTCAGTGATCTGGTGCTGAAGTTAGCGAGGGCTGCCCAGGAAACGAGATTTTCCTTTCTTAACACCGAAAAATCCAACAACTCGATCTTCTTAGCGTCAAGAACCAACCTACCTGACAACATTAGATCATTAAGATACCAAAGCTTCTCTTCAAAGAGATCCAACAACTTCATTATTTAATTAAATCTAAATATAATCGTAATCATTCTCTAATCCATCACTAATCCTTAAACATAAAAATACCTCTATAAAAAAAATCTATTGTTTTCCGATGAAATATTTCATCGAAAATACCACATAATTCCCTTAAAAAATTAATCTTCAACAAAATTTCCAGTGAAAAAAAAATCAAAAAACATTTGTCGGAAAACCAGATTTCATCCATAAACAATTATTAATTTATTTTAGTTTTTGAAAGAAATAAAATTTAATTAAAAAATAAAAAACCAAATATTCTATTTTTTAGTATCAAATTAAATTTTTTATTTATTTTTGTACTGGAATTTTTTTTGAATGGAAATTAATTTTTTTTCCAAATTACTCGGAGTTAAAAAATTTGCTGACAAAATCACGGCACCGCACCATGTGACACCCATACTTTTATTCTTCGATGTAAACAGTGTTAATATCACATTTCCTTCCTCTAAAAGTACAATCTTCAGAGGTGATCAAATTTAATATGCACTTATATTTTTTTTAGTGTATAGGAATCTATCCAATATTATTTTTTAAAGTATTTTTATATAAAAATAATTTTATTTTATTTTTAATTTATTTTTAACATAAACATATCAAAACAATACAAAATATTAAAAAAATAAATTTAAAATAAAAACAACTAAATCTTAATAAAAAAACAAATTAAAACTCAATGTCAAGCACCTCATAATCATGATATATGTTTTAATAAAAGTTTCCTCTAACATTTTATATATATATATATATATGTTTTGTGTGCTCCTGTACCATGTGATGATGGAACCACCATATTAATTAAAAACTGACTAACTATTTAATTTAAATGTGTTTGTTATTGTTCATGACAGTACCATTATTGAACAAAAGAGAGAAGAGAAAATAGAGCAATTGTCTTCTTTCCTTGATTTCCAGCTCATTTACCGTTGGATCGGGCTGAGATTTTTACAATATTTTCTAGCATATTATTTTTCATTTTGAACGGTTGGATCAAAGATTAATGGTGTGAAAATTGGTTGTTTTAACAGAAAATAGAGCTGTTAATATTATGAGTTTTTTCCTTAAATACTTCTTCTTTAATCTTGTTGTATTTTAAGAATAAGTTATTCTTGATGATATGTATGTTATAACCCTTAGTTAAATTTAAGAAAGAATAATTGTGAACCCATTATTTGTTGATAGTGAAAGTTTTTAGATGAAATACGATCTTGTGGTTTTTCCCGCATCGAGTTTTCCATATAAAAATCTTAGTGTTGATTTGTATGGTTATTGCTTTATATTTGTTGATTCTAATTTTGATTGCACAAAGAGAAAAAAGAATTGAAACTTTTGAATTGATCCGGGTATATTGGTGTCTAGTTATTTGTTCTTAGTTTTCTTAACAGAGTAGTATTAAAGCATCGGTTGTATAGATTGAATTTCTTGTGCAGTTAAAATAAAAAAGGAAGATTCAGGCATAATAAAGCTCACTTTCTCCAATTATTTTCTTTGAAAAGTAATGATGGATGATAACTTATATTGCAATGATTTGGCTTTACCGCTTGAGTGTAAAAGAAAAAGGCTTGATAAGATAAATAAGGCAAAATGGAATGGACTTAATAGAAAGACGACTGTTTATGTTAGAAAATGAGTATCTTCTAAGTTCATTAATCATATTTCTCAAGAATATGATTGCTATATAGTTTAGAAGATGTTAAAAGAAACATTTGCTAAAGAGAGTGCATAAAATAAGGTTTTTGTAATTAGAGATCTTGTGAAATTGAAGTATAAAGAAGATGATGATGCTTCGATGTATATAAATAAATTTCAAGGGTTCTTGAATCAGCTATCATTGATGAATCTTGAGTTAGCTGATGAGATGCAAACATTAATCCAATTGAGTTCATTGCTAGATAATTGAGAGACTTTGGTGGTGTCACTTAGTAATTCTACTTTGAATAGAAAGATCACTTTAAAAACAGTGAAAGATTGTATCCTCAATAAAGAGAAGAGGAGAAAAGGGATAAGCACTTTCGAGTCTCATGTACTTGTTATAGAAAGTTGAAGAAAAAGTCAAAGTAGGTTATCTCATGACAAGCAAGATAGAGAATCTAGCAATAGAAAAGACAAATGGAAGCCAATAAGAAAATCTCAGTCAAGGAAGGGAATTAAATTTTATTATTGTAACAAGTTTGAGCATATTTAAAAAGACTGTAAAAAGTATAAAAGAGATAAAAAGAGTAAGATGAAGACAAGAATAAAAACAATGGTACAATTACAGTTGTATTTGATGGTAATGTTGCCATTGTTTGTGATGATGGTTGTGTTAATCTTGGATGTCAAGATACCACCTAGGACGTAGATTCAATAGCTTCTTACCATGTTACACCATGACATGATTTTTACACATCATACATTGCTGATGACTTTGGTCAAGTTAGGATGAGAAATCAAGGGATGACTAGTGTTATGGGCATTGGACATATTTGGTTAGAAATCAATACTAGGTGCAAGTTATTACTTAAAGATGTTAGGCATATGCCTGATATGCGCCTACACTTGATTTCTACAAGTACTCTTGATGAAGAAGGCTATCACAATTACTTTGAAGATGGTAAATGGAAGCTCTTAAGAAATTCTTTAATTGTTACTAAAAAAAAAGATGAATCTCTACATGTCACAAGCCAAGATGATTAAAGGGGAGGTGAATGTAATTAAAGATTGCTCTACTGATTTATGGCATAAACAACTTGGATATTTATGTGAGAAAAACCTCGGTATCTTTGCCAAAAAGAACTATTTTCCATTAAAAAGTATGAATTTGAACACATGCACTCATTGTTTAATTGGTAAACAACATAGAGTTGCGTTTCAAAGATCACCTTCACATAGAAGTTTACATGTTTTTAATTTAGTTCATACTGATGTTTGCTCTATGATTTATAAGTCTCTTGGTGGTCATTGTACTTTGTTAGTTTCATTGATGATCACTCCAAGAAAATTTGGGCCATATGTTTGAAATCTAAAGATGAGGTACTTAATGTCTTTAAGGATTTTCATGCTAGAGTTGAAAGAGAAACTAATAGAAAGCTTAAATATGCTCGAGTTGACAATGGTAGTGAATATAAGGGTCCTTTTGAGAAGTACTACAGGGAACATGGTATCAAGTTGGAGAAGATAGTTCCTAAGACTCCACAACATAATAAAATGGCTAAGAGAATGAACCAAACCATTATTGAATGAATTATATATATGTTCTCTAATACAAAGTTGTCTAAGTCTTTTAGGGGTAAGGCAATGAAGACTGCAGTTGTCATGATTAACCTTTCTCCATCAATTCCTCTTGAATTTAATGTTCTAGATAGAGTTTAGAAAGAAAAGGATGTCTTTTATACACACTAAAAAGTGTTTGAATACAGAGCATTCTTACATGTTCCTAAGGATGAAAGGTCTAAGCTTGACAGTAAGACAAAACAATGTATTTTCTTAGGATCTGAAGATGATAAATTTGGTTATAGGTTGTGGGATCCAAAGAAGAAGAAAATTATGAGAAACAAAGATGTTATCTTCTTTGAAGATTAAACCATTAAATACTTTAAATAGAAAGATAAAACAGAGTCTACTACTTTTATTTCATCTAATTCAAATCCAAGACATACTCCACAATTAATTTTGATCCCTGCTAATCATGGGGGAGATTTGTAAAATGACGATAATGGTGGTTTTGTTATTGAGTTATTAATTGATGATATTGATGTTATTCCTGAATAAAATATGCAAAAAGCTCCAAACCAGCCATAATTAAGGAGGTCAACCAGACCTCATCAACCTTCCATCAAATATTCTCCTCATTAGTATGTATTAGTTATTAATGGAGGAGAGCCAGAATGTTTTGATGAAGTTATGTCACATGAAGAAAAAGGTGAGTGGTTAAAAGCAATACCAGAATAGATGAAATCATTACATGAAAACTATACTTTTGAGCCAGTGAAGCTTCATAAAGGTAAGAGAGCATTTAAGAACAAATGGGTGTTCAGGTTGAAAATTAATGAACATTGCTCACAACCAAAGTACAAGGCAAGATTGGTTGTAAAAGGTTTTGGTTAGAAAAAGGGTATTAATTTTAAAGAAATTTTTTCACTAGTGGTCAAGATGTCTTCAATTTGAGTTATGCTTGGCTTAACTGCTAGTTTAAATCTTGAAGTTAAATAACTTGATATGAAAATTGCATTTCTCCATGGTGATTTAGATGAGGAGATCTACATGGAGTAGTTTGAAGGGTTTGAAGCAAAATGTAAAGAGCAGTTAGTTTGCAAGTTGAAAAAAAATCTATATGGGTAAAAACAAAATGATTCTTATATAGTGGATCATGGTTATGACATGACCACTTCTGATCATTATGTATTTATAGAAAGGTTTCTATATAAAAACCTTATTATTATTTTGTTGTATATGGATAATATGTTGATTGTTGGTCATGATGCTAAGAAGATTCAAATTTTAAAGGAAGAGTTAATCAAGTCTTTTGCGATGAAAGACTTAAGACTTGTAAAATAGATTCTTGGCATGAAGATCACACGTGACAGCAAAAAAGAGAAACTTTGGCTATCTTGGCATGAAGATCACACGTGACAGCAAGAAAGAGAAACTTTAGCTATCTTGAGAGATTCAATATGAGCAAATCCAAACCTATTTATTCTCCACTTTAAACTAAGTTCTAAGTAGTGTCCATCAAGTGACGAAGATAGAGATGAGATGCAAAATGTTCCTTATGCAACTGTAGTTGATAGCTTGATGTATGTCATGATTTGCATAAGGCCAGATATAGCTCATGCAGTTGGTGTGGTTAATTGGTTTCTCTTCAATCCTAATAAAAGACACTGGTCAATAGTGAAATAGATACTCAGGTATCTCAAAGGTACTTCTAGTTTCAGTTTATGTTTTGGTAATAATAAATCTGTGTTAGATGGATACATAAATGCAAATATGGCTGGTGATGTTAATTCTAGAAAGTCCACATCAGGATACTTGACGAAGTTTGTAGAGGGAGTAGCCTTATGACAATCAGGTTATAAAAATATGTTGCATTATCTACTACAGAAGTTGAATATATTGCTCTTATTAAAGGGGGTAAATAGTTTTTATGGATTAAAAAGTTCTTGAACTTAGTTTAGTTCAAGAGAACTTTGTGTTGCACTATGACAGTTAAAGTGTAATCCAGCTTAGTAAGCATCTTACTTTTCACTCTTAATCAAAGCATATTGAGGTTAGATATCAATAGATTCGAGATACTATACAGATGAAGTCATTTATTATTGAGAAAATTCATGCCGATAATAATGTATCAGACATGATGACTAAACCTCTACTAAGACAGAAGTTTAAGTTTTGTAGAAGGGAAGCAAACTTGTTAGAGCCTTCTAAATTGAAGCTTACATGTTGATCATCAGCATGACGAATTCCTTACATGGTGTGTGAGGGGGAGATTTTTTATGTATAGTCTTGCATTATGTGATGATGGAACCACCATATTAATTAAAAAGAGAGGCAGCAGACTGCCTATTTGATTTAAATATGTTTGCTATTATTGATGCAAGTAGCATTATTGAACAAAAAAGAGAAGAGAAAAAGGGAGGAAAAAAAAAGAGGTTGTAGAGTAGTCTGTATTTTTTCCTTGATTTATAGCTTGTTCACTATTGGATCGGGCTGAGCTTTCAACAATAGCTTCTAGACATATTATTCTTCATTTTCAATGGTTGGATCAAAGATTAGTGGTATGAAAGTTGATAATTTTGACAGAAAATAATATTGTTAGTATTGTGAGTTTTTTTCTTAAATACTTCTTCTTTAATCTTGTTGTATGTTATTCTTGATAATATGTGTGTTGTAGCCCTTAATTAAATCTAAAGAAGAACAATTGTGAATCCATTATTTATTGATAGTGAGAGTTTTTAAATGAACTACGGTCTCGTGATTTTTCTCGCATTGGATTTTCCATGTAAAAATTTTAGTAATTTGTGTGATTATTATTTTATATTTGTTTATTATTTGATTTTAATTTTAATTACATAAAAAAATAAAATTAGAATTTATAAATTATAAATTGATACAAATAGATTAACATCTAGTTATTTATTTTAGTTTTCCCAACAATACACACACACACTCTCTGTGAGTGTTTATGTTTTAAGGAATTACAATCAGCTCCCAAGATTAGCATAAATGATTACAATCTAAGATCATACGTTCAAGTCCTGTTATAACTATTAGCTTGTGAATTTTTATTCCTCCCCGTGGATAATTAGACATGGATTAAATTAACTGTTCCTTGAAAATTTAATATAAATTCCTATTTTCTTGCAACTGTAAAAAAAAAATTAATTTAAATCTGGTTGTGTTATTTTGTCGGCAAAGAGTGAAAAATTAAATTTGAAGGGCAAGAAAAGACGACACCTTCACGAGAGAGATGGAGATTTATAGGATCTCTAGCCTGTTTGTTTGTTTTTATATATTTTTTTATTATTTTTAAATTATTTTGAAGTATTGATGTTTAAATTAAATTTTAAATAATAATAAAATATTATTTTAATATATTTATAAATAAAAAATATTTTAAAAAATAATTATCATCACAGCACTAATCAGACCATTTTAATTACATAAATGAAAGAGAAATTTGAAATGAAGAGTAATTAATAAAATGATGCAAGTTATATTCTAATCTTCATAACACTTATGTATTTAGGATTTTCAATTAAGTCATTTAATGGAAGTTATCGACTTTATTTAGTGTCCATTTGATATCATATCAGTTGCGGTTTAAAAAACAAATTTAGTTGTAATTTTTAAAAAATAGATATTTAGTTAAAACTATTATAAAATATATTTTTTTACTTACAAAATAAATTAAAAACAGGTTTTCATTAAAAAAAGAATATGTTATTTTAGCTTATCAAGATTTGAAATATAATTATATATAAATCCAATATAAAAAATAAAAATAATTTGACTAACTTTTTTTTTCATTTTAGTTTGGACAAAAAATAGAAATTATTACACGGTAACCATCTTATTTAAGAAATGTCTAAAAATATTATACTAATTACTTTTTAAAATATTTTTCACTTAAAAATATATTAATTTTTTAAAATTATTTTTAATATTAACACATTAAAAAAATATAAAAATACTAAAAAAATAATTTAAAATAATATAGTCAAAGGCCATGCTTGTTTTTATATTTCAAAAGCATTTTTGAAAAAAAATATTTTTACATTAAATAATTTTTTTTATGTTTTTAGATTATTTTGATACGCTGATATTAAAAATAATTTTT